>CM039681.1:94710947-94892112 GCA_022537955.1 Schmidtea mediterranea
GGCACTTCGAGAAATCAAGTAAACCGCTTTTGGACTTGATTGAACGTTCTAGGCATCCATATTTTATATTCTCCGAGGTACACAACCCGGATCCCACACCGATTTACTGAGGGGAATGGTTTTTTATGCCCAGCGAGGAATTTGGGTTACAACAACCCGATCCCACACGAGTTGCCAAAATATCCGAATGGCGTGAGTAAAGCTAACCGGAGGAAGCGCGGGCCAACAAAAAGACGCCATGGCTGAGAGGCAGTGTGAGGCCTCAAACATACCCAAAAGTCACTCGATGAGCTCAAGTCCGGTTGAAACAATGAGAGATAATATAATAAGATTGAATATGAAATGAGTAAGATGAAAATGATAGAATATGATTGGATTAACAGTAAAGACAGATGTAATTATGATTAGATATTAGGGCCATAGAGTGGCCGGGATAATTATGATTAGATATTGAGCCATAAGATGCCGGATATTATGATTAGATATAGAGGCCATAGAGTGCCAGATAAGATTATGATATGAGTAGAGAGGAATATGAAAAATGAATAGAATATTTAAGGTCACAGAATGACCAGTAAAGGTTAGAGCCGTAGCCGAAGAGCCAACGGAAATTATATAGGGCATAGAGCGCCAGCGATTGAGGATTAAGCAAATGAATTTTTGGGGAGACACAGGAAAATAATTAATGGAATTGACTGGAGAGTTGTGAATTGATGATTGTGTATATTAGAATATTATGATATAGAATAATTGATCGACTATATAGAAATGATAGACTATATAATTAATTATACGAGATTAATAGTAATTGTTAACGAGTAAGATTAATAAAAAATAGACTTAAAATGAGGGGGTGAGTCAGATGTAGAGGACCACCACGTATAATGCGAACAAGGGATAATAACGTATATATAGTATGGTAAATGAAGGAGAAATTGGTATTAGAGTAGTAGAAGTATTGGAGTGTTATTTTATTTTTAGGAATCCCAATAGCCAAACAAAGCAACCAAGTCAATTTCAAAGCAAAGCAAAGGAGAAAACTATTTCAGAGCAAACGACAAGGCAAAGTGATAACAAAGAAACTTGAATAACGAGCAGAAAAGAATTTGGAATAATCGCCAGAGTAGTGAACAAGCAGACAGCAAACAGAATCTCAAAAGCAACCAAAGCAAGAAATAGAAACGAGAAAACCAGTCAAGCAGACGGAATTAACCGGTAAACATTGATAACACAGCAACACACGAGAAGCAAAAGCCAAGAGAATAGAGAAAAAAGTTTATTAAAACAGAAGAAAAGAAAAAAAGTTCGTTACAGCAGAAGTGTCAACCACCAGAGCAACAATACAGCGCAACAGGAACCGGCACCAGATAGCGGATTGACCGTTTTGAATTTAAAGCAGCGAGGAACGAACTACGTAAATCGAAGAACCAATTGGCAACAATTAGAATCAGCGATACGAAGAAGAGAATCTAAGACAACCATCTAAACATTGACAAACCTCTATAAACTCATCCATTCCGGATGCAAATATATTGTCAAAATAACACCAACGGTAAGTAGTAGGAGAATTCAAGAAAAGCTTTAGAGGAGAAACCGTTTCGACGGTGTCTCAACACAATTGGATACATTCATAAAGGAATTTGAAGTGTATAAAAATATCTGTCACTGGACAGACCAAAGGGTAAAAGGCGACTACCCTTGTTCTTTGAAAGGGAGGCAAAGATGTATTCGTAGAAGAAGCGAGAGAGATGTAAACAAATTGACAACGTGGACAAGGATTAAAGAGTTCTTAATGAAGATATTCGGGATAGAAGAAAAAGGGAAAATAGGAGGATATTAGACTTTCCTACATCGAAAAACAAAGGACGAGGATGAATCGAATGCAGTATACGCATTGTTGAATTAAAGAAATTGTGTAAAGAAGCCTTCGGAGAATAGATTTGCCGAAGATAAAATGGGTAGAGTCTTCATAAGAGGAATCAAAAGAGAAGACATACCGAAGCCACCTTGGATGCTTGGCACCAGAAACTTAGATCAAGCAGTAGCAATTCGCAATAGATGTGAAGCCCATCTGGACTGGGATTATCAAGTGGCAGTTCTTGCCACAGAACCAACAACGTCAACAGTCAATGCACAATCAATAAACAACAATTATCAATTCCAGCTATGATTCCAATCATACCAGAGCACAGCAGTGTTCAAGCCACCAGCAAACAAGAAATCCAGAAGATAGAGGTAATAACCAAGTAAGCTATAATAATATTTCAGGAAACAAGCAAACGCAAACGAACAATGCTCCACATGTCAAAAAATGACATCGATCAGAAAATTGTTTCCGAAATTACAATTGTTCAAAATGTGGTAGACGAGGACATACTGAGAGAATCATGTCAACAACTTAATAGCAAAGCGTGTTATAATTGTGGTCAAACAAGGGCACATCGCAGGCGAATGTGCAAACATAAGAGGAGAGGCAAAATTCAACCAAGACCAAACAATAATCGACAAAGAAATCCACAAATTAACGTAATACAAGAAAATAGATATTGTTAGGGAAACATTAACAACGAATGCCCATGGAATAAAAGAGATTATTGCAAAACAGATGCCGCCAATATACAGCAACAACGATTAATGGTAATGAGAAACAATGAGAAGATTCAAGAGCTGCGAACCAGAGAATATCAAGAGCAACAACAAGCTGAATGGCAAAGACTTCAAATAGAAAGCCCAAGATCCAGCAAAGCATGGGAAAATCGAACAAACCCCGAAAAGGAATTAATATGATGAGGATGGAAATTCCAGATGAAATTCACACTGCGAGCAGTGTGTTGAGAACAAGGGGAGAAAATATGATAACCGATAATGAGAAAACATATTGAATTGGAATACGATGGAGAAAATAGACCATCAAGAATTTCAGAGGAGGAAAAACAGAGACGTCGACAATTAAAAGAACGACAACTGAGGAAATCAGACGAACCAGACTAAGAGGTATCGAGCCAAGAGATGATGATAACGGAAGAGCAAAACGAGGAATACACTAATGACGAATAGATGAACTCGAAATTGGAAAATTCATGACGCAAAAACAATAGAGAGTACACTCGAAAAAAATAAAGCAAGAGAAGCTTTAGAACAAAGAGGAGGTCAATTGAAAGAAAAGAAGAAGCATCCTGAAACAAGAGAAAGCTGAAACTGAAGAAAAGAAGGCGCTAATATTTAAAAAATAGACGGAGCGCTGAAACATTTGGAACAAGAACAAGCACTAGATCAAAAAATAGAAGTGACTGGCAAAGAACAAGTACTATCGCAAGAAATGAAGAGCCAGAATTGAGAGATGAACAGAAGCATCACGCACAAGAAAAGGAAAAGATATTCAGAACCAATAATAACAAAAATCGAATCCAGAGATACTGCTACAAAAATAGAAAAACAAGAATCAGTAAAAAGAAAAGCCCACGTGGCAGTGAAGCTTCAATCGAGAACAGATAAAAGAGATATGGTTCCAAACAAAAGGACCAACAAGATATGGAAAGAGGAAAAACAACCACATATTAACTTGATGAGACAGAATTACAGACGACCAAACAGATGAAGAATTGAAAGTGAAATAAGCAGCCTGGTGGAGAAATATTTCATCATGCGAGGAAATAAACCGAATAAAGATAATCCGAACTAGAGGAAAAATTGGAGACGAAACGTGCCAAGGAGACGAAACCGAATATTAAAAGAAATTAATGAAATTGTAGAAGAAGTAGATCGAAATCAAATGTTCTTAAAACCTCAGAGATACAAACCGCAATACAGCAGGAATAATGAAACTGATGCGAAAGCGACACCAACAAGATAACGGTACATTTACAGCATTATGGAAAGATATTGATAAAAAATACCAAGAGAATTTGAAGAATATGATAGAGAAGAGTATCAGGTAATTATGAATTTTCCAGAGATACCAAGACAGATAATAGCCACAAGAGGCGAGAGCACAACGAGTTGTTATAATGGTAGTTGAAAAAGCTAGGGCCCAGTTTATAAAATAAACCTTTATATTATCAAGGAAGAAAAATAAAGGAGATATACACTAGCGGATGCTCTTAATATGGCCCAAAGGAATAAATGTGGTAAACATTAAACAAAAATGAAACCGAGAGGGGAACGACGCCAGAAATATGGCAGAAAATTCAAATATGTTACCAAGAAATAAAAACTGGATTAGAAAAGAGAGACAAAAGATTTAATGAGCAAACCAATAAAATGACAGAACAAGCAATAGCACCAGCTAGGAAAATATATTAAACCGATTATCGCTAACTAGACCACCTCAATGAAAATATTTGTAGAAGCTGTACGAGATACAGATTATAATGAGATTCGATAAACGAGGAGAACAGATGATTTGAAGCCAAATTGGAGAGCATCAAATGAGATATTGAAGGGGAGATGGAACCAATAAAGATATTAAAATAAAGCTACCAAATGATGAAATAAATGGAATATATGGTAGATCCCGATTGTCAAATGCACGAAACTATTACCGACGGAATAAACCGAGAAATCATACAACCAATAATCGAAAAATAGTGATTGATGGCATGTTAGAGGATGTGCTATAATGTACCACAAACGGCAAATAAGTCACGAGAAAGAACCCCGATATACGAATAGGTATATGGAAGACGGACAACCATAAATATCATAGCAGGGATGAACAGAGAGAAAAAAATACAACGAAAAGGAACAACAGTCCAAGAATTTCATGAGGAAATGAAAAGGAAAGAAGGGACCAAAATATTAACCATCATACCATTATGGAGACAAGATGCCAAAATTAAGCACAAATTACAACCGAATAGACGACCGAGATTGGCCGCTCAACCATGGAAAAAGGTGTTATTGATGAAAGACAAAAAGAGTGAAATGGAAAACGGATGAGAACCCCGAACAAAATGGTAGAAAATAGTACCAGAGAAGCGCCGGAAGACGCAGCTAACGAAATAACCTAGGGTTATATGAAGATGAACCATATGAAATTTTACCAGAGGAAATGATAACGAAATGGAATGGCAACCAGTAAGAAGACGAGGAAATAAACGATAGAGGCTCGATTATCCCCATACACATGGAAATAGTGGATGGGCTGAAAAGGTAAATCGGCTGAAGAGAGAAAATCATCGGTATTCACAAGTCATCAATTCTATTACAGAAATCGGAGGTTACCGGATGAAAATTGAGAGATACCCAAAACGGAGATGGGGGTCAGGAAAAAGGAAAATATCTATCAGTGTATTTTCTATTAGCAAGAGGCAGATATGACCGGCAAGTTTAGAATGGCATTTAATCGAAAAGTCACCAATTTCAATCGCTAAACCCGGAAAAATGGAAGAGCGACACAGCGAAAAAAACTGGGAGTAGACCAAGATCTATTGATAAGTCAAAAGCCAAATCCACTGAAAATGTTGCAGGAGGAGTACACCATTTCTATGAAAAAAAAGTAACACCCCATTCGTAAAGGATGATACGATATACATCACGATCGAAGTAGAAACAGAACGAGAAATGAAATTACGAATCAACAAGGAACAAGCGAGACCACGAATCAGCTCGTACTTCGAGAAACGAATTCCAGGAGTTAAAATACTTGCCCACAGAATATAGACGATCCTGTGGAGGAAGGATTAACACGATTAACGGAAAACGCAAAAATGTAGAGAGTTAGCAGCGATATTGAGAAACCGGAGCCAAAAACCAAGACGTACTTGTAACAGATTTAGCAAATTTGGATAATCGATTCTTGTAACAGAAAGAGGAATCTGCGAATTTTGTAAAGAAATAGATGGAGTATCGGAGAATGTATGCGTGTACCCAGAGCAATTCAGAGAAATTATCCGAAAATGGAAACACACCGAATGGGCAGCCGAAACAATAGGAAAAGTACAGTTTAAAAATTTATACGCAGATTTCGAAACCAATCGAAAAGGAATTTTATATCACTGCCAAAGTAAGTTGAGGTGAAAAGAGAATAACCGTACGAACCTCCATTTCATTACAATACGAAGGACGATCATTAGACGACGATCTCGAAATTGGAGTTACGCAAATGCATTGGGATGATCAAATATATTAACAGTAGCAAAATTGCGGGCAGAGAACTCAATAAAAGAGAATCAAAACGAAAACGCCAATAGGGCGACAAGAAAGTCTAATACGCCAGAAGGTTCCCACCTGCAGCAGATGAAGTAATCGTCATCACACAGGGGGAGATGAGAGATACTAAAACCGCATCTTAAATGATAATTGTGGATGAGGAAACAACCGGAGAATACCGCGGAAATCAGAGATTTGTTTATGACAGAAAATGAAAGCGATCTGATAACAGATGAACCAGACGAGCTAGTATGTGGTCCAAAGGACAGCCAGTCGAAATAAGGCCAGATACCGAAGAGGAAATTAAAAAGAAAGGAAAGAAGACGCCGAGCTCGACAGGAACGAATGGGATAATTGGATAAATGAAACGAGGAGCTACAACATCCAAGAACAGGCAGACGACAACCTCCAAACGAAAAGAAACAGGTACAGCAATGGAAAAGAAGTCCAGAGGACGACAAAAATTGATAACCAGCTCCAGAAAGGAAAACTAAAGAAAACAAATGCGATGGATCAATTTGACAACGAAATTAAACAAGCTTAGCCAAGTAACGAAAACAGTTACAAGAAAACTAAAAGGTCAGGACAAGGAGCAAAAGTGGTATCAACAGATAATAACTGATATGCTGGATTAGCGATCCAAGAAAAGGAAATTTGAAACTTAATAATATCGGAAGGCAGGAGCGAACAGCTTTTGGCCAGCAATAAACAATAGTAAATAAAATAATGGTAATAAAAGTTTACGAACCACAACTATAAGATCCAGATGTATTATTGTGATAATAAAAATCACTTACGAAACGATCTATGTGACCCAAATTAGTATTTGTAGGAATGGCTATCTATGTACATACGATAGTTGATATACAGAAAGCGAACTCCCAAGATACAACCAAATGGATTGAATTCGCAATAAACAGACATTATCAGGAGGTAATCGAACCATTCATCCTGACTTCAAGGCTGGATGCAAGCTTTTATAAAAATCTGGTAAGTAAAGATGATCAAACGAGATGATGCAGACAAAGTGAAAGAGTTTATTACAGAATTCGAGACAACAATTAATGCAAGTGATCCAAAAAACAGCTAGAAAAGGGAAATTGATGCGATTAATTCACATTACAAAATACTCATATGGATGATGTGCGTAAAAGAGTAGAACCGTTTTGATAGTATACGATTGTTGATAATTATAAAGATTGGTGACAAATATTCACTAAGGAAACGGAAGAAGTGCCAAAGCTGCAAACCCGTAAATTACAAGACAACGGCAACAGCAGTATCGTATAATTTGTATACAGAAGTAGACTTCATAAAAACAGAAATCAAAGGAATGCTCTGTAACAAGGAAAATCGTAGCATTTTCATTGCGGACATCATCGCATTTCAACAATTATAGAAGCCGGAACGGGACAACAGTTGGTTCTGTAACACGGAGCGAATGTGAAGAAGGATTCCACGACAGGGACGCATCTCAATAGCTGGGACGAGTGAATGTAGCAGCAGCAGGAAGGAAAAGATAAAGAACAAACCCGTAGTATAGCTGCGGGAAGAAATAAAACGGCTGTAGACGGAACGTTTCAAGGAGGAGAGTATCCTTATTGAATCAACTGGGTCAAAAGGAGTAGTAGTGATCGAAAGCACATAAAATTAGAGAAATAATCAAGGATATTTGATCCGGGACACAACAAAGCGATAAAAAGTATCCCCAGATGTCTAGCAACAGATAGATCATGAATACGGGAAATGTCAACGATCGTATATTCACGCTGATACAGACACTTTTGTTAGACTAACCTTATTGAAAAGCGCATATTCGACGAAGTGCAAGGACGAGGCGGCACAGTGGAAACAGAACTAAACACGCAAAAAAGCGCATTAAGTACGAAATACGGAGGACCGGAAGAATTCGGAAAACCAACGATCACCACGACTATCGGATCAGAGGTCACGCCAACAGTAGAATATAACTTGATACCACCACGGAATGAGGTTCATAAAGGCGAATGTTGTGAGTAAATGTGACGAAATGGTAGCAGTACCATTATAAAGGAATATCTTATCGCGAACAAGCAATACGAACGCAAAGCGCAAATAGCCCCAAAGTGTGAATATATCTGTATATAAATAACAAGTATTGGATTTCTTATATCATAAAGGACTGGCATCAATCATGGAAAAATATACTCGATTTTAGTTAAAATGACTGATATCTTGAACAGAGAAATATTTAAAACAAAAATTTGGCAATTGCAATCACAAACCCGGATAATGCAATCCATTATTACCACTCAAGAGGGATTTTTGGAGAAATCGTCGGAGAAGTTATGTATAACGTTAAATGCGAAAAGACAATTGCGAAACTGCCAGAGAATCAACAATTCGAGAGGATAAATGCAATAAACGAATTAGAGATAATGCATAAAGGAAAAATTCAGTTTGCTCAACCAGTTAACAAGGATGATAAACCCAGAGAAATTTCGTACCTTAATATGTTCAGTTGTAGTAATGTATATGACCGTTATTTGAAATAAGAGGTGAAGTGGTTAACAATTTCCAACTCGATAATAGTAGCACCCAACCAAAAATATTTGGACTTTACAGAATTGGCTAGCGAAGCAGAATTCAAAACCAGTGGATATTATTCACAGAGTGGATATACCAAACAAAAGATCTGAACGATCCAGAGAACATTTATTATTTTCCAGCACAAAGGCAAGCAATATTATCTAATATTGTTAAACGATAACGGGAGGTAAACAACTATGGAGGAGAAACCCACTACGACAACTGCTATTATTCACCAGATCATTTTCACATGCCTACAGGCAAACATGATGAAAGCCATGTGGGGAAGATCTTAAATCTCGGGGACCAAAATGATGGCAGGAATTTTCAGGAATAATCCTCATCATTCAAATCGTAGAGTGATCCTAACACAAATGTTAGCATGTTCGATATCTACAAAAGAGAAGGAAAATCAACTGCGAAAATGGCAATGATTTCTACCATTTTAGCTAAAACAATGTGTGTTAACATGGACACTGAAAGATATCCACAAAAATAAAGAGATTAGTAGGATTCTACTAAAATGAATGGGTACTGATGAGAAGGTCGGTACGAAAATTAAAGCATTATGAATTAGAAGCGAGAAAACCAGAATGAAGCGACAAAAAAAACGAGCAACTGAGACGATGGATAAATTTCAAAGATTGATAGCAGTGATAACAGCGACCACGACGAAAACCAAGGGAGGAACACAGAGGCTAACTCAGAGCAAACTCAAAACAATGAAAATCGAAAGTAAGCAATGTGGACATTTTAATTCATTTCCACCACCAGTATATGAATGTCTAAGAAAACAACCAAAATTCAGTAGAACGAAATGTACCGATCCAAGACCAACAAACATTACGAAATATTTATCCAGTACCATTACGAACCAATGGGCGAACTTATAACCAAGAACCAGCCAAAGATCGAGAAGTGTGACATGGATCAGAAACTCGAACCATAGCTATGTTTACAAACATTAGCGGACCAACACTAACCGGTACCCATAGAAATAAATGGGTAGAGATAAAAGCAATGATCGATACCGGAGCAAACATTTTCAGCAATAAATGGATAAAATACCCGGAAAGATTATGGCATGTATAGAAGAGCCCAAGCATGGACGTAATAACCTGCAGCAAAGAATCAGTCGCAGTCATCGGGAAAATCTGGTCAATAATCGAATATAAAAACGTGAAAATCAATTACGTTATCTAGCGGTTATCAGGAGATTTGAGTGCAGACTGTATAATTGGAACAGATCTTCATGCCAGAATTACTTAAAAGAGATAATAATAGATCTAGGATCAATGGAAAGTTGAGAGATAAAACGGCGAATATGTATGCTGAAATCAGAAAGTAAGATGCTCAGAGAAAATAGTAGTGCCAGGGCGCACACAAATGATTTGTTACGTAAAAAGTGAACGCAGGAAAACCAGAGGTGAAATGATTTTCGAACCTACATCACAAATTTGGAGAAAAGAAAGAATTGCCATTAGCAGAGAGATAGTGTACGTAAACGACAACAGTTGAAATTCCAATTTCAATATTACAAATTTTGACGAGGAAGATAAGTCATTACGAAAATGAAAAGATTGGGAAATTAACCACCGATGATGGACATCAACTTCCAAAACAACAAAAACTGAGGAAATGAGGAAGAATATGGGACTATCGACGTCAGCTGCTAAACGAAAACGAAAAGAACAGCCTACAAAACTGCTAATGAATTTAAAAGATATATTTGCCAGCATCTGACTAGATCTTCGGTAACAAGCGACGTAACGCAACATACGACTACCATAACAGATGATACCCCAATAACACTACGGCCTATCGATGGCAGAAGCTCAAAAATCAGAAGCAGAAAAGGAAGTTCAAAAATGTTAGACTCAGGAGTGATCGAACCAAGTGTCGCCATGGCAATTTCCAGTAAGTCATGGTAAAGAAAAAGACGGAACACAACGGTTCTGTTATTTAGATTATCGAGACTCAATGCGGTAACAAAACGGGATACATACCCGGCTACAGACATAAATGATGTTACAAACTCTAACGGAGCAGCTTATTTTTACATCGGCTGATATTTAAAAAGTGGGTTATTGCAGATTTAAAGGGTCAAGATGGAGGATAGAGAGAAAACTGCCCTTTACAATTGGAAAAGATCTATACCAATTCAAGAAAATTTGCCTTTCGGATTAACTAACGCACCAGCTTCATTTCAGAGATGTATGAATTTTGTAACGCACGTGCATTAAACAATGTATGGTATATATTGATGACTTATTAATTTATTCTAGGCAACCTCTCGAGCAAACATTTTAAAAGATATCCTAACGTATTTGTTCGATTGAGACAATGGAAGTTTAAAATTGAACCCAAATGCGATTGGGCAAAGGGAAAAAGTTTACCTTTCTTAGGACATATTGTGTCAGCAAAAGGTAAAGAACCAGATCCAAGAAAACATTGAAAGATAAAGGGGATTGCCAGTACCAAAGGACAGTCACGGCAAGTTGCAGGAATTTTTAGGCCTATGCGGATATTCATCGGAAGTTCATCAGAGTTATGCAACTATCGCAAAACCAATACAAGATTAACCCAAAAAGGGATACCCCGTTTATATGGGAAAAGGATACAAACAACAGGCCTTTTCGAAAACACTCAGAGATAAACTGATATCAGCACCAATACTTCGTACACCCAGATTTTAAGAAAACCCGTTTTTGTTAGCGACAGACGCAGTGGATATGCATCTGAGCAGTCCTAGGACAATGGATGACGAGAAAACGAGAACGAGTTATTGGATATTATAGCCGACATTCAAGAAACATTGAAAGAATTACTCTGTGACTGAAAGAGAGGCATTAGCAATAAATCCAAGCTATTAAACATTTTCAATATTATTATGGGGCCACGAGATATATTCACGATGATCATCAACATTGTATGGCGTATGCCAACACAAAGAAGCCTCGAGCAGATTAATGAGATGGGCAATGCAGCTACAAGAATACTCGCCGTATATAAAATTCAAATCAGGAAAAGCCAACGCTAACGCAGACTGCATGTCAAGATTTGTATTTGAGGAACTAATGGATCACGATGTAAGACGAATATGCATGATTATCGCAGAAGATATCGATTTTACAAAACTGAGAAACGAGCAGAAGGAAGACGAAGAATTAAAGACAATAATCGAATTTATGGAAACTAACGATATGAAAATCTTCGACAACAACAGCAAACTGAGAGAGCATATGGAGAAACATAGACATCGATATACCATGGAGAAAGGATGGTTATTATTAATGGATGGCGAGAAAAGACTTATGTGCTTACCAGAAAGTAGACGAAAAGAAGTACTGATGCAATATCATGATGGAAAACTTGGAGGACACATGTCAGCAAAAAAGACGGAAGCAAGATTACGTCAAAAATATTATTGGCCAAATATCGGAGAAGACGTGAAAGGATGGATAAAGAATTGTCTGATATGCGCAACGAGAAAAAGCACAGGAAGTAAATTGAAAGCACCGTTAAAGCCAATGCCAATCCCACCAGAGCCAATGACAATGATCGCAATGGATGTAGTAGGACCATTACCAGAAACTAACGATGGAAATATCTATATATTGGTAGTGACAGATTATTTATCAAAATTCCCGGAAGCATTCGCAATACCAGATCAAAAAGCTAGAACAATAGCGAGAATCCTAGTAGAAGAAATATGCTGTAGATATGGAACACCCAAACAGATTTTAACTGACCAAGGAACCAACTTCATGAGCGAAATCATAGAAGAAGTAACGAACTACTTCAGAATTGCGAAATTGAGAACATCGCCTTATCACCCACAAACAAATGGTCAAACCGAACGATTCAATGGCATATTAATAGAAATGATGTCGAATTATGTAAGCAGACACCAAAAAGATTGGGACAGATATATAAATCTATGCCTAATGGCTTATAGGATGTCAATACATTCAGCAACAAAAATGAGTCCATTCAAATTAATGTACGGTAGAGAATGTAACATGCCGATAGACTTAGAATATCAACCGCCAATATCACAGTATATGGAAATTGACGATTACGTAACAGGATTCAAAGAGCGAATGCAGGAGATCTGGAAAACGGCAGGTATGAATATTAGATTCAATCAAGAAAGTTATAAAGAATTACATGATAAAAAGCGAGACGTACGCGAGCATAACTTTCAGGTTGGAGACTGGGTGATAATCGCAACGCCAGAAATCATCCCAGGAGTTGCCAGAAAACTACAAAGATGTGGTAAAGGACCATACGAGATAATGTATGTAAATGAGAACAATGCTCGAGTTAAATTGGTCAATAACCCACTCACTAGACCTATCTACGTAAACGTGAGCAGATGTAAAGCGATACCTAGAACAATAACAAGAGAACCAGAGAATCGAGGTATGCAAACCAGATCACAAACTCAACAACTGAGTATAAACGGACTAACGATGAGTCGAAAAATAGAAGCGACAGCAAATAATACCGTAGAGGAACCGAAACCAGATGAACCAAAAATAACTCTAAACGCAACCCAAGATAATGTAGACAAGATGGATATAATAGTAAAAGCCATCAGAGAAATAATGCCAGAATGGGTCGAAGGGAAAGGATGGATGAGAATAGTAAACAAAGCAGGGAAAATCGCCATGGATTATGCCAAAGGAGCTAGAAGTCCACCAGAAATGGATCGTATCAAAGAAAGTATACCCATGATCTTTACTATGGCGGATGTAGAAGGAAACGTACCTCTACATATTGCAGTACAGCATAGAAACACTCAACGAGTAATAGATATAATTCAATTTATGCAGAAATGCGGACACAACTCAAATATACCAAACGAAGAGGGACAAACACCACTAATGTTCGCAGTTGCAGCAGATGCTTCTACAACAGTTCTGAGAGAACTACTAAGAACCGGATCATCGTTCAAAGAGAAAGATAATGGAGAAAATAATGTATTACACTATGCACTGAAATCGAGACAAGCAAGCGCAATAAAATTCATAACCAGTAACGCGACAATTAGAGAGAGAGAAATGATGGGTAAAATAATTCAAACGCTATGGGAAGCTATCGATGCTAAACAAGACGAAGCAACAGCCAATCTGATGAAATGGACCTACGAAGGTTCACCGCTTAAAGTATTTGACTTAAATTATATGATAAGAAACAGAAACGTCCTATTAAAAGAAACAATATATGCTCACTACCCATTTCCAAAGACGATAAAAGCAATGTTGAAATGGGAAGGACTAAAATTCACCAATCATCCAAAAGAAGCAATACGAATCGGAGATAGAAAGGAACAGTTATTAATGATAATACACAGATGGCATCGAAAGCAAATAAGATTTCAAGCGAGCAAACAAGAGATAAAAGAGATGGACGACATAAAAGCAAGAATAATAAAAGTATACGAGGAAATAATTGAAATAATAAATGTCGAGGACGACATTTCAAAGGAAATCCCGGATGGAAATAATAATGGAGAAGGAGGAAGTGGCAATAGCGAAACCCAAGATGATCAAGATGCCAAACCAAATGCTAGAGATGAAAACAAATCCGCACAACAAGAGAAAAAGGAACCATCTAACGAGGAACGTCAAGAAACGAACAACAGTAATAACGAGGGAAAACGAAACAAAAGGATGATGTTACTACAACAAAGAAAAAATCAAAACCGACCGACCCTGCTACAAAAAATAATGATATTGATTACGTCCATCAAGTTAACGGAAGCTGACGAAAATATCACGAAAGAAATGAGATCGTTCAGAATACGAACAATAAACGATAAAGGAATTTCAAGTGAAGGGATATGCTTACAACTGACAATGAATATAAGCATAAGTTGTCAATTCGATTCAATAGGAAAACCAGGAAGGATGGAAATACGATCCGAAAATTCATCATCATGTCAAACCACTAAAGATGTATGTAGAGATGCTACAAAAGATAGAGACGTAAAAATCCAAGTAAAGCCAGGAATAGGCAAATTACGAATAATAAACAGAGGAATAGAGATGATTGAACAAGTATGTATACGAAACAAAATTATCGATTGTTGGAAAATGAACATGAAAGCAGGAAAGAAATGCGAATGGGATAGTCTAGAGGGCAACGCAGAATACATAATATGTGCCAATAACGATATAATAATAACTTGCACATTGGCCAAAACCCTGGGAGAAAAACTCACAACACCAAAAGAAGAGCCTTACCAACGTCGAGCACGAGAAAATAAAGAAATAATAATAAAAGTGGGATCAAACCCAAAGAGTGGAGAAGAGATAATAATCGAAAATACGGGTAAAGAACCTATCACAAAAGTTTGCGTATTCGAAACCAAAAAGAACGGAACGATAAATGAAAGAATCAAATGTCAATCAAATGATGATATCAACAATCAAAAATACCGTATTCCAACAAAAAGAAAGCGTGGAAAGTACATAGTACACGTCCAGAGAGGAAGAGATGATTACTGGAAATCAATAACCAGAAAGTTACTAGAATCAATTACGACGAAACGTCCGGAAAAAGAAACGAAAGAGAAACCGTACCAACGACAGATCAGAGAAAGTAAAGCAGTAATAATAAACATAGAGTCAAATGCAGCAAATGAAGAGGAAATAGTAATTGAAAACACAGGTGAAAAACCCATCACAAAAATCTGTGTATACGAACCTAAAAGAAACGAACCAGTGAACAAAAGAATCCAATGTGAAACGAGCAAAAATATAACGAATCGAAAGTACCGCATATCGACGAAAAGAAAACTCGGAAAATATGTAATAAATATCCAAAAGGGAACTCATGAGCATTGGAGAACGATAACAAGGAAACCACTCAAGTCAAATGCGACGGATCAACCTGCAACAAAGCAATCTGAGAGAAAACCAAGAAACGAAACGTGGAAAAAAGGAATGATCATGGACGACAGCCACCTTTCAATTCACGAAGCGTTACAACTCCAGAAAGCACTTAAAGATGTACAACCAAAGGAAAGAATGATGGAGACAACTAACGCAAGGGAAAACACAACTATGCAACCTAATGAAAAGAACTATATGATTAAAATGATCTGGATAACAACAGCAGTAGTAAGCAGCGTAGTAATGCTGATAATAATCCAATTAGTAAAAACTACCAAATGCCGAAAGAAGTCAATAAAGAAAAGATTATGGCCAGCAGTAGAAAAATTCAATTACGATATCGAATTAGGACAATACGATGCAGAAAGAACTGAAGAATACGAAATCATAGGAAACTCTAGCACAAGCGGACTCTGGTTAAAAGGACCGCCCATTATCGAAGCACAACAAGGGTCAAATGAGTTTGATGTATATCAGATAATGAATGAGAAATATGGGGATATACGGACATTGCGTATAGAATCCCCGGAGACGATGGTGTAAAACGAGAAAAAGACATTGTATATAGTGTAAAATATTATGTAGTATAATAGTAGTAATAGTATGTATATTTTAAACATTGTACAAAATGTGTCAGAAATAGTAAGCAAACAGAAATGAATGCGATGAATTAATGATGTATTATAACTAACAGATGGATCCGAATAATGTAAATCAACCAAATCAAGTGAGAATACCACCGTTCACAGAAGCAATACAACAACCAGCAGCTGCCAATGTACCCATAGAAATTGTAGAATTAAATCAAGGAATATATCAAGATCAAGGAGTCGAGGCAACGTGGAGACGACAATGTGAATTAATGACACTAATAACGAACAATGCGCAAACTCAGTGGACAAATACTCATCTAGTATTAACGGAAAGCGTGAACAGAGGCCTACAACAAGCCATAAGACTAGAAGAGCAGCAGAGAACAATACTACAATTGCAGAGAATAAATGACCAATTAGCAGATCAAGTTAGATGGCAAGCTGACGAAATTAGAAGACTACGTAACAATCAACAGCACGTAGATCCAGCAAGTTGGGTGGAATGGATAGCATCGATGCCAGAATTCACCCCAGAACCGGATTCAACAGTGGAGTAAAAATAAAGCGTACCGTGTAAATATATATGCAGACGATTATCGAGAGAATTAGAGGAAGCGAGAATCCATCAGAAACCACGAGACGAATAATGAAAAATAGAATTAGAGTGGTGAACGATATCAAAGAAAGATTGAAATGTTGTAAATGCAAAGAACTACTGATTGGAGCGAGACAAACGAAATGTGGATGCAGAATATGTACGGACTGCACGATAGAAGTGATAGAAACAAAAACAGAAAAATGCCCTGGATGTGACGAAACGATCGAAAGAGATGAAGACCCTACAACAATGGATAAAGCCACCAATAAAGAAATCAACAATCTATTAGTTCAATGCCAAGTAAAAGAATGTGAATGGAAGGGACTAATGAAGGAAGCGGAAGGTCACGCAAATGAATGCGAGTATAACGAGATATTATGCGAAAAATGTCAAACCATCACAACGAAAAAGACGATCAAAGAACATCACAAAGTGTGCATCAAGAGAGAGGAGAAATGCGAATTCTGTGGAGTCATCGACGAATGGATAAAAATAGAAATGGAACACCGGAATCCAAAAGAGGAACAAATATGTGATCTATACGAAGGGATATGCGAAAATAACTGCGACAGGAAAGATAAAGTCAAATTAAAGGAACACTGGAACGAATGTATCGGCAAACCAATCAAATGCCCGTTGGAGTTATTCAATTGTCAAGCGCAACTACCAATTGCGGAAATGCAAAAGCACATGATAGAAAATAGTATCGAGCATGCCGAAATCATAATGAAAACGATAGGGATGTTGGCATGGGAAATAAAAAGCCTACGAACAGAAAATGATGCACAAAAAGCAATAATAAGAGAAATATTAGAATCCAGAAAGAATTTCGAGAGAAGCCAAGGAGACACACTCAAGAAAATGGGCGAAATGGAAAAGAAAATGCAACAGATGACCAACAGCATAAAGGAACTAGAAACTAACAGTTCTATAGCCAGAAAACATCTTACAACACCATTTATATGGAAAATAACCGAATTCGCAGAGAAGCTTCAGAGAGCAAAAGACGGAACACAGAGAATTTTAGACAGCCCACCAATATACAGTTGGGAAAATGGATACAAATTGGGCATTAGACTATATCCAAATGGAGATGGGAATGCAACAGGCACCCACATCAGTGTCTTCATCAGAGTGGGAAAAGGAGATTACGACGAGCTATTAACATGGCCTTTTAAACAAAACATGATATTAACAATGAAAGGGCAAGAGGATTATCGTAATCCAATCAGAACAGGAAATGAACCACAGATGGGAAGGCCAACAACCGACTGGAACACAGCGATTGGGACACCACGATTTTATCCACAACAACGATTGAGAGGAGAAGGATTCTTGCGAGAAGATAATCTGTATATAAAATTAGAAGTGGAGAAGCCAGACAAGACGTTGTAAAAAGAAAAAGAAAGTGTAAATAAATGTAAATAAAATAATAAAAACCAAATAAAAATCAAAAAATTACAAATAATCAGAAAAATCAGAAAAACAAAAATTCAAAAATAATGACGATATTTAGATGGCAAGCGGAATCAGTGAAGAGATAACAGTACAGATGAGAGAAGGACCGGATTCGATATGGACGAGATTATGGAAAAAACCAGAGGAAGAGGAAAAAATTAAAACCTTAGTAATCGCAATTCAGCATTATACCAGTTTCGACACAACCGGACGACCATGGAAAATGAGGAAGGTAATTTACTCACAGAGAAAAGTGAGATACGAGGAGTTGAGGAAAGAGGAACAGAGATATTTAACGTTCAAAGATAATAAAGTATTCACTGACCGACAAAGCAAAGAGATGGCAGCACAAGGATTCTTTTTCTCAGGAACCCCCGAATTACCAGATGAAGTTACCTGTATTTATTGTCAAGGAAGACTATCGCATTGGGAAAAAGGGGAAACAGCAAAACGAGAACACCTGAGGAAATTTTCAACCTGCCCATTTAGAATTAACATTGATGTTAGAAACCAAGCGATAAACAGATTGGAAGGACTCCGACATTCAGAAATAGACAGTGATGAAAAGGGAGGCGAGAAAAAGATAACGATAATAAAGAGTCTCGAAGATCCAGCAGAATTAATCTGGGAAAAAGAAACTATAAATAGAACATTCGAGGAGAGAATTAAAACTTTCAAAGGAAATCCAAGAGCAGCAGAATTTGCGAGTCAAGGGTATTGTCAAACAGCCAGAGGAATAATGTGCGAAGGATGCAAAAATCAACAACCAATACCAGATCAGAATGTCAAAAAGTTAAAGCATAAAGGGAAATGCATGTATAAGCAAGAAAAAGAGTCAAAGAATATCGAAATAATAATTACCAACCAACAAATAGAAGATATTTTGGATCGACCGAAAACGAGAACCCTAATGCTATTATCAGGAGTAGATACCCAAAAGATGAGAAAAATAATCAAAGAAAGATTAGCTAATAATTTGGAATGGTATGACTCAACACAAGCAGTAATCCGAGCAATCAAACGATATCAAGAGAAACCAAAAGAGAATCGAGACAAATCAATAATAAAAGAAGCTATTTTGGAACAGTATCAATGTGTAACATGTTGGCAGAAACATGTAGAAATAATTTATACGCCTTGTGGACATATGGTCACATGTGAAGCATGTGGGCTAAAAGTTGATATATGTCCAGTATGTAGAAAGCCGATCAACGGGCGGATCAAAGGATTCCGTTTCGCTGATCAATAGATGGAAACCGAAAACAATATGTAAAAAGTGTAAATAAAGATAAACGTAAAAAACAAAAAAAAAAATAATAAAAACTTAAAACCACAAAAATACGAGATGATGTAAACTATGATAAAATTTTGAGATGATTGAAAAGAGAGAATAATCGATTATTAATATTTAGAAAACAATCATGAATCTAAACGAGACAAAAGAAGTTGTGAAAGAGACTGGAGAGTCAAAACCAACAATCAAAGATCAATCAAAATCAATAAAAGTAACAAGTGAGGAAGTAGAATTATGGAGACAAAGAACGTTACAATTAAAAGAAATGCTACTAATCGTAGAGGAGGAATTAGCACAAGAAACTCTAAAAACGAAAAGGATGAAAGAAAAGTGGGAAAAACAACTAGAACAAAAAGCAACCTACCCAGAAGGAAAAGAGAAAACGTACCAAGAACGAGAAGAGGAAATGATGAAAGAAGCTATGCAGAACCAAACTAGAATTATAAACCAAAGAAAGGAGATCAGAATGTTAGAGCAGGAGAAGCAGGATCAGCAAAGCGAAATCGAAAGATTGCGGGAAGTGATAAAAGATAAAGAAGCAGAGATACGAGAAGAAGGAGAGGAGACGATAAAAATCATACAACAAATGCAGGAGGAAATTGGGCAAATTAGCACCCAATACCGAATAGAGAAGACAAAGAGAACCCATTTGGAACAAGCCAAAGAATGGGCGAAAAGACAAGCGCGATATTGGAAAATCAAATGGACAGAGGATAGAGACAACTCAAGAAGTAATTGGGAATCGCGAATCAGACATTATATTCAGCAGATAGCCGAAGAAGAAGATAGAACAAGAGCGTACAAAGCTAAATGGGAGAACGCAAAGATAGAAATCAACAAGCTGAGAAATCAAGGGCCAAAACCATCAAAGAAAGCTAGAGAGCCCAGAGACGATAGACAAGAAAGAATGTTGACTCAGATAACTGACCAAGCAAGAAAATGGCGAATAGAATGCAAAATATGGGAGGACGCCAACGCAAAACAATTTAGCTATATAGCGAAATTAGAGCAGGAAGTTGAGTATCAACAAACCAGAGTAAAAGAGATGCAAATCGAGCAAGACGAAGCTCATCGACAAAGACGAATACAACAAATAAAAACGGAAAAGAAAGAAAGTTGGATTAAATTAGAAGCAGGAAAATGGAAGAACCAGTATCAGGAAGTCAAAAAAGAGATAAGACTGTTGCCCAAAAGGATACTAAATATGGAAGATTGGGAACTTTGGGAACAAGTCGAAGTACAGAAAGAAACAATCGAGGAACTAAACGAGCAGGTCCAAAACTTAGAATTTCGGGAAAAAATCAGACAAGGCACAATAAGAAGGCTCAGGAGACACGAAAAGGAATACGAACAACAATTCAACGAAATGTACAAGATGTCAGCAGAAGCAAGAAATCAACTTACAGACGAAAAAAGACAAACCCAACAATTAAACGAGAGAATAACAGAACTCCAGCAGGAGGTGAACGGACACCGAGGAGTTGTAGTATTCAAAGAGATCCAGTTGAGACATCAACTCGAAGTCAACGAGCAGCTGAAAGAACAAGTCGAAGCAGAAATAAAAGCGATAAAGCAAGGATATGAGGAAAATGAACAGAATCTGAGAAAAGAGATTGAAAAGCTAAAAGCGTTGGAAAATACGCATCGATTAGAAACGCAAGTAGAAGAACTAACGGAAAATACAGAATATCTTGCCTATCTCTTAGACGAAGAGATACAAATATCAAACGCCTTGCGTGAAGAAATGAATATCTTGCAGAATCGACCACCAATCCTGCTTATGCCGTTATATCCGACGGAAATGCCAACTCAAGTACCCGCCGAACCCGATGAAGGATTTGGGGAGACGGACGAAGCGACAATATAAAGCTAAATAAGAAAATTGTAAAAAGTGTAAAAATAGTGAAAATAATAAAATGATAAAAAAACAAAAAAACAAAAAAAAAAAAAAAAAAAAAAAAAAAAAACAAAAACAAAAATTTTGTAATCGATGTATATTTAGTATGAATCCCAATGAAGTAGAAATCCGAATGAATCTAGAAGACGGAGAATACGTACCAAGCCCAATTCAATTAGTAGAACCAATCGAGCAAGACCCACTGAGATATTACAGTAAAAGATGGAGAACAGAAAGAAAAGAATGGCAAGAATTAGTGGAGGAACAAGAGTCAGAAATCGCCCGGATAAACCATCAGTTAATACAATCTAAACAACTAATCAATATGATAAAACGAAAACTAACATCTAGCATGGGAGAAAACAGAGATCAAAAGAGAGAAAATGAACGATTGAAACGAGAATTAGCTGAAATAAAAACCCGTGTAATCCTGGAAGACTATTGGAAAACCGAAGCAGAACGAATGCGAGACAGCAGAAAAAGCGAACAGAGATACGTGCTACAACTAGAAGACAGTTGTAAAGAAGCCAGAGAAATAAAAGAGAGCCATCAACAAGCCCAAGAGGAAATTAAAACATTAACAGATCAGCTTCAGGAAGCGAGACGAAAGCTGGAAAAACAAACAACCAAGCGGGTCAACTACAAACGTCAACTCAAGAGAAAACAAACAAAAGAAAGAAATCTTCAAATGAAAATTCATAATCAACAAAGAATAATCAAAGAAGGTAAAGAACGATTAAAAGAACTCCCAAAACTAACCGAGCGATTAATAAAAGCCCAAATCCTGATAATGAGATTTTCAGAAAATAAAATTAAAGAGGAGTGCGAGAGACACTCAACCCCAGAAAGAGAGAAAGAGTAAAAAGGGCTAAACTCCACTGTATATAGTTGAATAAAATTGTAAATAGACGTGAAAATTGATTGATATATATTAGAAATGAAAACCATGAACCCAACGTTATGGATCACAACGATAATGATGATAATGATGAGAAAGTGTAATACTGAAAACCCATTAGAAAAATGCGAGAGATCCCAACCTTTCAGAAGAGAAGACAGCACCTGTGCCGATTACAAAGAAATTTGTAGCAATCCCGATAATGAAGAATGTCAGCAAATAAAACTACAATGTATACAATGCCCTATGAAAGAGAACAAGGATGAGACAAAACAGAATATCGAGAAAACCCAAATAATAGTACAAACCCTACTGAAAAATAATGAAGAGATAACCAATATAAAAAATGAGAACCGAGAGGTAAAGAAAACCCTGGAAACCCTCAGCAAACAAATTCAAAAGAAAGCCAAGGCAAATCCCAATAACAAACCAATCCAAGAAATTCAAAAAATCACCCTATCAATTCAAAAACAACTAGGAAAACGAGTGGGACAAGGAAATGAACCCCGTACAACAACTCTATCAATCAAACTTATACTACCGATTAGTATAATATCCAACATAATACTCTTAATATGTTGTCTCATCCTCGGCCTAACAAAAAACAAGCAAAGGCAAAATACCCCAATTCAAAAATTCAGAAGAATGTTCACCCAAATTCGAAAAATCGACAAAACCAACGAAACAACAAGACTCTCGCAGATTTCTATCAATCACCCTTCAAGATCAGCCCAGCTTGAAAGTGAAACCCAAGCCGTCAGTGATTCATTCGAAGCCAAATATAACTGATTTACATCGATTTGAACTAATTAACGTGTATTGATTTACATTGATTTGAACTGATACTACAAAACTTGCACTAATATTAAAACTGAACTATCTGATTTTATTTGATTACGTATCGTAGTAGGACCTTAAGTCCATCTTTTTCTTGATAATTTAACCGTACCGTAAAAACTTTTTAGGAATGTGAATATTGAAAACAGAATGTATGTATCATTTTATCAATTGAAATTGCGGGTCGCAATTTTACGGACCCCCGAGTGTTTTATGTTGGGCCAGAACGTAAACGGCCTTCAAAATGTTTAAATGGATCAGAAACACACACGCAAACACAACACGCAATTTAAATAAAACCTCAAAACACCAATTAAACCATATAAAATCTGAGAAATAAAAGAATTAAATATAAATTAAGAAACATAAAAATAAAATAAAATATTAACAAAATGCACCAAGATCCGCACGATATCTACACAAACACAACAAGAAAACATGACAAATTCGACGAAATTGGAAAAAGCAGTTAAAGTTCATTAAAGCAAGATTTAAATCGGAAAATTTGAATTAGTAATAATTCAAATAAAATTCTAAATAAAAAATTATTAAAATAAATCAAAAAATAATAAAAATAAATATTAGAATTTGCTAGAAAACAACAAGGTCGAATTTTGTTTTACTACATCAAATTTTACACACCAAAAATTTAGGTATATATACTGATCCATTTTCACATTAAAGTTAACCATTTTTGAAAACAAACCGTTTTCCGATCAAAACTATTTTTGAAAGTTTTTTGAAAATCTCATACGTTTGAACGATCTTCGAAGTTACAGTTCTTTAAATTATTTATTTAGGTGAGAAATATTTATGGTGGAACCCTCTTTCCACGACACGTTCCTTGCATCTCAATAGAGCTCTGCTCGGCGTCGACGTGGGGAGAGCGGTAATTTTGGTTTTATTTTATGGTATATGAATTATGATTTTTGGAATGGCAAGGAATGGTAACCTGTTATTTTTGTTTTATAATTAATAAACATATTTATGCCTAGATTATTTTATATATATATTTTTTTTGTTTCTCAAATAAATCTGTCGAAATTTTTCCGGCCCACAGCCGAAACATAATGCAAGTAAATAAAATCTACACACAATTCAGATTCGTGTAAGCGCGTGGAATATCGCCAATGATCTGTGCCCGTGAAGACCCGGCGTGCGGAACGCAGAGTTGGATCGTCAATATTATCCCTATAGATGAGAGGAGGAATAAGGAAGAAGTCATTTGATTTCCTCCTCGTTCCTCGTTTCTGTAAAATCGACTTAACTCATACTACACATGGCTAAAAATCATCACACCGAGTAGTCCAGTGGGCACTCAGTAAATATAATATAAACACAAAATGCGCTTAAGGCTTATTAAAGGGGATTTGGAACTGGGGTTAATTAAAATGGAAATCGTTGTTATAATTCAAACTAACATTTCAAACCAAAATTAAATTGGCGAGTCAAATAAATAAATAGAGATCAGTTAATAAATAATTTATTGATTCTCATTGATCAATGTAAAAATATTTAGTATCCATTTAATAAATAATTCATAGATTTCGATTGATTAATGTAAAAATATGTAATTCACTAAACTATTATACTGTAAATCAAGTACTCATTTAATAAATAACTCATCGGTTCTAATTGATTAGCGTAAAGATATTTAACTCATTGAAGTACTATAATCATTTACTAAATAATTCGCTGATTTTAACTTAATTATTGTTTCAAGTGAAACTCATTAAAGCATCGATTTGATAAGTAATTCGTCGATTGCAAGTTGATTATTAATTCATTTAAATATTCATTTGATAAGTAACTCATTTAGAATTGTTTAAAGAAAGGAAAATTAATTCATCAAGTGTTCATTTACTAATTCATTAACTTTTATTCGAGCAATATAAGGAAATTTCACCCGCCAAAATACCATATTGTAACTTGAACATTCATTAAATACTTAGCTAATCGATCAACATAAATAAAGTTAATACCGTAGTTTAAAAATTCCATTAATAAAAATCCATTGATTTTCACTCAACCATTTAAAGTAAAATTGTACCGTAGAGAAACAAAGAATTCTGTAAAAATATTTGACTCGTCAATTTATTAAACCAAGTAGTCATTTAATGGATAATTGTTATTCAACGTAACGGAGATCTAACTCCTTAACTCATTTCACCATAACAACAAGTGTTCGAACCAGATAAGTATTTACAAAACATGTATACTGAAAAGTAAAAGTCTGAAAAAAGAAACAATTTATAAAAATTACGAATCACCAAACTGTTAATTAAGCGTATTGTATTAAACAAAATGATTTAAATCGAATCAGTTTCGTGATCAGCAGGTAAGGTCCTTCTTGATGAAATTTCATAACTAAAATCAACCCATGTGGATTAGAGATTGTTGTAAGTTCATGCAGAGAATTATGGGTATAACCAATTGATCCATCAACAAACGTTCGATTGCGCTTGAGTAATGAAAAATTTCATGTGTAAACGAATGCAACGAAGCCACGAAGTGAGAAAGAGGGACCTTTGACTTGATGATCACGGAATTGAGACAGGGATTGAATAAAATGAATAATTATCCGAACAAACATCTATACTATTCGTTTAACGAGGTCAACCATAGATGAAATTGTCATGATTAACTAATTTAAAACCAAATGATCAAAGAATTTATTGATTAGAATAAGAAATTTGAAAATAAAGCGATTTGATTCCTCCCGTAAAACACAAAACCATCGTCGAACGAGGGCACAGAACGATCACGAGGAATACTTCGAACTCAGCATTAACAGAGTGGTAATCACCCAAAAAAAATTGTGCGTCGATAAATTGCGAACCCTAAAAATAAAGCGATTAATAACTAACTAACTTAACCCTGAGAAAATACCTACCACTGATTTTGTTTGACCATAGTAATGAGATGACCGCGTCCCCTAATGAACGCAGAGAAAGTTTCCAGAATATTCTTGACCCAAAACTCCGATCGGCAACCCGATAACTAATGATCCTCAAACGAGAAAATTAAATGATGTTAATAAAGTATTTTCACCTACTTGAAAAGTTCATACGAGAATTCGCAATAAATATGAACAAACCGGATAAACAACTTCATCCGTTTAAAATAAACATTCTGGCGTATTGAAATCTAACAAATCTTTGTCACCTCCGGTAATTCACCATGATTGATGAACCGAATTCGACGTCCGGTTCATGCCGTCTGATTAGAATTCGTCAATCACCGGAAATCAATCACTTCGTTTCCGCTCTGAAATTTGATAATTAAGAATCCCGTCAACGATTTCGACAATAAACTAAAACCTAAATACAATGATCGCTTGCGCAATAGTTCGATACATAGCCATTTTATTGTCGGTTTGCATTTGAAAACACCTTAAGCTGAAGTGATAAAATTAGTACATTTATTAAATGAACGGATTCACACGCGAATTTTTGGCTATTAACATACCCCCATATAAGACAGACGCATTACCATATTATTTTACCAAACCACAAGATTTCCTTTGGCCTAACGCACGACACAAGATTAGCAGCATCACCAGTTACTTTACTCACAAGATACTCAGACACCTAATATAGGTAGATTCAAGCTAACAAGTCCTCTCATACAGGACAAGAACAATGTCATTTTTGCAAACTATTAAAATTACGGAGAAAGATGGAGTAAACATATATTTTAATTCAGGACACGCTAGAACCATGATCGATATGCCCGCTCACATTGTGGAACAATGGAGACAAGCCTGGAGTCGGGTATACCAGGAACGATATCCTAAGGAGCCTACAGATGAACAAACGGAGGAAATATCACCAGAAAAATTCATGAAGCGATTTCGGGAGGTGGCGGACGAACCCAATCCGTCACGGGACATTTTAATGCAGGCCCAAGAGCTCCTAGAAGGCCTTCTACAGCGTCAGCGACAAATCGAGGCTGACGTGGCATGGGCCACATCTTACCTGGCCAATGTCAAAGATGACATAGCGGCTGGACGACTGGCCGACAGCTACCCGCCTTCTCCCAGACCGATCAGAAACCTTAAACGACCGGTGCTCGTAGTCTCGGGATATGCTCCGGAAGAGGGGATTAAGCGATTCTTCGCGGAGGAGTAGACGTTATTGATGTAGACATTGATTATTGTTAGCGACATTGTGTCCGATTCAGGAATAAAAATTTTTCTTTCTGTCTCATCTTTTCTATCATTATCATAATTTTCATTTTAAAAAATTGTTTAAATAAAACTACTCATATTTGCATTAGTCGCCATCCAATTCACTCATGCTATTTTTAGAAATGGATCCCGTAAAGTTGTTACAAAACGAGTTAACTCGGGCGCGACAAACAAACAAGGATCTCCACGATCAACTCATACACTTGGTCCGGGAAATACAACAACTCAAAGCTACATGGGTCAACCCCACGAGGGTCAAGCCGTTGTATCAAAAGTTAGCCGCGGCCCAGAAGGGGTGGGCCGAAGAAAGACAATTGGTGACAAGTCTGAAGACCCAAATCAGGGGGCTAGAGGTAGCGTTGTCCGCTAGTCAAGAGGGGGCAGCGGTAACCTACCCTCTAGTTTTCGCCCCGGCTCAATTGGCATACCGAGAAGTGAATCCGACCCCATCCGCAATGCCAACCCCTGTCGAAAACCCTACCCCAACAATTCCTTCAACATCCAGTCGACGACCGGGTCGCAAGGAGCGAGCTAAGCGCCGAGCCGCTCGACTCTCCAATCAATGCACTTTTACATAGATTATTGTTAAATATATTATTTTCCGTACATCTCTCATTTCATCTACGTACTAATCAAATGGTTTTTTTTAATAAATAAAATAAAACTGTGAGGGATTAAATACAACCACCAATCATTTTGTCTTTTCAATCTAACGCCGATAAACCAGCTGGATAGACGATAGGAAGTTAGACGCAAAGGGACCAATAAGTAAAAGCGAGCGCAGGTCTTTTATCGACAGCTCGTGAACCCGAGGATTGTCCGAGCAACTATAGTATTAGCTAATGATACTCAATTTTTGCGGGCAGTCCACCACTTGAACACATTACCAACGTTGCCTAGCAACGGGTGCCAAGTGGCAGTTAGCAATCTTTTGTATGGCGTTACTAGGGTCGCCGGGAAGATAAGCAAGATTTGAAACCCTGTAACCCACCAGCGGCAAGATTCCACCAAGCACTTTGGGACCGCGGATATTCGTTGGCATCTTATGGAAACGATGACTGGCCACGCCGATCAATGAGCCGAGATGATGAGGTAGAGCTACCCAGTGTAGCTATCAAGCGGGAGCCAGGCAGGAATCCAGCATGAGAGATCCGACAGAAAGCTGAATTTGCATTATAATCCCTAGCGAATCTCGAAAGGAAATTCAGATTACAGGCGAACATGGCCAGACGACAATTGGCTGGCATAAATGGGGACATCGGGAGTGGATTGATCCCGAGTTATGTCGGTAAATCCAAGCGATCAAAACCACTTGGATTAAGCTGGTCCAAGCTAAACAACTATATTAAGGATTGACCGCAGCTCAACAGGGATGGAAAGAAGAAAAGCCCACCAAGCTCAAATTTGGAGCTTTTATTTATTTCTTTATTTATTTTTTCATTTATTTATATGATTATGAATTACACTTGAGCCTCGTATAACACGGTTTTAATCATATCAATTTATTGTTTATTTGTAGATGAAAAATATTTAAACATTAAAATGTCGACAGATATGGATAAAATTAAAAGAAAGAGAGACTTTATCGCTATTGAAAAAGAATTAATATCCTAGATTGCCTTAAAAGAGGGGGAGGCCGTCATCCCTTACTGCAATTTTTAATTTAAATGAAAAAACAATTAGGACGATACAAAAAAGTGAAAACAAAATTAGATCTATAGCTTTAGCAGGATCATCTATCAGTGAGACAAAGATTGCCTGCATACGCTCAGTAATAATAGAAAAAATGGAAAAAGCTCTTATAATATGGTTAGAAGATTACAATGACAAAAACATTGCTATGAACAGAAGCAATATACAAAAGAGTGCACAAAAAATTTATGATAATTTTAAAAAAAACCTCAAACAAACCCCGCCACCCAACCACCTGTTGGTTGTTGTTAGGCCATGGGGAAGGATTAATTATTATATGTCAGGAAAAGAAAAATGCAAAAGAAATTAGAAAATAGAAGGAAAATCGAAATATATATATATAAGAACTTAATACTGAAAAACTCAGAAGAAAAGTATTAAAACTACTAATGATATGAATTAAAGAAAAGAGATAGGAAGGAAGGGTGTGAACTTAGTAACAACGAAACAATAATCCAACTTGAAATGAAAATAAAATTTTACATAAGAAACAAAATTAAAAAAAGTTTAGAAATTAACGAAACCAAAATAATTCTCGTCAAAGAAAAGACAAGTTAGAGTATGATATCATTTTCCTAACGGTAATTCTTTCAAATGTTATTCTTACAATTATTTAAACGATAATTAAATGTTTGTCCAATCAATCATTTTGCATATCATGTTGTTTTTTCTCTTTTAAAAAATAAATCAAAAGGTATTTTTCATTTAATATATAAATTTTCATTCAGGAATTCCCACTACTTGTTTTATTATTCATTTAGGAATCTTCCACTACTTTATTTTTGATTATAGTGATTATTATAGGCAAAACAAATAGTTATTCATGTATCATTCCTCCTGGTTGACCCTGCTATGAAACAGCTTACACCGTTACTGATTAGTCAATAACGGAGGAAGAAAGAGAAAAGATAATTATTACGATTATATAATTAGAACAGAAGGTAAAAAGACGAAATAAAATAATGAGTAAATTTCCCTCAAACTCCATTAACACCTAATTACTATGGTAATAATAAATAACCAAAATACAATTCAAAGCATTATTCAAAGACATTTATTAAAAATATTATCACAAAAAACCTTACAACGAGTCCATAAAGGCATTAAACAAAAATTCCTCGATGAAAAAATCCAAAAATTTGGGGAAATTTGAAATTTCGAGAATTTTAAAAATCAATAAGATAAATTAATGAAACCAAATTTCACCTTTCATCTGAGTTGATATGGAAAATTATGAAATTCCGTTCTTAAAATAGAACGGAATTTCTATTTTAAATCAATAATTTTTAAGGTTTGCATCAAAGGGTCTAGAATGAAAAGGAGGGGAGATAATAGCATTTTAACATGCTTTTCAGGTGTAACTATTGGATTAGGACCATATACGTATGCAATTTAACCCATATTTATTAATATTATTAATAGAATAAGATTATCAAGAGTTGGGTGGCAATGATGATGCGAAAAGGCCAGTTTGACTTGAAGTTAAAAATTTATTTTATCTTTAATTCATATCATTCGCCAAGAAGTTAGCTTAACCCATTAATAAATATTCTTTTCATTTAGTGCCATATCAAAAACAGAAATCGAGCGTTTTAGGCAAGACGCTGCTCGGTGTCATAGTGAGGCCCTACAACGAGCCGAATCATTAGTTAGGAAGAAATGTGGACTCGACTCATACAGACAAAGAAGATGGAACAGCAAAACGAGATGCTGAAGAACCAATACGAAGAAATGAAACAGAAAGTAAGGGTTTTAGAGAATGAGAACTGTCAACTGTAATTACTAGAAGCCACAAGGACAGGGATTGAGAATTATCTTAGTACGACAGAAATAAAGATCACCCTACCACTCGAACATAAAATCACGCTCGACCAGTTTGATCCAATGTTTCTTTCTCTATAACCAAAACGAAATCGACAAAAACATCGACCAGGGCAAGCTGAGAGAGCAAGAAGGAGGCTGAAAGACGCCAAAATTTTAGGGCAGATTCGCAAATTTGGAATGCCGCCGCAAAAACATCAAAAATTTAAATTGTATTAAAGAATTATTAAATTAATATTTTGTGTTTCATTCGTTACATCTCATTTTTATTATGAAACTGTCTCAATTAATATTATTGCTAGAGGGACTCTAAAATAAAATGAGCAAGTACCTTCTATGCTAACTCTTGGACCCCAAGGTTTAACAGGGTATTAGCAGTCATGGCAATATGGCTCACATTATACTGAAACCGCCCATTGATATATTTTTTTTTTCAACATCATCTTCGACGGGTATCCAATGGTAATGATTGTTATGGTGCATATCTGATGGGAAGCCCTTTAGAGTGGACGCAATATCTTATTCCTTCACAATCAGGTACCCAGCAATATTGTTGGGCCAATACACAATTTAGTTTGAATGAATCGGTAACAGCACCCAAACACAACACGCAGATTTAAAATCGGACCCATAAAACACCAACTAACCATGCTAAAAAATATGAGAAAGAAAAACAATTAAATATAAAATCAAGAAACACAAAAATAAATTAAAATAATAACAAAGTGCAACAAGATCCGCACGAAATAAACACAGATATAACATGAGAACACGAAAATTTGACGAAAATTTGACAATTAACCTAAAAAGAAAGAGTTCACCAAAGTTGGAACTAAAATTAAATAAATTGAATTGGAAACAATTCAATTAAAAGTCAAAAAACAAAATTGTCAAATCAAATTACAAAAATAATAAAATTAGAATTAGAATATACCAGAAAATTTTGTTTTATCACGTCAAATTTAACACACAAGGTTAGGGTCGTACAATAGGTATATATACCGATTCATTTTCACAGAATTTTAATCAGTTTTTGTAACTAAAAAACTCAAATACTCGTCTTGCAGAACAATTTATTTCTACGATTTTACAATGTGAGTGAAGGAATATTTGAAAACCTTCTCCACGTCGCGCACAAACAACCTTATATGAGCTCTGTTTGGGCGTCGGCGTGGGGAAGGGTTTGTAATGAGGTTTCGAGGATGTTGTATGCCAATTATGTTCAAAGATGTACAATGCCAATTATATTCAAATAAAGGTTTTAAACTGAACGATTTATGTCGAAATTTTTCCGCCCACAGCCGACACAACACCGCAAGATAGTAAAATCAACATACCCCAACCAAACTGTGTAAGTGCGGTGTAAGTCCGCCAATAGTTTGTGCCCGTGAATGCTACGGCGTGAGAACGCATGAGCTGAAACGTCAATATTAATCCGTATAGGGGAAAATGTGTTGAAGAGTGAATAGTTTTTGGCTAGTCCATCATCACCCAATTCCTGAAAATTCGACCTAACTTATGAAGAGACAAATCGGCTTAAAATCTAAACTCCGAGTAGTCCATTGGGCACTCATAATCTCCTAATATCGACACAATCTATCCTAAGGTCAAATAAGGGAAGGTGATGGGGAATTTAATTCAGGAAAATCGTTGCTATGCCAATAATCAGTTTTTGACCCCTGAAAGTTTCGGTAAATTCCCAAAGCCACAGTATAGAATCCATGCAACTATAGGAGTAAGTTGATAATCGGATTTTCAAATTACGTTTGTTATTAAGTGGTAGTCAAATAATTAACACGCACCCAAAATTTCCTATCATTAGAAAGACATGAAAAATTTTAAGGGAGTTTAATGTTTCAGTGACGCAGTTATTAACATATTTATTTAACTCAATTCTCATAGACGGACAATTAAACGACATGATTATAAAATACATATTTAGGATGAAAAAAATGAAACATAAAAAATTCGAAAATAGATAAATATTATCACTAAATATAAAATGTATTGGGCATTAAGACTAACCTTAAAAAGAGGATATTCCAAATCATAATAGGGTATGGTACCGAAATCCGGCACTCAAGTACTAAATTTTAAATTTCTCGTCCGAAACCCACCCCAACGGCTAACAAGATCCAGAATAAAAAGTAAAAACGCATCAAATATAATTGCATGTCGACATCCGGCAAGGAAATACAGCAAGTGACACACAAAAGACGAAAGCATGTCACATCGAATGATTTCTTCCAAGTAAATACATTGTACCACGGTAATATAATCCACGAGAACCAACACGGGAGTGATCAACGGATAACGTAGTGTAAAATGATATTGGGTGACGGGTACGAGTGGAGCACGCCTCGGCCAGACGGAGATGTGAAACTGAAAGTTATCAATTTTTCAATATGATGAAAAAGGAAATTGATTATGTCATTAAGGCAGTCGATAAGAACAATCCGATACAGTTGTGTCTCCTCCATAGTAATGTCCCCGCAAACCACTAAAATAACAAAATCGCAGACAATTATCAAAGGATAGAATTTTGTCGAACATAAGTCTACAGCCATAAAATTAGAATACTCTATCGAGATAAATAGTCGATCTATAAACAGTTGACCTGACATTTCTCGAGAGAAAATGAACTATCACTAACAGACGAATTCGCACACGCGTCGCCGGTAAAGAAGAACACGCCCGTCACGCGACCTTTAACAGAGACAGTGTGCATGTCACCGGAATTGCAACCACGACTGACATACCACTGCCTGACACGGACTTACACACTCGCACGGATATAAGTAGTATGTCCACTGAAAAAATTTCATTTTGTTTTTCTATTGCAATGTCAAGAAATCTGAACGATAGCTCACGAAGAGACCAGACAAACCAGATCATTATGGAAGAAAAGGAGAAAGTACGAGAGGGTAAGCTTAGCAATTATATTAATTATATTTCACTCGCCCAAGCCTTAGATTGTTACCCGATCCATGAACCGGATTTTGTTACCAATCATTACCACCCTATCAAGGAGGATCTGTAGAAAATTAACGAGATAAACTACACCTATACTGTCATAATTATCGAAAAAATGGAATGAAATTCGAGCGTTAAATTTTTCAATTTTTCTTTGATAGAAGATAACACTGACACTCTCCTTATGGGGAAAATATGAACATCCGAGCTGTTAATGAGGTTGGCCACATTAAGTTCCCAAATATTGGTTCCAACAAATAAATTTCAAATAATGCCAACAAATCTCCAATAGTCCTCACTGAATTCAAGCAATTCCTAGCCGGCATGTTTTTTTGGGATTCCCCAAAACGAGCCAAATGACTGACATTCGAAATCAATCGCAACCCCAGATGCTAAGGTGAAAATGCCGACAATTAAAGTATACTACAGAGACAGATAGAACGAGTCTAGCTAACTATTATATGACTCCAGCTGACTTAATTAGTACAGAGAGTTGAAATCCCCCTATCGCAGACAACTTTTCACGCAACCAGTTTATGCCCAAACGTGTACGAACCCTAAAACGAACATTGAATTTGATTAGTGAATTAACACAAATTATGATCTTGAAGAAGTCAACCCTATTAGCCTCTCATGTCGACCATACAACATCACTCCGCAGAAAACCCAATCTAACATTCGACGCAAATCAATTCCCACTCTAAGGGAGAAAATCACAAATCCGTATAGATAATGGCGGAGACTTTCCAAAAATTCTTCGCCTATCGATAGAAATTTTTGAGGAGATGAATCTCACACAAGATCCCTTTATCTGCCTGCAACCGAGTCAAGTTTCTTTCCAAATGTTCAACTCTAAGTATATCATCAACCAAATCATATTTTTTGGTATAATTTATCAAACAGAGATGATGGTACAAAGGACAACTCACCATCGTTAGGGGAATAAAATGCAGAAACAGTGGTAACACCCTACTGCCGTTATTGTCGTGAATATAGCATGCTAATTAAGGTCGGTTTAATAATTCAGTGTTTAATTTCATCTACAGTTTTGATAAAATCATCTTAGTACATAAATAGATTAACTTTAATTACAATAACGGAGGGAATTGCAATATCGACGACGAACATCTGCATTTATTTAATATTACAAATGCCCTTTAGCTCGGATAGATTTAAGTCGAACCACACAATTGATCATTTAAAAGGGGAAAACTCGATGAAGTTAGACGCCATTATCTTTGCATCACAACCATGTGAAATAATAACAATGAATTTCCCAATAAACGATTTAATCATTGCGGTCCTTTTAGACAATTTGTGGATCGTCGCGTTCCGGATCATCGCACAATTTCCCGCACACTCGGCTGCCAGGTGCAGGCAGGCAATGTGGGACGCGGGATTTTCAATATCTCCAATACGAGAAACCAGGTCAGGCAATCAAGGAGATTCAGGGGAGGTCGAACTTCCTTTCATAGCGATAAAGAGGGAGCCCGGCCGTAACCCGGCCCAGGAAATCCGAGGCCAAGCCGAGTTTCTGTTGGCTCGCCTCGAGGAACACCAGAGAGAGACCAATCGACAAGTGGAGAAAGCCAGGCAGTACCTGATGCAAGTAAATGTGGATATTGTGGCGTGCAAGAGACCCAGTACGGATGGGTACGCCCCCCCCCGATACAACGTATCGTACGAATAACACGATCAGAAATTGCGTGAATGGACTGCAGCTATGAATGTGGTAATACCACGAAAGATTCTTCCCCGAGAACTACGGGATGAAGGGAGATACTCGTATAATCACCACGACCACCCATATGCTCACGAGCGCCCGAGACGGAGATACACTCAAAGTTATTCCGAATCTACACGTCGATAGTTGTCATATAATAAATATTTAGGAAATAGTTTTTCTGTTTTATTGTGTTATTAACCCTTAAGGAAATAAATATGAGAACAATTACAACCCACCTGATGGAAAACTTGACACAAACCGATAAACAATAAATTGATAAAATTTGGTAAGAGAACGCAAATTTGACGAGTATTTATCATTGTAGATATGAGTTCATGCCAAGCTTTACAGCAGAGGCTCGACAAGGTCCGTACAGCCAACAAAGGACTGCAACAACAGCTCGTCCAACTAAATAGAGAAATACAACAGATCAAAGCGACCTGGATCGAAACGGGAAAGGCAAAAGCAATTTAACAGAAAATGACCGCAGCGCAACGGGGGTGGGCTGAAGGGAAGCAGCTCACACAGTCGCAAAAAATTCAGATACGCGGCCTTGAGATAGCGTTATCGGCGTGCCAAGAGGGCAACGTGGTAACCTACCCTCTGGTGTTTGCGCCAGCTCAACTGGCCTATTGAGAAGCGGTTGATGTCGCCAAGCCCGAGAGTAGACCGAACAAACATCGCCCCGAAAAAGTGGAGCGAGCCAAACGACGGGCCGCAAAGACGAACGACTGATAAGCATAAAACTGATTTTTAATAAACGTTTTATCTAGATTGATTTGATCTTTCGAATTAAATTTAATAAGTGTAGAGTTTAATTAAATTAAATCGTGAGTGATTTTCGGAGAGCAATTCCAAGTGAATGTAGGCCTAACCTTGTAAGCAAGGGACCAAAATTAGGAAAGCGCACATGAACCTCCTATAGGTAGTGCGTTGAACCCATCCTGTGATCGGGTCAGAGTAGTTCCTTCGTGGCGCTCACCTTTGGCGATCTCCGAACCTATGGTTACATCACCAACGTTGCCTAGCGACGGGTAACCATTGGGGCAAAGAAAAGTTGTATTTGGGGTCAAGATTACATTAACCATAAACCCCACAATATTTATCTTATCCATCAAGTGCCCAGCACTTAATGAGCCATCCATTTTCAGTATTTAGTTTTATCGCTTTATTTTTATTTTTAATTATCGTTTTGGATAAACAAATTTTACAATAATTCCTGTTTTCACAACATAATTGAAGTCCAACCCGAAACGGATTTAGCACTAGTCAATTATCCTTGATATTGGATAATTTAGTCAACCGTTACAACACACAGAACCAAAAAAATAAATTAACTTCATGTTATTAAAATAATTCTTATCCAATTAATTTTCTGTAAAATCTTAAATGTTTAAAATAAGTTTAATTTTAAAAGGTATGATGGGTTTCTGGGTGTTGATATTTGCGACTATATGGTTGTTACCCAGACAACCCCATACAAATACCTTTCGCTTAACACTCGGCACCCGTTGCTATTAGCGCTGTTGCTAATGCTATAATTGACCGAACGATCCATGAGTCCAACGAGCTGCCGATAGAAGGCCTGTGTTCGATTTCTATTTTTAGGTCCCATTATTCTCCTATCTCTTTCAAATGTTAACCTATACTCTCTAATCATTTATCTTTGTGTCCATTCGCTTAGTCCTTCTTATCGTTGTCCGTGTTGGTGATTTTCCTATGGTCTGTAAACCCTTTGTTATGTTAAATATCCACACAGCATCTCTCATATCCTTATCCCTATTATAACTACCATGTCTACTGTTGGGCCAGAACACAGACGGCCTTATAAATATTTAAATGAATCGGTAACACACATGCAAACATAACATGCAGATTTAAACTCAAACCTATTAAAACACCAATTAACCCTACCAAAATGCGAGAAAGAGAACAATTAAATATAAAATTATAAAACACAAAAATAAATTAAAATAATAACAAAGTGCAACAAGATCCGCACGAAATAAACATAAACATAACATGAAAACCTAGCAATTTGACCGAAATTTGACAATTTAACAAAATGCGAAATTTCATGAAAATGAAATAAAAATCAAAGAATTTGAATTAGAAATAATTCAATTAAAAATTTAAAGAAAAAATTGACAAATAAAATCTCAAAATAATAAAAAAAAGATTAGAATATACCAGAAAATTCCAAGGTCAAATTTTGTTTTACTAAATCAAAAAGAACACGCAAGGTTAGGGTCGTACAATAGGTATATATACCGATTCATTTTTACATCATTTTTGGCGTTTTTAATCGTTAAATCAATTTTTTAAAAAATCTTAGAATCGTTTTACTCGATGTAAGTGTGAGTTTTATTTGAAACTCTCTCTCCACGTCGCACCCTCGCAACCTTAATGGAGCTCTGCTTGGATATCGGCGTGGGGAGAGTGATGTTTTCATGATATTTTCGTTTATGATGGATTGGGTAACTTTTATGCTATTTTAATAAAATATTTATAATGCATAAATTTGTTTTATATTGTCGAAATTTTTCCGGCCCACAGCCAAAGACACATTACAAGTCATTAAAATCCAACATATTATTCGAATTCGTGTAAGTGCGTGGAATATCGCCAATGATTCGTGCAAGTGAAGACTCCGGCGTGCGGAACGCAGGGGTCGGAACGTCAATATTATTCCGTATAGGGGAAGAGAGGGATAAGGAAGTGGTCTTTTGGCTATTTCCTCGTCCCTCAATTTTCATAAACTCGACCTAAATTATGTTTACACACGGCTCAAAACCATTACACGAGTAGTCCAGTGGGCACTCATTAACTATAATATGAACATAATGCGCCTAAGGTCAACTAAGGGAAAGACAACGGGGATATAGGAAAATGAAATCGTTGTTATGGACTTAATATGCATAATTTTAGTTAACTAACGGATAATTAGAAATTCGAAATATTATCTCGCCCAAAGCTAACAAAGTCGCGGTCATAAACCCCAATCGTATAAACCCTCAACATCAAAATAAGAATCGAAAACATTTCTTAAGTGGACGTAAACCCATCGCGAGTATAGGGAGGTCCTAACATTATATCGAGAGTTAATAGAAGTTTCTTGAGTAAACGTACATTTAATGCGGTTATTATAGGCACTCATTGATGTGCAATTTCTAGGTTAGGGTCGGAAGTGAAAAGATACCATCATATAATTGTTGTAAATTTAAAATTTTCATGTAAGACAATAAATGTCCCTTAAATATAGAAGTCGTTTCAACCCTCGATACTGATTAAGCTAGATTCCAAGGAGAGGGAATAAAATAAAAATTCTTTAACAACAAAAACTCTTGATGTAATGTTTGGAACCAATATAATTTAATAACTTAAAATCTATCAAATCCCTAATAGAAAATCAGTCGATTTAATATCATAGACGCCCAAAATATTGGTATGGAATCCATAATAACTTATCTTATGATGAGTAAATATAGGATACGTTGGAGTTTCCGTTGCAACTAATAAAATATAATTTAAATAAATAATAAATAACCTCAGGCTCCCCATTACTCGGAGACTTCCACTAACAGTGACCCTCTCGACAAATAATCAGATGAGTAAATAAAAACGAGTAACAAACAATTGTTATTATACATTGAACCTTTTAAATTCTAAACACCAATGTTTTTGATATAAAAGGGATTTATCATTCCAGCATCGGCCATCGTATCCTCTCGCAACTTAAACTTGAAATAACCAGGAGGAAATCTGTAGTTGGCATCAGCAATAAGATAGAGAACCATATTTTTCCCCTTTTGTTCTTGAGGCGACGAGGATCTTAGGGAAAGTTTCAGGATTACGATCGGAGATAAGTCAGGCTCTCAGATATCATCGCAGCCGAGATAATCACCGAAATAAGTTTCCATCAATCCCCTTGTGAATAATTTCCAACAAACGTCCCCTTGCGTAGAAGAGAGAGAGAAGGGATAAAATACTCCGCTCTATAGGATACAAAAAATCATTTCATTTGTGAAATCCAATACCGATACCAGTTGAAAATGTTTATTGATAAAATAACGCCAGAAAACTGAGAAGAACCATGGCGCAATTTCTCCTTTCCCCGACAACTGTCCCCTAGAAACCGAGGTCTTGAAATAATCCAAAGTAAAAAATCTTTTATTGCAAAACCTAACCGAATAATGCTTACAATGTAATGCGTTAAATTTGTATAATTGTCGCTAAAATTCAGGTAGGTTTGAAACTACAAAATAAATCAACAAGACAAAATCAGTAAAAAAATCGAAAACTTACTATGCACAGCTGCCCTGACTTTGCCACAGAACAAATCGATAGGCACAATCACTTACATCTAATATTACTTAATATAACTTAACAGACACGCCCAGCCAATAAATCCAGATTAATGTAATAACAGCCGAACCAGTTCAGTTTGAAAAGGGCATACACACATATGCACATGTGTTAGACAGTGGATTTTACAGGTGATGACCTTTACGAGACACATTCATCGCGGAGGCCAAGTCCACATGATGTGCCGATAGTCGCATACATTCTCGTTGACCGCCGAGCTATATATGGAATATCGACAAGCCGGGACAGACAGAAATTATTATTGAAAAACTAAAAATGTACCACCAATGGAATTAGACAACTGGAGACACAACAACCCGAATATCAGACAATGACAATATCCAAAATCCAAGAGCCCGACCGTCAAGTAAACTTTTATTTCTTCATAAATTTGTCATTGATCTGTACGAGTCTTAGAAAAATCTTACCACGACAATCTCAACGGTGCCTTCTGAGTTAAGCAAATCAACAACCATGATTGATTAGAAAAATATATGACGTGCCAGACCCCAATCCACCGCGATGTTGTAAATTAGTTCAAGGAAATATACGCTACCGAATCATTCATAACTAAAGTACTCGATGATCGAAATTTACGCAGGGATTTTTTGATGGCGTAATCCGCTAGCCGTAGAAAACAATCCGAACAATTCAAAATATTCCCTTTGAAATAACTACGAGAATGCCGAATGACCAAATCGGTTCTAACGAGGAAGTATCTCATTGTTTGATACATTCCCCAGATCCCAGGTTATCGATAAGTTAATAATCAAACCATGCAAAAATGACTAAACTTGATAATGAAGATTATAGGAAATAATCCAAATTTAGTTATCGTGAATCCCTTTTTCGCAAATAAACCTTTTAATTTTAATTTTGTGCTTATTTAACTAATGATGCGATTAGCAGTAGATAGTCATAATGTACATTAGCCCCTACTGTGAATAATTTCAAATACCTTTATAGAATTTATATAAGTATGTTAATTTTTGTGGTAATTATTTTTTTTTAATTGTTTATATTATTATTTTTTATTTTTAGCTAGCTAATGATTTAGACGTCACTATAATTAATTACTCATTAGGAAAGCATTTTGACTTGTAATTGATAATTATTAGGTTCGTTATCATTAAAATAGCCAAATATTTCTTCTAATTTAATGATCCGATGTCGCTGAATTAAGAATTTGTAAATATTGTTTCCTTGGAAAAATAAAATCCCAATCTGACTAGATAACCTCGGTGAAAGACGACCTATATAAAATATACTTGGATAATAACCCAATAATTAAATTAAGAGAAGATGATTTTTGATTCATTAGCATTACTCCCATTTAGCAATTTCCATAAGGGTGGATGATCAAGTAGTCAACGGTAGGCGAGGAATTTTACTCAATTTTGGTGACGGTAATTTCGTTACCTAAGACACGCAAATTCAATTAATTAGTTAACCGAATTTCAACCATTTAAGAACATCAGGCAGTGTGTCTAAACCTCATTAGTTTTTATAAATTATATGATTTTATCAATTTTATGATTCTTAATTTAAACTAAATGAATTTTTAGGTATTTTTAAAATGCTTGGAATTATTTCACATTTGTAACCTAATTAAATTACAAAATTTTTGATTTTTAATTTTCTCTTTTGAATAATAAATTTCTATGATAGTAAATTTTAAAGATTGAAAATATAAGCTCTTCTCCGAACAAGTGTGTACGATTTGTTATAGATGGTGGGTTTCTGGGTGTTGATATTTGAGACTATATGGTTGTTACCCAGACAACCCCATACAAATATTTCTTTCGCTTACCACTCGGCACCCGTTACTGAGCAACGTTGGAACTGTGTTCGAGTGGATAGATTGTCCGTAAAACGTGAGCGCTATTACTAATGCTATAATTGACCGAACGATCCATGGGTTCAACGAACTGCCGATAGAAGGCCTGTGCTTAATTTCGATTCTTAGGTCCTATTATTCTCCTATCTCAGTCAAATATTAACCTATACTCTCATATCCTCCATTGTTATGTCCATTCCCATAGTCCTTCTTATCGTCGTCCGTGTTGATGATTATTCTTTGGCCTGTGCACCCTTTGTTATGTTAAATATTCACACAGTATATCTTTTACTCTTATCCCTATTATAACTACCATGTTCCCTATTATTATTACTAGTATTATCATTGTTACTATTATATATATTAACTTTATAACTTGTTACTACTATTACATTTATTGTTATTCTTATTACTATAATTACCGTTGTATTTATTATTATTGCAACTATTATTTTTATTACTATTACCATAATTATTATTATTATTATTATTATTATTATTATTATTATTATTATTATTATTATTATTATTATTATTATTATTATTATTATTATTATTATTATTATTATTATTATTATTATTATTATTATTATTATTATTATTATTATTATTATTATTATTATCATTATAATTACCATTATCCTTACTATTATTGTCATTAATATTATCAAATTTTTGTGTAGGGATTCGTCCTTATTCTGCAGCTTTAAGAAATATTTTTCTTGTATAAAAATTTAGTTGTAATCCATCTGTATTTTTCCGGTTTTCGATAAAGTATTTATGTTAATTCGAAAAATTTTGCAGCGTTCCGCCCTTATTTTACGGTTTTATCCTTATTATGTAGTTTTCGATAAAGTATTTTCATCGATTCGGAAAATTTGAGCAGCGTTCCGCCCTTATTTTTAATTCTAAGAGAATATAATACTAACAATTGAACAACATTTCACTTTTACTTTACTATTTTCAATAAGTACTTTAATTACTTCGGAAAATTTGAGCAGCGTTCCGCCCTTATTTTACGGTTTATATGATAAATGTTTTAACTATTTCCAAAAATTTGCGCAGCGTTCTGCCCATATTTTCCGTTTCAATTAACATAATTTATTTAATTTTTATTTGAAAACATTATTTTTTCATGATTTTGGTCGTTCGGATTAATCTTTTCCCGATGGCTATTCATTTTAACTGTTGCAACGATTTCGCTATTTTCCCCGCTACCCTTTCCCTCTCTTTGTCCTTATGATCTATTTATATTCATATTATATTTAATGAGTGCCCACTGGACTACTCGGTGTTAGATATTTTGAGCCGATTGTTGTTAAAAATTTGTCAATTTTAGAGGAAACGGATGATGAAGGAGCAGCCAAAGGACTACTCATTCACCCTCCAATTTCCCCTATGTACGGATAATATTGACGTTCCAGCTCCTGCGTTCCTCACGCCGGAGCCTTCACGGGCACGAAATCATTGGCGATAATACACGCACTTACACGATTTGCGATGGTATGTTTGATTTTAATTACTTGCAGTTTGTTTTGGCTGTGGGCCACAAAATAAAATAAAATAAAAAAAATTAAATGTTACCATCTAAATTCGATAAAAGTTTCGAGGCATAAATGTATATTCTTCATATAAATTTACAGATTCTCCATATAAATTCTTCATTTCATAACATAAAATTCCATAACTGCAGGCAATCGAAAAATTACTACAGATTCTCCATATAAATTCTTCATTCCATATCGTAAAATTCCATAACTGCAGGCAATCGAAAAATTACTACAGATTCTCCATATAAATTCTTCATTCCATATCGTAAAATTCCATAATTGTAGGCAATTGAAAAATTATGCAGGAAAGTAATACCACAAATCGACAACGGTAATTTAAAATAAATTTGACCAGATAGCTAACAGTAAAATGAAATTTTTCTCTCTGCATACAGATGTAATTTAGTTGAAACTTTGTTGTCAATTTTGTGCTGGAAATTTGTGAAAACACATCAGTATATATACCTACTATTTGGCCTTAACCTTGCGTGTTATTTTTATTGCGATTAAACAAATTTGACCTTGAAATTATTTGTGTTATCTAAATTAAATTTTTATTAATTTCTTAATTTAAATTGGTAATTTATTTTTAACGTTTTTAAATCAATTTTTTCAGCTAAAAATATTTTATTTTTATTCATTTAATTCATTAATTTTTTCTTTTATATATATGGTCATTTTACGGTCAAATTTTCTTGTTATTATGTTATTTTTTATGTAGATTTCGTGCGGTTCTTGATGCATTTTGTATTTATTTTATTTTACTTTTATGTTTTTGATTTTATATTTATTTATATTCTCTCAGATTTTAAAGTGTTTAGTTGGTGTTGTATATTGTTTTTTAAGTTATCTTGGTGCTGGGTTTTTGTGCTGTATTACTGATGCATTTAAACAATTCTCAAGGCTATCTGTGTGCTGGCCCAACATAGAATTATTCTTCTTATATCATTGGATTTGTCAAATTATTGTAAATGATTGAAATACAAAGCATAAGAGATTCCAGGCGGGAACACAATATTTGTTAACCAAAGGATGGGAAGGATCAATTTAATCGAATCTTGTTTAGGAGAGTCCGGAGCCCTTTTTCGTGTCACCACGCAAGTTGCTGATCAGTGGCGGCAAGCCTGTCGACGAGTCTGGCAAGAAAAATACAGCGATGTGCCCCAACCGAGAGAGCCCCAATGGGACGTCTTACAATCGGTAGAAGATGATGGGAGACCGTTTGCGACGAGCAGACGAAAAGGTGACCCGAGCTTGGCCCAAGAAATTCGTGATCAAGCTTGATCTCTCCTTGCACGCCTTGAGGACCACCAGCGACAGGTCGACTTCCAGGTGATCAGGGCCAGGAAATATCTGGCGAATGTGGAAGACGATATTGCGGCTGGTAGGATCGCGGACTCCTACAATCACATACCGTCAACCAGCTCCACACCGAAAAGAAATACGAAGCGGCCGGTATTCATATATCGGGAGTTCTTTGATGCTCAGCGGACCTCAGAAGAGCATTAGGGATTTAATTGCGTTAAGTTAACTCAAACCGCGTTTAAATAAATGATTTACTGTCATCCAAAATTGTTTTTCCTTTTATAAATTTTTCATTTTCCTATAATATTAACGTTTGTTTGAGAAATTAAATAATTTAAGGCTGGTAGTCCAGGATTAATTTTCGTTGTTGCAGAGATGGAATCCCTGAAACTATTACAGAGAGAATTAGAGCATGCGCAGAAAACCAATAGGAATTTCCACGAACAGATCGTCCAGCTATCAATGGAAGTTCAACAAACAAAGGCCGCCTGGATGGAGCCCAGGAAGGCAAAGGCGCTTTATCAAAGACTTACAGCAGCCCAAAAGGGATGGGCGGACGAGAAGCAGTTAAACCAAAGCCTAAGAACACAAATAAGAGGACTGGAGGGGGCAGCAGTAACATATCCCCTTGTCTTTGCCCCTGTTCAGCTGGCCTACCGAGAGATGGCAGCGACTCCAAAAACTAACCCCACCACAAGCAGCTATCGACCCGGACGAAAGGAGCGGGCCAAGCGCCGAGCCGCTCGAACATTAAACCAAACGCAACCTACTCACTAAAAATGCATCGCTTCTTTCATAAAATATGAAGCCATTTGTTTTGTTTTAATATATATTTGTCGATATTTTGAACGTTGTTTAAAGAATTCAGTAGACTCGAATGATAAAAATTACGACATAAGGGGACCTGATATTCAAAGCGAGCACAAGTCTTCTATCGACAGCTCGTTGAACCCAGAGATCGTTCGGGCAATTACAGCATTAGTAATAGCGCTCACTTTTTGCGGACGATCTACCCACTCGAACACAGTTCCAACGTTGCATAGCAACGGGTGCAGAGTGGTAGCAAAGAAATATGTATATGGCGTTACCGGGGTAACCACAACATAATTAAAACAAACAATAGCACCCTGTAACCCACCAAAATGATTAAAATTGTGTAAAAATGAATCGGTATATATATTGCGTGTTCTTTTTGATTTAGTAAAACAAAATTTGACCTTGGAATTTTCTGGTATATTCTAATCTTTAATTTTATTATTTTGAGATTTTATTTGACAATTTTTCTTTTTAAATTCTAAATTGAATTATTTCTAATTCAATTATTTGATTTTTATTTCATTTTCATGAAATTTTGTATTTTTTGATAAATTGTCAAATTTCGGTCAAATTGTGGGTTTTCGTGTCATGTTTGTATTTATTTCGTGCGGATCTTGTTGCACTTTGTTATTATTTTAATTTATTTTTGTGTTTATAATTTTATATTTAATTGTTTTCTTTTTCGCATTTTGATAGGGTTAATTGGTGTTTTAATAGGTTTGATTTTAAATCTGCCTGTTATATTTGCATGTGTGTTACCGATTCATTTAAACATTCACAAGGCCCTTTGTGTTCTGGCCCAACACTAGTTTTAATATAATACCATATCTATTAAGTTGATTATTAAAAATTTATAATATTACCTTGCGTAACTAAATCATTTAAATTAGATAATAATAGTTATTAGTAATTTTTAGAAATATTATCATATTTTTAATTCTGGAAACCATAATTTGTTTAAATCCTCCACTTTTATTTTATTTATATATAACTTAAAATACTAAATTTTAGCGTGCGTTTTCCATTATTATTAATTTACTATATAAACTGTTAATATTTTTATTTTAGATTATGACATATGCTGCACAGGTTAGAAATGTATCAAAATCTGTATCATCACAACAGATTGATGATGATTTCTATGATATTAATACTTTAAGAATAATATGCAAATATTTTGTTGTAAGTTTTCTTAATTTGAACTTTAATTAGGTAATTTGTATACAGGGGAGTATCGTTACCCTTAAAACTGTTGATGAAATAATTGAAGGTGTTTTATACACGATATCACATGTAAAATTACTTTATTATACATATATTTTTAATAATTTCAATAATTAGAATAAGATATGCCTGACATTAGTTACAGTTGCTAAACTTGACGAGCCAGAAAAAATTATTGAAACTGCTTCAAACAAATTAATTAATCTCTCTGATGTAATGCTCATAGTAACAAATAATAACTATTCACCAGAAGTTACAGTGAAAGGAAAGTATATAAAATCATGCCAAGAAATTAATGGTAAAGATCGTAAAAGTAACAATCACAAATTCGAAGTTAAATCTGGAAATAAAACACCAGTTTCTAAAAAAACTGAAGCTGATAGTCAGGAAACTGAAGCTCTAAGTTCTACAAACAGTCTTAATTCAATTCCGATTGATTCTAAATTGGTAGAAACTAACTCTTCCCCAAAATTAAATAAAAAAGTAGACGAACCAAAGAAAGTTTTTTCATTTAATCCCAATGCACCCGAATTTAAACCAAGAACAAATTCTGCATATTCGGAAAATATTAATAATCATGTTATATTTTCTCCTCATCCACAGCCTTTTCCACCAGTTTTCACTCCTACATCGGCTCCAGCTATTTTTGTACCAAATATATTTTTCTATGCTTCCAATAATGTTGAAAATCGATCTTTTGATGATAATAATAATAATTCAACCGTTGAAAATAATACCGATGTGCCTTCTGAAAGGAATTCTGTACCAGATGAACAATTTATTCGAAAATCAATGCCAGAACTTCATATTCCAGCAAGTCCTTTTCCAATGCTACCGATTTTCCCGCCACCTTTACCAATATTTGTGCCTAATCATACGTTTAAGTTTAACACCTTGCCAACCTTTTCCAATAATTTTGATACAGAATCTGATGATGTACTGGAAAATAATGAATTGTCTAATCCTTCTAATTGGCCTCCTCTTCCAGTTCCAGTTAATCAAGGATTGATAAGTAATTGCAATACAAATGGTGAAACTCAAAAGTCCGTTTAAGTTGATGTTTAAATTATGAAGTTTATAATTAGCAGATTATTTACATGAACTATGCTACAATTATTTGTGATTTTATTTGTTAGTGTTACACTAAATGCCTTATGGATTTTATAGTAGTTAATGTTTTAAATTTTAGTTGTTTTTTAATTTTTATGGGTTGCAGTGCATTTGATATGTGAAAAATTAATCGTGAATGAATAATTGTATATAATTTGAAGGGGTTGGTGTTATGTAATGTTACGTATTTTATTAATAATAGTTTGATTCTTGTCTTTGTTTAAATATATCAATTTAATAAGAAATTTATTTAAATTTTAAAAACAATTTATACTATTGGAATTTGTCTTGCTATTAATTCTAAGGTGTTTAACAGGTTTCCAAATAATGATACATGGCCATATATATAATTTTGTCAAATTTTAATTTTGGTCAATTAACTTTGAAAAGTAATTTGTGATTAGAATGAATTTTATCTAATGAAACTATAAGGTCTTTCAGCAGAGTTATCAACTTTTAATTCTATCATATCAAATTTTTATTTTACTGCTCACTTTATAGTTAGTTTGAGTTAAATATTTTTAATATTACTTTTGTTAGGTATATATAATTATGAAGGGATCCCATTCTACCTCTGATAATTTAACAGATGTTATGCTAAATCCTCACCCACCTAATGCTCCTGGTCATAATAAAAATGAGGCATTATTGAAATCTAGACAACGGCGATATATTCATCAAAAGTAAGATACGCCTTTTTAATTTGAAATTTTTCACTCAATGCATTTAAATAATTTGAGTAATGTTAATAAACATTTCGTGTCGACTGAAATTTACATTTAAATATATATAATTCGGGTGTTCGATTTATAACGATTATTTAATTGATCGGCCTTTTGTAATTTTAATAAATTAATTTAATATAGGAGTAACAAAAATATGGTGGATAATTGAATGACCAAGTTTTATTTCAGACAAGTCTAATATGAAAATAGTTTAAAACTAGGTTTGCTGATAAAGGAAAACGAGCTCAATTCTAATGAATAACATGGAATTCACATAATCTGATATTTGTGTTCATTTTGTCAAACTTTCGTGCGCAATTTATCTGATTACTTAGACGTAAACCTAGTCAAATCAGCAATGGCAATTTAGAGGTTTTATCTATTCCAATAGGAATTCCAAGAATGGGATCTCGATTATGTTGAAATAGTTCTTCTGCAACAATTGGCTCATTTTGTTCTACCAACATTAAATCGAAAAAGTATTTAAAGAGTTCATAACTCCATGAAATTATAAATATGAATTGAAATTGGATTAGTAACTTGCTGGCTAATTAAAACAAATATATACAGCTATTTTGGATCCGTTATTTTGAGCTATTTTTTAAGAACTGATTACAGAAGTATGTACTGTCAATTTTTCTAGAAAAATACGCTTTTTTTTCTTGAAAATTTTCGTTTTTTATTAATTTCTGCGATTTGTGGTTGAAATAGAATTAAAAGATTTTTCAAAAAATGAAATTATTAGATTAAAAAATGTCAAAAAGCAAATGGTTATATAATTCGATAAAAGGACAATTATTGATAAAGTTGATACATAACTGACAATTGAATCTTTTATATTATGAGCAGTAATTATTGTAATATAATTCAATGCTAGCAATATTTTTTATTTACTTCAAAACATTAAATTAAAATTAATTCATTGAATTTTACTTCTGTGTCACGAAATCATTCGGAGAAAAAAAGATTTGTTTTCATAAAATATTCAAACTAAAAAAATTGTTGTTTTTTAATTTTAGTTGTACACAAAGTGAAGTTGAGATAAATCACCTATAATATTAAACAAAAATCAATAAATTTATAGCATATAAACACCAACTCACCTTGAGGTTGCTTGTAAAATAGTCACTGAGACAAACCCTACACTATAGAAACACAAAAAGTGATAGAAAAATAAAATAATGCACATTAACACAACCCATAATAAAACATGCATGTAAACTTTTACCATGTAGCCATCCGAAGTTGAAAAAACCCTTATAATAAATTAATTTATAGACATTTTTGAGATATTTTTAGAAAGAAAAATGGCGGAAAAAAAATTTATTTTAAGATTTTTGCTAGGAAATTTCGAGTAAATAAGATTTACCCTTAAAACTAAAATTAATTTAATATTTCAGATATTTCTGTCGAAAAAAAACAACCTGAAATCCGAAAAAAAGCATAAATTTTTAAATTATATTATTAAAATATATTTATTTAATGCAATTAAAAAACTTTTTGAATAATATCCGAAAAATATGTTATCATAAAATAAATCATTTCCTAAATATTCATAATCATTATTAATAATAATATGCATGAGCTTGTAGATCAAAAGTTATAATTATAAGTTAGAATAATGATTTAATTTCCTTATAAAATCATAATTCAACTTTAAAAAATAACTTACTTTGCAGCATTTTCAGAAATGGCTGAAATCCATTAAATTTTCTCAAAAAATAAATTCCGATAAGTTGATTTATTAAAATACATTATCTTCTTTTCTATGATTTTTAAAAATTATATTTTTAGTAATCAATAGATAAAAATTACAAAATATCGTGTAATTGGTAGGGAATCGCTCTAAAAGTAGTGGAAGGGGTGAAATGAGAACCTCGTGGCACTAATCTAATATATAAGTAGATAGATGTGTCATACCTTTTTAGATTACAAATAAAGCGTGATGTTATGTATTATTTATTTTCAATTTATTATTTTTTATAATTAATTTAATTGTTATTATTTATTTTTAATTATTTTCCAATGACATATTTATATTTATTAAATAAATATATTTGACTATGAATCAGTAAAGATATCAATGTTTGATGTTCACTAATTTTCGAAAAAGCTGTGCCGAAAATTCGTGAACATAAAACATCGATATCTTTACTGATTCATGGTCAAATATATTTTTTAAATATAATGTCATTGGAAAATGAAAATAAATCAGTGGTGAAAATCAAAAGAAGTTCTTATAATATTTTGATTATTTATTTTTATTTAATTATTTATTTATTTTTAAATATTCATAACACATACATAATATGTAGTCCGTTTTACAAATATAACAATAAATAATTAACTTCAGAATGGACATAATATTGGTTTGATGAGCAGTTTTATGATCAATTTGATGAGGAGTTCTATGATTATTCTGTAAATTGGCTGCTATTAATTATCATATAATTACAATATGATAGTTTTTTTATTTGTCATTATCTGTAAGCGTGACTTTAGTTGTTTAGAAACTATACAACTGATGGTTGCTGGTACTTATTCGAAATTGAGACACTCTAGGTATTTCTATTGCATTGTAACAATCAAGGCAACATTGGTGTTTTATGTGGATATTTTTCAAAATTAACCTTTTTGCTTTTGTTGTCTTTCGACTGCATATTGAGTGCAAATAGTTATACATTTGTCATCAACACTGAGATTTAGCACAATACAATAGCACTATTCACATTCAATTAATATCTACCAAATATTTCCAACCTCTTTTTTTAAAGCTAAAACAAATAGAATGATTGTTTATTCTCGGTTTTGATAATAATCTATTTTTATTAGGGTTATAAATCTTATAAACTCTTGTTTATTCAGTTCAGAATTGCCTAAATATTTATTTTTAAACACACGCTTTATGCATCCGTGTATTTGTCCAGTTATTCTTTTTTATAAGGACTTTTTTTGTTTTTCACCTCTGATTTCTTTCTAAGTGACATAATATTTTCTACAAAATTTGACTATGAATACCTTAAATAAATCTGATTCATAGTTAAATTTTGTAGAAAATATTATATAAATTCTTTTTCCCTATAATTTTCAATTATCTCATCTGATTTTTAGATTTTTATTCCAACAACTAATTAATTATTCGATTTAATAGTACATTTTTGATTTTCCCATATTTATGCACTTTCTCAATACCATGCAATATTTAACTCTATCTTAATTTCACTCCATTTCAACTTATTCATATTTTTAATTATTTAATTTTACAACATTGATAAGCAATGAAAACTTGTGAAATAATGTCTATTTTTCACCAGTGACACAAAAATACATGTTTTTGAAAAGAAAAACAAAGCGAAGTGATAATTATTTACGGTCCTTTGAAACACTTAAGTGCTTTTTCTAGAAACAGTTGAGAAATGATTTTGTGAAGTTTATCATTTTGACCATCAGCTTCAGACGCATGTTTGAAGCTTGCCCTGTATCGTATATGTTGCGGGATGTCTGAAAACAAAAAATTGAAGTATAGCATTTTTATAATTTCAATTACGGTTTGAATAAAATGATTTTTTGTCATTTTGTGTATGTTTTTGCCAGTGCATTTTTAGTTTGTGATTCAAATTACCCAGTTATATATTTAATTACACAATTACTAGAGTTATTTGTTAAACAAGTAAATACAGTCAGACCTCTATACTTTTCCACTTCATGTAGTTTTCCACTTTTTGATTTTTTTAATATTTTTTGAGTCGTTACAAGTCATTGAGAATTTCTTGCAGGCAAAAAATAAGTCTACTAAGTTTTCCAAAATTACTGATTATTTTATAAAACAAAAAAATACGTTATTTTACGGTTTAATTTTTTTCTATTGTTTACCTCCGTAGTTTACCACTCTCCGTACATTTCCACATTTTATAAAACCCTGAAAATGAAAAACTATGGAGGTTTGACTGTAATAAGATAAGTCTTTGTTGTAAAGTATCAATTTGAAAAGGATTACTTTATAATCTTAAGTTTTTTCATCCATTTAATATATGCTTTGCAGCCAGAACTTATCTTATTATTTACTTATTTAAAAAAATTTAATTTATGCTGCTACTAAGAAATCACTGTTTTATACTAGTGTTAGGATTATTTTAATCTGAAATAAAAATTTTCCTTGAGTTTTGTTTATAATGAAATTTCTTTGCAAAGTTTAGAAAGAGACAGTTATGAATTTGTTTGAATATGATAATATTTCTTTAAAAAATTGTTTAAATTGACGCAATGACTTTTCTATTTGGTAACGATGGCATATTAAATATCGAAAGTATTGAAAACATTTTCTGTGACTACTTTAAATTTATGTATCTACACAATATTATTTTAATTGCACATTTTGGTCATTGGTGAGTTTTCTCGAAATTCTTGGCTTATCTAGTTGACAATGTGACATTTTTATTTGACACCTGATCAGTAGTGAATGTCACAGTGTTATTTGTAATGAAATAACGATTTTTAATGATTGAATTCTGATTTCACTTCAGGAATGACAATTCAAATTTCGAAAATCGTGAAATCAAAAGTGCAGGATCAAATACAGATACTTTATATTCAAATCAAAAGCAAGATCGAATTGTATACAAATCGAAAATTTCTAGCGCACCTAGTCCTCGAAGTCGAGTTTGTTCAGATTATAGGTCCAATATTATTCAACGGGTATGTTCAAATATTATTAATTTGAATATAATTGAATTTCTCAACACAGCAATCATCATCACACTAGTTGTACGTGTACGACAATGACAATTTTAGCTACGTCGCCCTTGCACTACATTTAATGTATGTAAATTTGGATAACCTTTTACAAATATCGCTTTTGATGAATATATCGTGAAAATATTATAAAATAAAATATAGCTTGATTATAAAAATATGATAGAAACAAAGAATCGTTAATCTTAGTACAACATAGACTCGTTTTCCCCTTTGTCGCTTTATTTATTTTGAAATATTAATGCTCATTTCTAGGATAATATCACTTTTCGAATTCATTTCACCAGGCATTGTTAGAATCAACCAACCAAACAGCATGAACTTTCTGTGAAAACTGGATGTTATTAGAGCACACCATGTTATTAGAAATGATTTCTAATCCTTAACAATGATTTGTATTTTTATAAAACTAACATTTATCTACTAGTCTAATATTATATTAAGTTTTTAATATTGATTATAATGTAAACTTTTATTTACATCGAAATAAATTCCATTTTGTAACAATCACTTTCATTATTATTTATTTGAATATTAATTCTAATGAATTAATATTCAAATTTTAATGACAAAATAATACTACTATCAGTTATTGTTAAATTCATCATCATTTTCTTTATCTGATTACCGCCATCAATATATTTTCATGAAATTAAATCCATTTTCTGATAGTCTTTTTAAATCACAATAAGCAAAATATTTTCATTCAAATTATATCCATAATTTTTCTGATTTTGTCATCAAAATAGTTTCAAAATTAAATTCATTTTGATTTTGCTTACATTAATCTAAAAATAATAAAAAACATCATTTTAAAAAAACATGCCGAAAATGTTAAATATATAATTTAGAATTACACCTAATTCTGTTTTTACACGAATTATTTTTACACGAATTTGAAATAACACGAGTAAATACGAAAAAATATTTCTATTTTTACACGACATAATTTGAAATAACACGAATACAAAAAAAACAAAATTACTTTTTTTACATGAATTATTGGATTTAACACGTTTTTTTTCAATGAATTTTTTTAAAGTAAAAAGAGAGCAACTCACCACGTTAGATTTATTATTATTTATCGCGTTAGATTTATTAAAGCCATCAACTTTGAACTCGTGTTGGAAAAATATTTGGCCAGAATGCGTAAAATGCAAAGATCCTGTTATCGATAATAACGCTGAACTTGCTGATATAATAACAATGGCCAATGCAATCGGTGGGGATGGATTCGATGACCTATCGTTAGCAGATGTAGAAGAATTGTTGGTAGATGAAAGCTTGAGCGAAAATGAAATTATAGATCTCACCCTTGAGACTCGTTATGATAAAGAACATAGTGATAGTGACGAAAGAGATCGTCCAATTTTGAAAGCATCTCTAATTAAAGAAGGTCTTGATCTCGCTACAAAATTAGGTAGTCATTTTGAACAACATGATCATGACGAGGAACGAGCTGCCAAATTTCAACGTGAACTGAAATCATTAATGGCATCTTACAGGGAAGTTTATAATGGGTTAACGCGAAATAAAACTCAATCTAAGATAACTGATTTCGTTCAAAAATCTACTGATGTCCCAACACAGTCGGCTAGAAATGATAAAGATTAACAAAATCATTCCAGTGATGGCAGTGATATTGTAGTCTTTCGCAAACGTTTACGTTTATTATCAGACAGTGACAATAAATAAAATTGTTTAATGTTTAAATTAATGTTTAAATTTTTCTTATGGTTGTACTTTATGTTATTTAAGTTTTTTGGCAATGAATTTCTGGTATTATTTTTTTTATGAAATCTAAATTTTAATTTATTTTATTATAATTTAGTTTATTTAATAAATTAAAACGAAAATAAATTCTTAAAATAACTACAACAATATTTTTTTATATTATTTAGTCTAATTTTAACTTATTTTTTGAGGTCTAGAACCAATCTATTATTTTTGTACTTGGCCAGTATCTTTTTTTACACGATTTTTTTATACACGAATTTCTCGGGAACCATTCTATCGTGTAAAAACAGAATTAGGTGTAATTTAATTTTAAAAATTTATAATATAATTTAGAATCAGATTTTAAGTTAATTTAGATTTGAATTAAATTTAACTTGAAATTTGTATATTCGAATTTAAATGGTACTGAGTGGGTAAATTGGGGTACAACTCAAAATTAAGCTTGATTTAAGTTTGATATTACGATCAAGCTTGATTTCATACAGAAAAAAATACCCCACGATAGGTACTGCGGTAGTATATAATTATCTGTTGTATTGATGCTATCGGTTTATGTATAATGGGATAATTTTTTAGATGGGATATGATGGTGTAATTAGGTTACTTTATGTAGGGTTATAGACCTTGTAGCGGGTACCAGGGTTTTGTATTACTTTATCGGTCAATTGCATGCACAATACAAAGTTTGCACACGCACATGTTGAAACCTTCATATCATATTATTTATTACGCATACGCATACATCGAACATTCAAAATCATACATTTTTATTGCATCCAGATTGCTTATGAGTAATATTAAAGTACACCAAACAGTTTTTTATATTCAAAATAGAATGATTTTCAGTTATTATAACCGATCAGATACAAATACATGTTGTATCATGTTCAGTTAATTGAATGATATAAACAATACATATATAGTATACTACTCGAGATTTCATCAAATTGCTCAACAAAATGCTTTCCGCGTTTGTTTTTCGACAACGCTTTACGAGAAAATATCAATTCTACTACAGTTTTTAAAGTATAAGTATGATGCCAGAATATAAAGAAATCGTGAATTTAACAGGTTTTTCTATTGAAACCGATGTGACTTTTCGTTTTTGTCATATTAGTATCTTGAGAGATAAAGAGGCATAGTTGAATTAAAAGTGTCCCACTTTTTTTGATGCGTAAAAGTGTCTGGTGGGATATTTTTTGAACGTGCTGAAAACATTGCAACAGCTAAGTACATATGGTTTGTCTTTAGTCTCACAAAAGTAAAGTAGTTGGTAATACAAGAAGATTTTTTAGGGGACATAACAAAGAAAAGGTTGAGAAACACTGCCTTAAAGTTAATGTATACTTTAAGTATTGTCGTCTTTTTTGACACAAAATTACAACATGGAATAGAAAGAAATTGTATTATTACCATATTAAATAATACCTTGTTTCCCCTTTCACTTTATTTTCACTATTTTCCAATTTCTAATCGGAGCATATTTTCACTCAAGAATCCATATTAAATCATTTCTATCAATAGTTTTACAGGAATTTGTGAAATTTCCTCTCAGTTAACCTATCAGTTTATTGTATATTTTACGTACATACAGACAGTTTCACTGATTAGTTTGTTTCATTTAGTTTGTTTTACGCCAAATGTTTGCTTGCTATATTTTAAATGTTGATAATTACACACTTTTGGAATATTTATTAATGCGATGTAATTTTAATTTTCTTATTGCAAATGTTTATGTTATGTTTATTTAAAAAAAAATTAACCTTAATAAAATCGCGAGTCTTTTGTGAAAGTTCATAGTTATATTTCAGGTGCTCATTAAAACAATAACAGATTTCAGATAGGCTTGATTTATTTCTTGATTGATCTTTGAATGCATGGATTCTGAATTTTTTTTGTCCATAGCATATTAATCAAGTAAAAATCTGCAAATTTTTATTAATGACTTCAATGATGGTGAAAAAGTTTCTTTCAGTAGCTAAAATGTGGCTTCGTGGGAATTGCTAGAGCAAGTCGAAAATCGAGTTTAGTATTGAGTATGTTTCTTGATTTTCTTTTAATAAATACAAAACTGTGAAACCCAGCTTTATAAAGATATGTAGTCGTGATATGCAAAAAACCTGTTCATGTTTCTTTATTTTTTTCATGGGCTCATTGAGGGTGCAGTCTATACTTTAGGAACTTGTTTTAAAGTCGTGACTGTATATTTTACACACTTCCAAGAACTTGGAACCTGTAATTATGGACATACATGGACATATGTGATACTTCTGAAGAACTTATCAAGGTAACTAAAAAAGATATTTTATCTTCAGGTTTAGATAGTTCTAGAGCGAATTGCATATTTGTGTTAGTAGAGTTTACATGTGATAGGATGATGTTGAGAGGTACCGTGGAGACTATGAATATGTCAATGTATCTTTTTCAAAAAAGGATTTTATTTCCAAAAGATGACCTAATCATAAATTCAATGCGGTTGATGTAGAAGATGGATGAATTTGGCGAATAAATAAACACTTTCACTTCAATTAAGACAGTGTCGGAGTTAAAGCCAGTTTGATAATTTCTATGAAGTATTGTTCAGATAACTCTGCAAAATCTGTTTCCGCTTTAAGAGTTTCGAATGAGGCTGTGATGGTGAAGACATTGTTTTCACCAGTGTGAGGGATTGATCTGTATAGATTTGAGACGTCAAGGTAAAATATTGTTGCTCTGATGTTGTAGAAAGCGATAGGTTTGATTTTTCTAAATTAAATTGGTTTGTGTTTTTGAGATGACAAGAGTCATAGTTTAACAGATTTTTGAGGATTTCAGCAAGAACATTGTCTTCACCGTCAAAATTTATTTAAAAATAGCATTAATATTGCTCATATCGTGAAATTGTAATTTAAATATCAAGGAAAATGAGACGCCAAAATGATGGTTGATTATTGTTTTTATTTTGTAGTCAGTTTGTTGCTAGAACAATAATATAATTATAATTGGATAAAAGCTGTGTTTGTCGTATTATTTTGTCTTTCGAAATATCCTTCCCTAGATAGGGTAAGCGTAGCAAAAAAACTGGACCTGATGCATAAAATCTGATGTTATTTTAGAATTCAGCTCATCCAAATCATAAAAAATCACATCTGATCTATCAAACACCATAGAACATTTTTTGGTTGCCCTGAGCAATCATTGACCATATTCTTGTTCCTATGATTCACCATTCATTTAATGTACACAACCTGGCATATTGAAAAGGCGACTGGTTCTATTTTCAAGCTACTCACAGTACTATCTCTAGATAATTTTACATATAGTGGCACAATTTAAATATTACGACCAAAAATTTCAAGGCGCAAGTGTACCAGATTCGTTATGTTAAGATATTAACTGTGATAGTATTATTTATGTATTTTTCGAAAAAACTCAATGCAAAAGAACTGAATCAAAACTTTGCTCTTTGTTTTATTCAATTCTAAAGAAGTTATTCAACACCAATACAATCTTACATGTTAGAAGGTAACGGCGATTATTAGCTGGATGTTTTGAAATGTTTATGGGCCAACATGTTTACGCAAATCACTAGAATATCATGAGCCGATATTTTACGGAGCTTTATAGTCCAAATTTAAGACATTGTGGTATCTGAAACTTTTCGTACCTGTATAATTTAGTTCTCTATGATTTATGGTTATTATCAAAACTTAAGGTTTTGGAAGAGATCACGCAATGATTCGATTATAGTAATCCAAAAAGCTTCAAGAGGTTTTAGAGGTGAGTGCGGTGTAGAACTTCAAAAATTCAATATAAAAACAAAATAAATTATCTGCTTGTGAAGCATTTGGCACCAGTCACCTTTTCAGTGTGACAAGCTGTGTAATATTATGAAATAAATAATTAATGTCAAATAAAAGTCTGAATTTTTAAATAATTTTTTTTATAATTAATTATGTGCTTGAAATTTCAAGTGCATTTAATCAATTTAATTCTAGTAATCAATTTTAAACTTATAATTATTGTTCAATGCAGCATTTGAAATATATACTAAAATTATATTTAATACTTTATTATTGCATATATATTTTCCAGTTAAATCAACAAGGAAACTGGTAAAGTTGACTTGAATAATTTTTTGGGAGTCGAAAAGTTTACGAGGACATCAGAAATAAATAATTCAAAATAATTTATTATTATAATTATTATAATAAACATTAAAATCTTTTTTGTTGATAGTGGAATCATTTATATAAATATAATTTAAATTAATAAGTCAATTTCCGCAATGTTTATTCATTAAATGAAATATGAAGTATTTTGACCTAAAATAGGTTTTGATCTTTTCTTTCTCACAACTTATAAATACACATACATACATACATATATATATATGTGTGTGTATTTAAACAAATTTTCAAATGTAATTTGCCACCATTTTAATTTTATATAAAAATAAAAACTTTTTAAACTGATCTAAAAATAATTTTTTTTTAATATTTAAAAATCCAATTTGCCTTCTATAAAAAATTAAATTAAAATTATAAATATATATATAAAAAGATATTAAAGTTTATGTTAAAATCCAAAATTTAGTAAAAAGATGTCAAAACTTTTATGTATTTTATTGGAGTTGCACAATTTTACAAAAGTTATAATAATTTGGCACAAAATTCGAAAAATAAAATAATTAATAAAAAAAAGCAGAAAGCGAATTAAATTTTGTTTTTGAGTGATCAGGACCTATTTTAGGTAGAAATATTTCATTTTATTTTATGAATAAACATTGCGGAAATTGAGTTACATAGTTATTTATTTAAATTATATTTATATTTATACTATTATTATTATTATTATTATTATTATTATTATTATTATTATTATTATTATTATTATTATTATTATTAATATTATTATTAATATTATTATTAATATCATTTAGGAAGAAAGTAGTGGATTATATACTTTTAACAGCATTCCGTCGTTTGTTCCAGATATTAATGATAATGCCAACACGCGCCGGACAAAGTAACTTTAGCGTATTTCATTAATTTTTATTTTCGTGGAATTATATACTTTTTAATTTCATAATTTCAACAAAAATAACCATTCCTAAGCATGTCACAATATTATGGGGATCTATAAAAACATTGCAAAAAATATTAAATTTGAGTTGTGTTCATAAAAAAAATTCATTAAAACAGAAAAATAATTTCTGTTATGATTCAGTATAATTTAAAAACCAAAAGTTGAAAATCTTTTTAATTACAATTTCTCATTATATAAACAAAATTAACATTTTGTGATTAATATATCCAATCACAACAATTTCAATAAATAATTGTTGCTAACGGGCGGCCATTTATAAAAAGTATAAAATTTGTCAATCATATTTTGTCAGTGTTTTTATGCGTTTAATAATTATTCACGTTTGAATCTCAATTCCTGGAATACCATTTCTAAAATAAATTTCTAAAATTCATTTCTAAAATAAATTTAAACTGAGATTAAATACTGGTATTCCCGGTGTTGATATATTTCAAATATATTTATATATAAATAATTAAATAAATTTGGCAACGATTTAATTAAAAGATAACGCCAATAAAAAACTTTTCGTACCATATATTTCGATAGCAAAACTATCATCTTCAGGTACTCAAAACCAACTAAAAATATTATGAATTAACATTTAATTTAAACAAATTATTTTTTATTAATTTAATTTTGTAATAAATAAATATTTATAAAATATATTCAAATAACTTTTAATTAATTTAAAATTTCATTTATATTATAACTTTTTAAAAAATTAATGTAATTTAAAATTGTCAATTATTTTAATAATATTAAAAAAACAAACATGATTTAACATACGTAAACTATTTAAAAACATTCAAAACATTCGTAGTCACAGCACTTTGCACATTAATTTTTGGATCCAATGACCTTATCAACAATGCTTCACTTATCACGCGTTCCCAATAATTATTAAAACTTTTCAACAAAATTCTAAAATCAGACATTCTTATTTCACTTTTACAGCCTCTATTGTGTTCACTAATATTGGTCAAACCCTTCAATCGACAATGCTCTAGAACTCGAGTACAGAGATGACGGGAAGTCTCCAATGTATGTGGCATTACACCCATTACATGTAAATTGATAAATGAGATCAGAACACAATCCAACCAGAGTTTTTTATTTATTAATAAATATATTGCGTACCTTACACGAATTAGAGACGATCTTATATTCTAAATTTCCCATCTGTTTACTTAACTTCCTTTTATAATTTGTAAAACCTTCAGAGTACGCAATACTAACACATATTTAGGCTCAATTTTTTTATATCCATTTTTTCTATTATTTAGATCAACACTCCATTCACACCCATTTGACATATATATATATATATATATATATATATATATATATATATCTTTTATTACGAACTTATCCTTTTAATTTTAGCGTTTTTAATATGTTTGCAAATCTATTGAAAATGTATCACATGTGAGGCCTTGTTGATATAATAATTTAACCCAAAAATAGATGTACAGAAGGTAATATTTTATGTTTTTCATTAACTATTAATATTATTAACTATTAGTATTAATAAAACTTCTATTTGATTACGCTTATATTAGTATACTAGTGATTTTGTAAATATGATGATTTTTAATAAAATTTATGATGAAATATGAACTGTCCAATATTTTGCAAATACATTTTGTAAATACATTTTGTAAAAAATGATGCTATGACTTATTGGAATAAATTACAATTAACATAAATTACTTCATATTAGAAGAAGATTTAACTTTATTCATAGGTCGTTTTCAAACAATATATAATTATTTAAACAAAAATAATTTTCCAATCTAATATACGGGGAGAATTTTCCTAAAAATAACCAATATTCCGAGCAATGTAATTATAAAATTTCAACATACGACAAACATACAGATCTATAATAATTTTTTAAAATATGTCTTACTCTTCATTTTAGTGGGTTTTATCATGATAAAAATAATCTAAGGATCACAATGAATGAAAAGAAATAAATCACGCGTCAAAAAAGATTTTAAACATATAGATTCCTACTGGATTGGATAAATCCATCGATTGGATTAATTTCCATTTAAAGCTTGTACTGTAGGAACTGGACAAATGACGATGGGACATAGAATCCAAAATCCGAATAAAATTGTTGGGCCAGCACACAAATAGCCCTGAGAATTGTTTAAATGCATCAGTAATACAGCACGAAAACCCAGCACCAAGATAACTTAAAATACAATATACAACACCAACTAAACACTTTAAAATCTGAGAGAATATAAATAAATATAAAATCAAAAACATAAAAGTAAAATAAAATAAATACAAAATGCATCAAGAACCGCACGAAATCTACATAAAAAATAACATAATAACAAGAAAATTCGACCGTAAAATGACCATTTATATAAAATTAAAAATTAATGAATTAAATGAATAAAAATAAAATATTTTTAGCTGAATAAATTTATTTAAAAATGTTAAAAATAAATTACCAATTTAAATTAAGAAATAAATAAAAATTTAATTTAGATAACACAAATAATTTCAAAGTCGAATTTTGTTTAATCGCAATAAAACTAACACGCAAGGTTAAGGCCAAATTATAGGTATAAATACTGATGTGTTTTCCCAAATTTTCAACTACTACTTTGTAGTATTAATTTCAACCAAATTTAAGATGCACATTTTTTAAAAATCTTACTTTGTTGTGAGATTTTTTTCAGATATTTTCAGAACATTAATCTACAGTTATCAATATTTTCAGGTTATTAATCTACAGTTATGTTTTGTAGCAATATTTTCAGGTTATTAATCTACAGTTATGTTTTGTAGCAATATTTTCAGGTTATTAATCTACAGTTATGTTTTGTAGCAATATTTTCAGGTTATTAATCTACAGTTATGTTTTGTAGCAATATTTTCAGATTGTTAATCTACAGTTATGTTATTTTGGTTTATGTACATCGATGCCCGATTTAAAATTTGTTATATGAATGCCAAATATATAGTTTATGCATCGAGACTTTTGCCTAATTCATGTGGTAATTTAATTTTTCTATTAATTTATTTTTGGTGGCACACAGCCAAAACATAACGCAAGAAAGAAAAATAAAACACACTATCGAACTGTGTAAGTGCGTGTAAAATCGCCAATAGTTCGTGCCCGTGAAGGCTCCGGCGTGCGGAACGCAGGAGCTGGAACGTCAATATTATCCGTACATAGGGGAAATTGGAGGGTAAATGAGTAGTTTATTGTCTGCTCCTTCATCATCCGTTTCCTTTAAAATTGACATAAATTTTTTACAACAATCGGCTCAAAATATCTAACACCGAGTAGTCCAGTGGGCACTCATTAAATATAATATTAACATACATAGATCTAAAGGACAAAGAGAGGGAACGGGTAGTGGGGAAAATTGCGGAATCGTTGCAACAGTTAAAATGAATAGCCATCGGAAAAAGATTAATCCGAACGACCAAAATCATGAAAAATAATGTTTTTAAATAAGAATGAAATAAATTAATTTGAGTTGAGGCGGAAAATATGGGGGGGGACGCTGCTCAAATTTTCCGAATTGATTCAAATACTTAACAAAAATAGTAACGTAAAAAGTGGAACGCGTAAAATAAGGGCGGAACGCTGCTCAAATTTTCCGAATCGATGAAAATATAAAACCGTAAAATAAGGATAATGGTAGTTATAATAATAACAATAATAATAATGGTAATGGTAATAATAATAATAATCATGGTATTAGTAGTAATAATCATAATAATCATAATATTATGATAATAATAATAGTAGTAATAATCATAGTAGTAATAACAATAAATATAATGGTAGTTATAGTAATAAAAATAATAATACAGGTAATAGTAGTAACAATTAAGAAAGGCAATATATATAATAGTAACAATGATGATGCTAGAAATAATAATAGGGAACATTGTAGTTATAATAGGGATAAGGGTAAGAGATGTACTGTGTTTACTTAACATAACCAAGGGTTTACAGACCATAAAAAATCATCAACATGGACAATAATAAGAAGGACCAAGCGAATGGACATAAAGATAGATGATATGAGAGTATAGGTTAACATTTAAAAGAGATAGGAGAATAATGGGACCTAAGAATCGAAATCGAGCACAGGCCTTCTATCGGCAGCTCGTTGGACCCATGGATCGTTCGGTCAATTATAGCATTAGCAATAGCGCTCACTTTTTGCGGACAATCTACCCACTCGAACACAGTTCCAACGTTGCTTAGCAACGGGTACCGAGTGGTAAGCGAAGAATATTTGTATGGGGTTGTCTGGGTAACAACCATATAGTTTCAAAATATCAACACCCAGAAACCCACCAAAATATATAGAATATAGTATATAGAATATATATATATATATATATATATATATATATATATATATATATATATATATATATATATGGTGGGTTACAGGGTTTCAAATCTTGCTTATCCTCCCGGTGACCCTAGTAACGCCATACAAAATGATGCTGATCGCCACTTGGCACCCGTTGCTAAGCAACGTTGGTAATGTGTTCAAGTGGTGGATTGCCCGCAAAAATTGAGTACCATTGGCTAGTACTATAGTTGCTCGGACAACCCTCGGGTTCACGAGCTGTCGATAGAAGACCTATGCTCGCTTTGCTCTGTCCCTCGTAACTATTCAAGATTAGTTCTTAATTGACTGTGGAACGAATTGGCGGGGTGATGAAAATGTCTAGGACAATGTTGGCATACGATTATATTAAAATAAAAATCCATCTAAGATTAAAACTATTCTATTTGATTCAAACACAGGTACAACAGTTACTACTGGGTGCTTTGGAGTTGTGTTGCGCGACGTCGGGCACGTTCCTTACGTCCCGGTCGACGATTGTTGGTTGTAGTGATGGGTTGTTCTGCTGGCTTGGTGGTTGTCTGCGGCATTTGGGTTGGGGCGAAGATGAGCGGGTAAGTTACCGCTTCACCTTCCCGGCATACCGCTAGGGCGGCTTCGAGTCCCCGAATCTGCGTGCGCAGACTCCGATTGAGCTGGCGTTCTTCGGCCCAGCCCTTTTGAGCTGCGGTGAGTCGTTATTAGAGTATCTTCGTCCGTTTAGGGTCTAAACAGGTCGCCTTGACCTGCTGCACCTCGCGAGTTAATTGCAGGACCTGACTGAGTAGCTCTGCATTCGTCTGCCTCGCGCGGTCTAGTTCGTTCTGTAGGACCCTTGGAGAGGACATCACTGTAATTAAATGGGTTGTTACAACTTCAATTTATGATTAGTCTAGTTGAGTAATCTTTAAGTTTATCAAACAAATCAAAAGTTAATTCCAGCTATATGAGAGAGAAGAAAACACACAAATTCTAACTATTATTCATTGATCATTACATCAAGGTGTTTCTGTTCTTTCAGTTGTCTGGGTCATACCGCTCCAGACTTCGTTTGAGGGCTTCTACAGTGTATGGGCGCCTGGTGTCTCGAACTGGGCGGTGGGGATAGGCGACTGCGATTCGCCCGGCAAGGATGTCTTCCATCACGTTTGCAAGGTACATCCTTGCATTGACTACCTGCAAATCCACCCGCTCCTGCACCCGCTCCCATTGGGTGAGGAGGTCCTGTGCGTTGGAAAATATCTCGGCAGCTGGGTACTGTTGTCTTTCGGGTTCATGCGTGTTGTTATTCAGACCCAGTGCCCTTCGAGGAATAGGGTAAGGCCATTGTGATCAGAGTTAGGCCATGGCGCCTGCGGCCTGTGGTGTCTTTCTCGAGTGCCTTTTTCCAGTTGATTGTACGGTTGTCTGATTGAGTGACATGCTCTGAAACAATTTGGGAATAAACCATGAAAGTTAATATTAATAGAAGAAATTTCTCTACCTTGGTCATAATGCGTTTACCTATGCGGGTTCAAGGACTGGCGTACTTATGATTAAGTGCGGTGTCGATTAACATTGAGGGTTCTTCTTCAATCAGTCGGCACACTGGTTTTTATGTGATGTATTGGGTTAACATTTCGGTCGTGGATCAGCTAGACCTATCATAGCTTAAGGTATTAATGTATTGTTATCGGGCTCGAAAATATTATTGGTAGCAGTTGATTTGAGGGTTTAAGTTAATAATCAGTCGATCTATGCGGAAACTTCATTTATTGGGATGTTATAGGTCAACTATAATATGCTATCTTAAATTCGCGAATAATATTGGTAGACTCTCTGAAGGAAGATCGATAGTGGTTTACCATTACAACGGTGCGTTTCCGTTGAATGGATTATTATCTTAAGATTGTCGTCGTGATCGGCAGGATATCCGGTGGTTTTACCAACGTCGAAAATTCTCGGCTGAATAATCGATATCCTGTTTATTTTCGTTATGTCGTTGTTAATTATGGGGATGTCCGTTTCAATTTAATCAATTTGGTTACGGCGATTCTTATGTTATCTCTCGTTTTAATGCTATCGTGGATTTCGTTCGAGAAAAAGAAAACACTTGCAATTCATGGTGAGCTTCGGGGAAATCTATCTCGCGCAGTTGAAGCTTTATCACCCTGATGCATTGGAATTTTTCGTCAATGTTTCGCCAGGAATATTGAGACTTATTTTATTGTTATGCTCGAATTTATTGGGGTCGATGGTAAGCATTTATGTATGTTGACATTAATGCAATCTCATGAAATAAATTTTGTTTGTTATTTTAATTGAACTTAAAGTTTCTGATCATTTTATATTAATTCACTGTTTGGGTTTCACCTCGTTTTTTGATTTTAACCGGTTTTTAACTCTGTGTTATTCATCTGGTCAATTTTTATCTCATCTTTTGCGAACATTAATCAACGACTTCGGAATAACTTTATGAATTATATGCACGTTTTCGTTATTTGGAACCGATAACTTCAATTTTAATTACTCTAGTTTTTTCGATAGATAATTTTAAACACATCATTCCTTACCTCTATTTGAATGAATTATAATAATTTAAATGATGGGTTATTTGCTATTACGCTATTACTAATCAACAGTTTAAGATCCTCTAATTACTTTCACTCACTAGTTAATTGATGAATTAATCTAATCTAATTACATTTATTCAATCTCTACTTCAAATTAATCGTACTAATACATTCGAAGAGTTATTTGTCGTCATCTTACCTTTTATCCAAAATTTATAATAATTTAACTACCTTACTGTTAATAAGTTCTAATGGTTTGATTACATGATAACTACTCTAATTTTTAGTCATAAAATACTTTAATGGTTACTTTATCTGTAGTAAACAGTTATTTCAATTCACATTCTCATTTTGTTGAATTATTTAGTTGATACTTTCTATAAATTTAGGAAAAGATAAAAACAATTTAGTTACACCAATGTTTTTCTAATTTATCTAAAACTCTTAGTTCGCCGTGGTTATATCAACGATTTTAACTTAATTCATTACAGTACCCTTCACTTTACACAATAATTATATGAGTTTGTTTTATCCCATTTACTTTAATTCTGAATCAGTTTAGTTTGAACCGTGAGTCACTTAAATTTTCAATAATTATTTTATTTAAATCCACATTTAATTAAGGGAATATTTATTTTTAATGAAAAAATCTGTTAACTTGATGGATAAATTCAATTTAAGGGACTCACTGAACTGCTTACGATATTTATATTTTTATTTTTCAATGACGTAAATTTGAGTTAATATACTACCAATTAATTCATTTCTAAACATCAATTTAATTTATTTATACCAACGATTTCAATTGATTTATCCCCGTACCCTTTCCCTTTAATAGATCTTAAGCGCACATTGTGTTCATATTATATTTACTGAGTGCCCACTGGACTACTCGGTGTGGTGATTTTAAGCCGTATGTAATATGATTTTAGGTCGATTTTACAGAACTGAGAAACGAGGAAGCAGCCAGAGACTTCTTCCTTATTTCTCGCTTCAGCTATAGGGATAAATATTGACGTTACGACCGCTGCGTTGCGCACGCTGAGTCTTCACGGGTAAATATCATTGGCGATCTTCCACGCACTTACATGCATCTGCACTGTGTAGATTTTATTTACTTGCGTTGTGTGTCGGCTGTGGGCCGGAAAAATTTCGACATTTTAATTTATAAAACAAATATATATGTAAAACAATTTAAGTATATTAATAATATTTATTAATTATAAAAACAACATAATTACCCATTTCGAACCATTCCATAAAATTGAAAAACATCATAGCATAAAATAGAACATAAATGCCTCTCTCCCCACGCCGCCGCCAAGCAGAGCTCTACAGAGATGCTATGGACGTGACGTGGAAAGAGGGTTCCAACCAAAATATTTCTCACCTAAAAATTCTGATTTTCGCAATAATTTCAAATTGAAAATAGTTGGTGTCGAACAACGGTTTAGATTTTCAAAAATGACTTCAAACACTTTTCAAAATGGTTCTAAAAATAGTTAAATTTCGAAACGGTTTTAACAATTTTCAAAAATGGTTAACTTCAATGTGAAAATGGATCAGTATATATACCTAATTTTATGGTGTGTGAAATTTGATGCAGTAAAACAAAATTCGACCTTGTTCTTTTCTAGCAAATTCTATTATTTATTTTTATTATTTTTCGATTTATTTTTATAATTTTTTATTTATAATTTTTATTGAATTATTGCTAATTCAAATTTTTTGATTTAAATTTCACTTTAATGAACTTTAATTGATTTTTTCAATTTCGCCGAATTTGTTGTGTTTTCTTGTTGTATTTGTGTAGGTATCGTGCGGATCTTGGTGCATTTTGTTAATATTTTAATTTATTTTTATGTTTATTATTTTATATTTAATTCTTTTATTTCTCAGATTTTATATGGTTTACTTGATGTATCAGGGGGTTTATTTAAATTGCGTGTTATTTTTGCGTGTGTTTCTGATCCATTTAAACATTTTTCAAGGCCGTTTACGTTCTGGCCCAACATATATATATATATATATATATATATATTGGTGGGTTACAGGGTTTCAGATCTTGCTTATCTTCCTGGCGACCCTAGTAACGCCATACAAAATGTTACTACTCCACTTGGCACCCGTTGCTAAGCAACGTTGGAAATGTGTTCAAGTGGTGGATTGTCCGCAAAAATTGAATACTATTGGCTAGTACTGTAATTGCTCGGACAAACCTCGGGTTCACGAGCTGTCGATAGAAGACCTATGCTCGCTTTGCTCTGTCCCTCATAAATAATTGTTCATGGTTAGTGCTTAATTGCCTGTGGAAAACTGAGACGTAATAGGGTTACTTGTGACCGTACTAGTATGTAATTTCAAAAGAAAACGACTCAACTAAGGCTAAACTACTCTATTAAATCAAATCACATGATAAATATCTACGGTTTGGCATTTTGAAGTTGGGTTGCTCGACGTCGGGCACGCTCCTTACGTCCCGGTCGACGATTGTTGGTGGCGATGGTTTGCTCCACTGGCTTGGTTGCTGTCTGTGGCATTTGGGTCGGGGCGAAGATGAGCGGGTAGGTGACCGCTTCACCTTCTCGGCATACTGCTAGTGCGACTTCTAGCCCCGGACCTGCGTTCGCAAACTCCGATTGAGCTGGCGTTCTTCGGCCCAGCCTTTTTGAGCTGCGGTAAGTCGTTGGTATAGAATTTTGGTTCGTTTAGGGTCCAAGCACGTCGCTTTGATCTGCTGCATCTCACGGGTTAGTTGCAGGACTTGACTAAGTAATTCGGCATTCGCCTGCCTCGCACGATCTAATTCCGTCTGCAGGATCCGTAGAGAAGCCATTGCTGAAATTAAATGGATTTTTACTCGTCAATTTATGGTCAGCCTAAATATTTTAACTCTTTCAAACAACTCAACATTCATTTTCAGTTATATAAGAAAAAGAAATACACGCAGTGCTAATTATAATTGTTGTCTAATCACTATAATGCTTTGTCCGTTCATTCATCCGGGCAGAATCTTTCTAGGCTTCTTTTGAGAGCTTCGACCGTATAAGGACGCCTAGTGTCTCGAACCGGACGAGGTGGATGGGCGACGGCGATCCGCCCGGCAAGGATGTCATCCAGCACATTTGCAAGGTACATCCTTGCCTTGACTACTTGCAAGTCCACCTGCTCCTGCACCCGCTCCCACTGGGTGAGGAGGTCCTGTGCATTAGCGAAGATTTCTGCGGCTGGGTATTGTTGCCTCACTGGTTCGAGAGGGTCGCTACTCGGATCCCGTGCTTTCCGAGGGATAGAATATGGCCACTGTGACCTGGGTCCTTCTATTGCGTCGGAGGTTCGTAATACCATTCTCGAGCGTTTTTTCTGAGTGGTAATCTGATTGTTGGACATGCTCTGTAACGATTGAAATTTAAATCATGAAAAATAATAGTGTGGGGAATAGGGTCTTTGTTATATTAGCTAAAGAGAGTTTAGGTAGGCCCAAGATTTGATATATCTAGTGACTATCATTGGGGCTTTTCTATGCTCGTTCCGTCTGCAATACATACGTGCACCTATAAAATAGTTTAGTGTGAAGGCGAGTCAAACGTTCTGTGAAATTCATGAGGTTATCATCTTAGTAATGGCTGGTCGAAAAACGTTGATTTTTTAAGCTCGCAATTTATACCTCATTTTTCATTATAATTTATTTATAATTAAAGTTCTTAATGATTTATAATTTTTGGAGTTAATTCGAGTTGAATTTTCTTAACTAAATTTACAAGATCGACTTAATTACAATTTGGTCAAAGTAGATCGATGTTTACCTTAGTCACTTCTATGTTCGAGAAAATGTGTTGTCGTATTGTTTATATTATCGACCGGCGAGTACTTGTTCGAAAGGAATTTATCGTGGGTGCTATGATAATTATTTCGACCAACGCATCGAGTTAATTAATCTGACCATTTCGGAATTTTTTTAATCATCGCATTTCAAAAATTGGTGTAATTATGAACTTTATTTGTCATTCGTTCGAGGATCTCGTCGCAATCTTGGGCTAACATTTCTCGACGCATTTCAGTTGGTGTTGTTAATAAAACATCTCTTCGAGGCGACTTTTCGTGGTGAACATGGATTTTTGTTATTTTCGAATCTTATGACGGGTCAATTTACAAGTCGTGGTACGTCAGATTAACTTGGATTTTATTTGGTGTAACGCTCCTATTAATTCGTCGAATTTAATGTCAATTTGAATTTGCCACATCTATGTCGTCTCAAGTAATCGGTTTCAAATAACGTGATATCACTTTATCCTCATCGGAACGCAGCATGAAAGTATGTTAACTCGGAAAATCCCTGTCTAATTTCACAATTAATTTGTCTAAAACAAGATTCTGATTTATTGGTCAATTTCCAATCTTTGCACATCTACAACGTAACCCTAACTTGCCGAATGATATCTAAAAAATGTTCTAATTTTGTTGTTAATCCTAAATTTTCCGAATTGATTGTTTTTCATTTATTCCACTGTACTGTTGGATTTTAATTTATTATTGATCGCAATCTTTGTTTACCTCACCGACATGTTTTCGATTTGTGGTTAATCCTATATCCTAGTAGGTACGATTTGTATTCCCTATGATTGTCAATTGTAGCAGAGTTAACAAATAAAATTTTATTTTCGTCTCAATCATCAACTTTACCTACTCTATCAACAAGATTTTATTTTTATTAATCGAAAAATTTCTCCTTACAAACAAGATTTTATTCTTTATTAAATTTTACCAAATTTTTGTTATAAATAAGATTTTCTTTTGTATCTCGTATATTATATCAAATCACTTTACAATTGAGATTTTTGTTTTTACTAATCCTAATTTTATTAAATTCATTTTATTTCCTATTAATCGTAATTTTATTGAATTCATTTATTCTCCAATTAATCATAACTTTAATAAATTCATTTCTCTTCCAATAAATCATAACTTTATCGAATGCATTTTACTTCCTATTAATCATGATTGTATTAAATTTTATGGCATTGATACGGAAGTGGTTATATCAGCAATTTCAATTTACGTTGTCCCCGTACCCTTTTCCTTTAATTGATCTTAAGGCATGGTATGGTTATATTATATTTATTGAGTGCCCACTGGACTACTCGGTGTGGTGATTTTAAGCCGTTTGTTAGATAAATTTTAGGTCGATTTTACAGAATTGAGAAACGAGGAAGCAGCCAGAGACTCCTCCCTTATTTCTCGCTTCAGCTATAGGGATAAATATTTACGATCCGACCGCTGCGTTGCGCACGCTGAGTCTTCACGGGTGCATATCATTGGCGATCTTCCACGCACTTACATGCATTTGCACTATGTCGATTTTACTAACTTGCGTAATGTGTCGGCTGTGGGCCGGAAAAATTTCGACAGTTAAATTTCATAATTTATAGAAAATGAATTAAATATACATATCAATAAAATTTATTAATCATAAAATAAGTAAATTTACCCATTATCCATTCCATAAATCATCAAACATAAAATAATGCATAAAATAGCATAAACAGCATAAATACCACTCCTCCCACATCAACGCCGAGCAGAGCTCCATTGAGATGCAAGGTCGTGATGTGGAAAGAGGGTTCCAATATAAATGATTCTCACCTAAAAATTTAAAATAGATTCGAAGTATTTGCAAAATAATTGAAAGTTTTCAAAATAGTTTTAAAGTTTTAACACTTTCACAATGATTCTCTACTTTCAAGAAAACTGGTGTTTTGGAAAAATGGTGTCTGGTTATGTGAAAATGGATCAGTATTTATACCTAATTGTGTGACGTGTAAAATTTGATGCAGTAAAACAAAATTCGACCTTGTTCTTTTCTAGCAAATTCTATTTTTTAATTTTTATATTTCTTGATTTATTTTTATAATTTTTTATTTAAAGTTTTTTATTGAATTATTGCTAATTCAATTTTTCAATTTAAATTCCACTTTAATGAACTTTAATTGATTTTTCTAATTTCGTCGAATTTGTCGTGTTTTCTTGTTGTATTTGTGTAGGTATCGTGCGGATCTTGGTGCATTTTGTTATTATTTTATTTTATTTTTATGTTTATTATTTTATATTTAATTCTTTTATTTCTTAGATTTTATATTGTTTACTTGGTGTTTTCCAGGTTTATTTTAAATTGCGTGTTGTATCTGCGTGTGTGTTTCTGATCCATTTAAACATTTATCAAGGCCGTTTACGTTCTGGCCCAACAATATATATATATATATATATATATATATATATATATATATATAAAGATTGCATTAGATCAAAATAATGGAAGTATTATATTGTTACTATTATGATTTTGAAGTAATAACATTTTGTTTGGTAGGTAGATTTCTTAAGAACCACTTTCCGATATAATCGGTTATTAAATTATAATTAAAATGATTTAAAGTTATTAAACTACAAATAATTGTATATAAAACTATTCGTCTTGTTATCCATTAGCATTTACGGCATTTCCTTATCATATTCTGTTTATTCATCTATATTGAGATAATGCATCGCAGAATGTAAATAAATTTCTTTTATTGTTTACTTTAACATTTTTACTGACATAGAAGTTATTATGTAAATGTTTTATATATAAATCAACTAAATTTTTAAGAATTTAAAAAATAAATTTTACCTTGAACATAATTTTTAAATTCAATTAATTTAAAATTATTCAAAATAAATTACAATTGTTTCAATATTAACAATTAATTTGGCTACTTTTGAAAATGAACAATTTAATTCCCATACAATTAATTATTTATTCAATTGTATTTTATTCTGTATTTAATTTTTGATGTTAAAATAATTATATGAAACATTTCTTTTGTAAAATTTCTTTTATTTTCATTACGACTGTAGATAAATCCAGGGAAAAATTTGATCTATAATTGGTAAGAAAATAAGAAAATAAAAACAAATCAAATATGAACAACTAGAAAACAATATGATTTAAAATATTTTCTGTTAAAGAGAAGTTACCAAAAAAAATATTAAAATTTCCATTTGTAATAATTATATTTGCGAAAGTATCAAATTGTAATTTTTTAGCAATGACAGATTTTTACATTATTTCATTATTATTGTATTCTCAAAGATAATAAGATGAACATAATGATAAGACCAGGGGTGGAGTGCTCACCCCCCCCTATTTTTGCTACATAAAAATCATTACAAAATTATGTATGCATGTAAGATGTGCCAGTGATGTTCTCAGACTTTATCCAACAAATGTTTGTGTGTCATCCAAGTATCTGTGAAAGGGCCTATAAATTTACTTTATATATTATTATTAGTTTATTATGGAATCTAGCAAGTCTCTTTTAAATCATTTAAGCAATGTATCCTACAATTTGAACATAAACCACCGCCCAAGTCAGACTTATCCAAGTTGGAGCCACAACCAGTGGTCATTTAACTCATCTCTATTCAAAACATTAACATATCATTCTCCATTTTAGCAAAATAATGATGATATTATTAGACCTGAGGAAAGTAATAGCATGCAATATTCTTCGACGATTTCCGTAAGATCGCAACATGACTTGGGAAGAGAGACTTTTGAAATATTCTGTTTTACAAAATGTATGTTCTAAAAAGACAAGATCCTTTTTACCAACATGGTATTCCAGATTTGAATAGGTTGAATTTAATCCAGTATTAGAAAATGCATTTTGCTTCTGCTGTTGTATTTTTAATCAAACACTTCGTTGTTCGACAGAAACACATTTATCACAAAGTGCAACAACAACTGACCTAAAGCAATCGACTCATAAAGCTCCAGTTTCATTAAACACAACTCGTGCAAACACGTGACAAGTCAAGGGAAGTAGGAGACATTCAAAACAACTCAACAACCTGATATTACAGTGGCTGAACAAATTAATCCGAATACGTCAGCGTCTGAAAGAAGGGAACAGAAATTATATGCTTTGTTTACTTGAATTGGTCCATTTTTTGCGTGGAAAGAACTATCATTCCGTGGAAGAGATGAATCGCAAGGTTCTTTTAACAAGGGAATTTTGCAAAATTTATTGAAATCCAGTTACACACCAATAAGAAATTTCAGGTTCAACAACAATTTATTAGAAAGAAATACAGGGTCAATGTTGACTAATCTATCAAAAAATCTATGAAGAGCTAATAAGAACAACGGCCATAATAACGAGAGAACAAATTCTCAATGAAATCGAAAGAACAGGAATTTTTCTTTGTTGATCGACGAAAGTTTAGACAATTCTGATAATGAAAAATTGAGTATATGCTTCAGATATGTTTATGACAACGAAATAAATGAAAGGTGTTACTCATTTATTGAGTTAAAAGATTTTGATGCAGCTAATATCTTATCATGCTAACAAACAATCATACGTAAGATAAATAGTTCAACACATATCAATTAGTGCAGATGGGGAGATGTCAGGAGATGAAAATGGTGTTTGTACTCGCCTCATTCGTAAATATCCCTCTGCAAAATATGTTCAGTGCACAGCTCAACGTGTTAACTTGATTGTAAGACGATTGCTTGAAACCGTGTCAGTTAAAATGAGAACAATCAATAAATTGCAGAATTTTCGAGCAAGCCTAGAAATGTCATTATCCTTGCAATAATGCAAAGGTCACTCCTTTATCATGTAAAGAAAATACCCCACCACCATGACATTCGCTGAAATTCTCACTGTGAATTTAGATGTGGTTCTTGATCGTTTGGAAGAAATTTAAAATTCTTTACAAGCGCTTAGTATCTACAATAATGCTAACGAACATAAAGCTTCAGGATTAATCGGCAACATTTTAGCAGAGTTTATTGGAACTGCTATTACTTTCAACAAAGTCCTTGCTAGTCTCTCTAAACTCAAACGATTTTGATGTCCTTTGACAATCAATGACCCCTTTTTGGAATGTAAAATGAAACGGGCTACGTAGAATATGGAAACTAGAAAACTAATCGACATACCATTTCTTCCCAATCCTAACAAGCTAGATCAAGTAGCCAAGACGAATCCTATTTCAGCTGCTATTGTAGAGAGGCCATTTTAGACTTTAAATCATATTATGACATTTGCAAATTCCAGCATGGCAAGTAAACGAGCAAATGATTTAGTATTGAATTTTGAGAATGTTTTTGTGATTTAATGAACTTGTTTTTAATTGTAAGTATCAAAAGGGTGCGTTTCTTATTCCCTTCTAAACGGGATATCTTCATTAGGTATTACAAAAAATTGATATTCACAAATGTTTATTTATTTTATTAAAATAAATGTAAAACACGAAAAGGTTGCTGTGCAAGATAAGCACATATTTTTCTCTACACTGTCAACCTTTTGGGATTAACATTTGGAGCATATTTTAATCTTTGTTAAAGTATGACTATGGCTGGAAAAAGGAGGAGGCCTTTGCGTTTTTTCAAGAGAAAGGTATCTTGCCGGCCAATCAAATCTGTACGAACGGTCATGAAATGAAGCTCTATTTTGGCACACGCATTTTTTTGGAAAATGTAACATCAAGTCTTGCAAGAAGAAGGTCAACATGCGCGATGGAAACTAATACAACTTTGTGGATATGGACACCGGCTCTCACACTCAGACCGTCGAAAGTATGTGGGGATTTGCCAAGTGGCGCAGCAAGAAACACCGAAGCACCGCACGTCATCATTTGTAGTCGTATTTAGTTGAGTTCATGTGGCGCAAGCATGCTGCCAGAGAGGATATTTTCGAGGCTTTGTTAGAAGCAATTGTATTGCGTCTTTTTGGCCCCCTGAGTCTCAGATACAGTAGTTGTAATTGTTGAATTAAATGTTTTCACCGAATTTTTGATTTTTTTACTGTGGGTCCTGATAATGAACAAGTGCCTGGGTTTTTATTGAAGAATTTAAGAGTGACATCTAGCACTTAGGCTAGATGTGCTTGGTACATGGGCATAAGCAGAAAAAAATTTCGGGAGAGATTTAAAGGTTTTATTGATTTTTTATAAATATTTATTGCACGTGTAAATTATAAACTATAAAAATCTAATAAGACTCCTTTCTAAACAAAACTTATTAGTGATACTTGACATATTTTTTCTACGCAACGTAGAAAAAGATCGTTCAACTGTGGCTGTTGTAACAGGTAAAGTTGCAGATAACTTCAATATATTGAGAATCATAGGATATAAATGACTGTTGCAAATATTCAAGCAATGTATTGAAATTTATTTGAAAACCACTAAATTAACTGGAAACTATAAGATTATTGCTAAATTTACCGACTTTCTCTTTTACAGGTAATTAGTCATATAAAAATTTAATTACCGGTTTACGGAAAGGCATGAATGTTCAAATAATTTTGTAATGTTAAAAATTTCAAAAAATTACAAAGCAAAAATCACATACGCTACGTAACTGGTGCTTTCCGTACGATGTACAGTGGCTCTCAAACCCAAGAACATATAAACACGAAATTAGATTTTTTATTTACCAAATTATTTAACCAAATTAAACTAAAGTTAAACCAAGTTAAAATTACCGGTAAATTACAACAATTAACCTTCATAGAGTGAAATAAAATTACAATTTACAGTATGTTTTAATTTTATTTAATAAAATTTTCATCCAACACAAAAACTAATTTTCAATTTTAGTTTCTTTTGAAATTTCAGGGGGATGGGTTTATCCCCTTAATCCTCCCTGCGTACACCCATAGCTTGGTAGATCGGAATGAAATATACTGGGTTAGGTTTTATTGACCCGGCACTGACGATTTTCAAAATACAAGAGATTAAGCTTTAAGAATGCCCAAAATCAAAATTTTTAGTTATGGTTAAATTTGAACGCTCGATCAAGACGCTGGCCCCAGAATTGTGAAAGATTTATTGGTTTCCCATACCCCTATCACGTCTTTATTTTTCGATATTTATTTTGAATGCAATTTTTTATTGTTTTGAATCTATTTTTGTAAATTGTAATTTTCTTTATTTTAAAAATGAAATTTATAACGATTTTTAGAAGAAAAGAAAATAGCGTGTCCTCAAATGCGACAATTTCAATTTCAAATTCAAAGAATGTATCTTTGGAACCTAATTATCCTTCACTAGTGATACATAAGTCATTAAAGCCTTGCATAAGTGAAGCATCACCAGTAACATCCATACCATGTCCTCGTCTTATTTATAGAAGATCTTTACACGAAGTTTCTAAAGAGAAACTCGTAAGTCGAAAGGTATGGTTATATTTTACTTTTCAAAATGATGTTATTTAATAAATTATCCAAACTTCATAAACTTTCGTATAAAGAATATGTATAAGTCGAGCCTGTAAGAAACACTTAGAGACCCAGGACAGATAATGTATGTGGCCTGTAATGTGCTCAAAATTTTTTTTAAATTAAACGTTTTTGTTGATCAAAAATTAATCCAAACATAAAATAAAACATCTGATCCAAAATATCAAAAACAAAAACTAAATGTAATAAATAAAATTTTAAAAGCGCTTTCGACTCTTTAAAGCTGCAAACGAACTTATTAATCTAATAGTCTAAATTTATTGCAATATTTTTATTTTATATATATATATAATTTCGGCTTCCTTCCAAATAAAACTTCAAATGGGGAATATTTGGTTGATTTTTGAGGAGACATTATTAGCCCATATTCAACACTTGTCATCATTTCATCCCAGTCTTCACATTTTTTCATCGTTGATTGTATTAATTCTTTCATTGATTTGATGCTCTTTCTATTAATCCATTTGATTGAGGATAATAAGGTGGGGATTCTGTTTTCTTAACTTTTAAAATCTTTCACTTTGTCACCCATAATTCACTCGCAATTTTATTCTGAAAAATAATCAATTATTCCAAAGATATATCGGTTTCCTTTCTTTGTTTAGGATATGGTCCCACAATATCAATGCCGATTTGGAGCACCAGGAAGAATTCACTCCAATAATATATAAATTTTATTGGACTAAAGAAACTTATATATTCTTTATTTATTCGATGTTATTTCTAGTCTTATACATTTTAAACCATTTTCTTTTTGGATACAATAAAAAAAATTTTGGTGATAATAACCAAATAGGTTCCACAGGAGTAAAAAAACTGAGGGAAGATAATTGTAAGAAACTTGAAGAAAATCTGATTTTCGCAAATTGCACGTGAGATAGCCATTTCAAAATCAATTGGTTATCGCATTTTGAAGCGCATTCATGGAAAGAGTTACATTCCAAAATTAATCCACTCTTTTAATAAAGAATATTATGATCGATCGGAGTGGAGTTATGTTAGTAGTATTTAACAAAATGTTCAGAGTGCATAACATTTTAATTAATCGGGTTGATCAATCACCACAATCCCAGCTTATTGGGACCAAAGAATTTTCATATTGCAGAAGAACATCATTTTAATGTACCTAAAGTTACAGTGTGATGTGAATTGTCTGCCCAAGGTTTAATTGGACCATTTTTTGAACTGGTGCTGTTTACTTGAATTTACTACATGAACATGCAATGCCAATTATACGTGCGTAGTTTGTTGATGAAAAGATTATTATTTTCAGTAAGATAGATCCTATAATCGTGATATGAGAGCATATGTCCATGTAAACTAGATGAAGTGTCATCAAATAACTACCACACTCTTCAGATAGCATGTCACTGGATTATTTTTTTGGGAACTCATCAAAGATAAGGTTTATCTGTCAATTTAGCAACAGTCGAACAATTGAAAGCAGAAATCGATAAATAATATATGAAGATTCCTAATGATATGATATGACATGTTTGCTATTACATTGTTTCGCATTATCAGCAGTATTTAAATCAAAGTGAGCATTAGTTTTCTTTAATTTGTACTTTTAATTTGCAATATATCTAAATATATACTGTTTTTATAATCGCGCGGTGTGTGTGCATTTCTTGAGACATTCTGTATTTTTCTTATTAATGAGGACTATCAAAGAGTTTTTAAAATTATTAATATTATTGTGATATTATTTGACAATAATAGGTGTTTGAATATTGAGCTGAAGGAATATATTTAATTAATAAATATTACTACTTAAATCTTATTATTTCACAAATATAAATTCGAAATAATATAATTTAAGAAATTGAAATGAAATAATAAATTATATGTTGAAGGGATTGAATCTCATTCATCAACACCTCAAATAATATTTTTCGCAGTTAGTCTAGGGTTGCCAGACGTCCAGGTTTTCCGGGATTGTCCCGGATTTCATGTTTTATTATGGTAAAGAATTTATTTATTTTTGATTTTTAATATTTGAAATGAATATTTTTATTTTAAAGTTCCTTATTTGTGTTATTAATTTTGTACTTAACCTGCTGAAGTAATGGTCTAATTTTTTATTTTAAAAATTTTTTGTCCCGATTTGCAGTGGTGAAAATATGGCAACCCTAAGTTAGTCTCAAAATCCATGTAACATTTTAAAACTTTTCAAATTAGTAATTCCGGTTTTAAACTCATATCTTTATTATTCCTTTCACAATGTTCGTTATATCTTGTACAGAGATTACACAAATAACCATTCTAATTTATATGGCATTGCACTCATTACATGTATATTAAGTTCAAAACAACATAACATTCATTGCTTCTTTCTGAAAAGCAAAAATATTGTATATTGTGTGGAATGTTTAAAATTTGCTGTGTATTTATATATCAGAATATCTCTTTAAAAGGATTTGGTTGATTTAATATAAACTAATGTTTTGAAAAATAAATATTTTAGTTTTGTGAATTTTTAATGTTTTAAACACTAGCATAGTAACATGCAATAGAGAACCAAAGGAGAAATGGTAAGTACATCCTTCAAAATCACAAATGTCTCAAGGAAATTTGTTTTTATAGTTATTATATAAACAAGTTTCCTTGAGACATTTTTTAAAATAATTTCCATATAGCATTTTCATACAAATTCAGCATACAAATAAAATTTCATAGTCGTCATAATTTTAGTCTTTTATATTTTATCTAGAAAATTTAAATAATTTTAAAAAAAAAGCTTCAATGTTTTTTAATAATTCTATTTAAAATTTCTTTTGAAATTCTTAAATACATTCTGATTGTTACGCTATAAAATTTCAATCGCTTTATAGTTATTGCTCAGCCCCGTCAACAGTTTATCTCCACTCCAAATTCAGGAAAACTTCAAAATATATGTTTATCTTAACTTTAAATGGCATATTTTGAATTTCTCTCTTTAAAATACAAGTAAGCTGGGCTGAATAAAGATTTGATTGTGTTGATGATTTAAAGATAATCTTATAACAGAACAATGCCAAGTTTTATAGTGTCGTCTTTGGTATATTATCGCCTTTGATAACAATAGTTCAACCGAACACAGAATATATCCTCAATATAAACTGATTGAAGTTTTAGTTAGTGTGCTGAATCAAGTTTTGTATTTCAAATGTTTAATTTTAATGTTCGTCCAACTCATTAAAAATGTTTTTTCCTGGCCATGGTTGACCTAACATATTCCAATTAAATAATCAAAAAATAAAATCTAAATGCTATCCACGTGACTAGCACATGGCTCTGTTTAGTAAAATAAATTACTACAGCTATGATCAAATTGTTCTATTTTAGTCAATGCAGAGTTCACTTGATCACTCAAAGAAGTTAGAAACTCTAGTTGATATTGCAATTAAAAATTCTGTGGAAATGCAAAATACTGAGCCCATAAATCTTACTCAATATCGTCTTGCAAATGACTTATCTGATAGTTTTGAAAATAAAATTTTGGCTAGTTTAGTTGCCCAAAATTCTCACGAACCCAATGGTAATATTTTAATGAGTTTTAGCTCATATATCTCCATTATATACAGTCAACAGCAATACACCTATGATTCTTCCACAGATACTCAACTCCAAAGATTTTACAAAAATCACACCAAGAACAGAGGCCTTATTGATGTGTGGTTCCTATAGTGATGAAGAATCTTCTGCAACAAATACTGGACCGTATTCGAATAAAACCAATTTTCTTAACGTGGGCTCAGGACGTTATGACATGCACAATGAATGGAAGTCACGAATTACTTGTTCACAAGATACGGCTAAAAGCACAGATTTTATGTAATATTTTCAATTAAGTTATTCCATTTAATTTTAATTGTTAATAATGGCTATAATATTGGTTATACTTAATTATAAAACGTCAATAACCGGGATTAATTAGAAAAAAATAAAATTCTAATAAATAGTAACCCATAATTGTTAGAACTAGAGCGCGTGTCATAAATATCGATTATTTAAACAACATTACCAACTGTTGAGAATTAATTTTTTGAGCCATTCATCATAATTTATTCATTCATCACACATTGATAATTACAAATTTACAAATTAACAATTTAAATAAATGCATTTATGTATGTATGTTCGATATCTATTTATAGAAATCTTTTAATTGATAATTCTAATACAAAAATTGATTTAAATATTAAATTTAACAGCTATCCTAGAATACTAATAAAATGATTTTTGTAAATGTTTAATTGCCTAACAGTTATGATATTATTAAATATCTCCATATTTAATAAGGATTTTATCTTTTAATAATAAATAATTATTGGGAATTACGTATTTTAAAATGGATGACATTAAACTTACAACTGAAGACCACGCTTAAAATATTAATGCCGTTACAAGGCAGCAAGAAAAGAAATTAATAGTTGAATCATTACCGAAAAAAGCACAAAAGTAATTCAATTTCAATATTCGAAAATATGATGGGTAAAGAAATTGTAAAAGATTTTATTTCTAAACGAGTTTGAAATATGGCGCTTAAAGAAAAAATTATTTCTAAACCAATTATGAGAGTAGAAGATATTCGCAATTTGGCCAAATTATATGAAAGTCAGGAATATTCACAACATTTTTAATCAGAGATATTTGTGGATGCTTTACAAAAGAAGAGTTACTGAGATGCGTTGAAACAGAATAATTTAAATCATGAACTTCAGAGTTAGAATTTAGATATTCAAACTTCAAGATATATAGGAAAAACTTTGGAAACAGAAATATTGTTGCCGAACCAATCGTGTCAAACAAAAAATATAGAAATAAAAGTAAGTTATAATTATGAGAATACTACAGCTATTTCTAATAGAAGATATAATAATAAGAATAACAATGAAAATCTAAAATTTTGATCATTATTTTCAAATAAACATCATGCAAGAAAATTGTACAACAATTGTCGTGGATTACCTGAACCAAAGGAAGAACTTTTATCACCGGGCCAATACTACTGTTGTGGTGACAGTAACGATTTACATTTCGAAGGCCCATTGAAAAATAAATGTCTTATATGTTGAAAAGATTGACACATATAGACAGTCATTTATTAACAAATGGAAGCCAAAATTATAATAGACCAATTAAGCACATTCATTATGAAAATACTGATGTGTATCGCGAAGAAGATTAAATAGATCATGTTATTCAACAAAAAACGAGAGCAACCATGTTCCTTAAATTTCGTCAATAAATAATAATTTAAATAGAAAAGATGTGATGTATCAGACGAGAGAAGAAAGACGGTGTAACAGAATGAAAGTTGGAAATGTTGAAATTGATATGCTACGGTATTTAGGAGCTGCTATAAGAGTTATGAACAAAGGTTTTTGGAAAAATATTGGAAAATCGGTTTTAGTAGATAAAAACATATACTGGATATTTTCTATAATGGGATAAAAATCGATGAGGTCAACATGGTTAAATGTTAATTGGAATGGTAAGTGTCGATTAATAAATTTATTATTAGTTTCTAAAATTTATTCAAATTGTATTGGCGGAATTGATGTTATAAAGAGTTTTGGTATCAAGCTGATGGAAGTAAATAATATTGATGCTTCAATGATTTTAGAAAATTACTCAACTGGAGATAGAATTAGAAACGTGTTAAAATTGGTACACTAAGACCTCGCTTTATGTTTTTTATCGGTAATTGTCGTTTTGCGTCGTAATATTTTTGAATTTGCGTTGTTTTTTTGGGAAAAACTTAACATTATGAAGGCATAGAAATTATAAAATCATAATTCACATTGTGTCGTCTTTTTTCGAAACGTATCTAAGACGCAATGTGAGGTCTTAGTGCATATGGAGAAGCAACATGATTAAATACTAGAAGTTTTTGACATATTCTGAAGTCAGGATTTAAAGTGAACCCAGAAAAATTCAGATTTTATCAAAAGAAACTATAGGTTCATAAGGAAAAAAACAAATAATTTAAAGATTGAAGAGATTTTAAAAGCCGAAGCCCCAAAGTGCTCGTCTAAATTAAGATCATTTCTTGGTTTAGCTAATTAATATCTTCGGTTTATTAAAGGATATTCCGAAATACAAATATATATAGTAGTGCCACTTTTGCGGCAACTTCAGGATTTGATAAAAGCTTATAGTGTACTGATCGTTGTGAAAAAAATTTCACAGTTAAAAATGAAACTATACAAAGCACCAATTTTAGATTATCCTAAAATGAATCTCATGTTTGTTTTGGATACCAATGCTAGTTTTTGAGCAATTGAAGTAGTGTTAAGTCGAATAAACGAGAATGGAGACGAATAAGTAGTTGCTTATGGATCACAGCATCTGTCAGCATATGAAAAAGGTTATTTTGTGACTAGGAAATAATTATTAGCATTACATGAGTATGTCACGTATTTCAAAAAATATTTGTATGGAAAGAGATTTATAGCAAGAACAGATAACAAGGCCTTGATTTTCACGAATATAGCGAAGAAACCAATTAGTTTTCAATTCCATACTTGGATGGCTAACCTATCAGAATATGATTTCGATCTCCAATATAGAAAAGTCAACGAGCATAGTAATGCGGATGGATTATCAAGAATTGGTGAATTATTATGCTCACAATGTCAAACAGAATACGATGATGCTGAAAGCTCTAAATCACGAAATTAATGTATAAATTATATGGTGAATACCTCAAGCTAGAATCTTATGGAGAAAATCTAGTTCAAACAAGGTGATCCGAATTTCAAGGAAGTGTAACATCTAATGAAATGCGATATTGAAAATTCCCCAGATAGTACTAAAGCTAGTTATGTTTATAAAAACAAGGAAAATCTAAAGATAATCGATGAATTTATAGTATTAGAAGAAGGAAATAATATCGTAGCACTAATTCCACCTGACTTTGCGAAAGATTTTGTAATCACAATTCTTGAAGATTTATGTCACTTTGAATCAAAAAAAATTATAATTATCTTAAAGATCATTATTTTTGGCCATCTATGATTATTAAAGAATTCCTAAATAGGTTTAAGCAAAACAAAATGACTAATGATTCCTAGGCAAAGTAGAAACCTTCTTGAACAAATGGTAGTAGATATCGCGTATATGGATTAAAAAGAAACTAACAAAAAGTATGTAGTTGTTATCATTACAGATTTAGTAAACTGGTAAGTTTAACTGTCGTATTTAGAATGGATGGTCAATATATATTCAAAGTCATATTACATTTTTGGATATAAATTTTTGGTAAACTAATCAGTATTTTGACAGATAGAGGTATAACCTTTGAAAATGCGTATATGAATTAAAAGATGGCGGAATTAAACATTAGGCAAGAGTTTGCTTCGCCATATCAACATCAATCAAATGGACTGATCGAACGTATAATACAAACAGTGAGAGAAAAGTAAATGTGAAGAAAGAAACTGGTTTGAATTGCTACCACGGATTGAATTTAACATTAGTGCAACTCAGCAAAACTCCATGGAATCGTCACCGTTTGAAATAGTGTATGAAAGAAAAATCAATATCCAATCCAAATTCAATGTCCAAGAAACAAGTAAATCAGATTCGATTGATAAAGCTAGAACATATTTAGAGAAAGCGTCAATAAAATTGAGTAAGTTTGAAACTGAAAAAAGGTCAAGACATTTAAAAGCAGGATTATGTGTTTTAGTTCTTATAGAACCACACAAAAGGCCGAAAAAGGATCATTTTAAATAATCAAATTCACCTCTCCTCATCCTAGGAGTTCCAGTGTTATAACGGGATAAAACAGTGCAGAATCGAGTGGCTGAAGAAGTGGACAAAGTCCAAAAGAACGGGGAAGTTACGATATTATTAAAAATTTCAATATTTAATAAGTATTTTATGTTGTTTTAATAATAAATAATTATTGGGAATTACGTATTTTAACTAACACTCTAACAAATAAAAAAATGTAAAAACTTTAAAAAAATTAATAACTATTAAACACAACATTTTATCATTATGACAGAAGCAAAAATTAATTAGTGTCATTTCTTTATGGATTTGAAATGCCTAAAATAGAAATCTTTTAATATATTTTATATTAGATTCAATTTAAAAATTGTAATATTTGTCTTTATTTGATTCCTTTGTTTCAAAATTATTTAACTTTATTTATCTTCTAAATTCGCATTATTTTCATTTCTATTCCAACTTAATTTTTAAGTATAATCGTATTTGACTTATTACCCAATGTTAATAATAACTTTGCTTTAAACTAGTTCTGTTGGGCTATCGCCAATAGTGTTTTGTATAATTGTATTTAATACACATGCAATGTTTGATAGAAGATCTGACAAATCTTGGAAATATGAATTATATCTCTGATTGTTTGAAATTGTATTTCTAACTGTTTGTGGAGTTGTGATAATAAATTTACATATACATACAAAACAATGGGTAAAAATTTAATAATAAAGTTCTTGAGCGTTTATTCGTTTGACGCGAAGCTCCTTTTTGCAAGAATCACAAGGGATTTTTAAAGATTTTTTATTGTATATTGTGACTATCCTTAAACAGTGGAACTGATTTAAACATAAGAAAATGCCAATCCAGCATATATTAACCTAATATATTTCGAAATACTCACTGTAATCATCGGGTAAACTGAAATTAAAACTATTTTTCTTTTTAAACAAACTAATACATTAATTTTTATAAAAATATATTGTTAAAAAATTATAAATTTTGATTTTTAAAAATTTGTATTATAAAATTAATAAAAATCTAAATTTTAACAAAATCTTAATAAATTTTTAAGAATGTATTTACATTCATACAAAAATTATTTACATTTATTTTTATCATGTAATATTTTAAAGCCGCCAAAAATAATACCACAAAATTTGGTTCACTAATATTAATCAATTCCTTCAGTCGATATCCGTTTTAGGGTTTTAAATTTATATTTTACGTGGCTTTACGAGCAGGATGTTTGGCAGAAATTATTTGTCAGAAATCAAAATTAAAGGAAATGAAAGAATTGAAAGTTATGAAACCTACTAAATTGAAGAACAAGAACAATCCACAAATCCGATATTTTTCATAATTTAACTTGATATTTTTAAAATTAAAATTGCTGTTTTAGTATTTCTAGCGCCCGATGGGGATTCTTATAGCTCAATTTTACAAGTTACCCCATGATTTTTTGTAAACTTTTTATCATTATTTTGAAAACTCATTAATTGAAAGCTAATTAACTGTTAATTTTGTTTACCAGAACTGATTCCTGTTGCAATTCGACGCTGGTAGATGATGGGAATGGAAATAATAATAATAATAATAATAATAATAATACAAGTCATAGGTCGTCGCGTTATCAAGATTATTTATTAGTTCATTACATCCCAGATTTTGATTGCTTTTACGATCCAGAAACTGGAATCTTTTATGAGTCGGCATTTTAAGAAGTGAAATTTAATGAATAGTAGAATTACATTGAAATAGACAATCATCGAGTATATTATGATTATCTATTTTGGCAGTGGCTTTAATGGATCAAATTTTGTATATTGAGTGTATAAATTTATTTTATTATTGTATTTTGTCTTTCTGGTGTCTATTATTATTATTATTATTATTATTATTATTATTATTATTATTATTATTATTATTATTATTATTATTATTATTATTATTATTATTATTATTATTATTATTATTATTATTATTATTATTATTATTATTATTATTATTATTATTATTATTATTATTATTATTATTATTATTATTATTATTATTATTATTATTATTATTATTATTATTATTATTATTCCAGATATATCTTTACATCAATCATTTTATTTATATATAAAAATCTCATTACGTTTTTATTATAATTTTTTCATGAATGTGTTATTTTTTGTAATTGTGGGGTCATTGAGATTCCTATAAATATTCCAACTCTATTTTTTTAATAAATATTCTTTAACTTATTTTATTGTTTTTGAAGTTGATATATTATGAAACTTATTTTGTGTGGATACAATTGTGAAAAATAATTTTTAAAAATTAATTATCGTATTTCAAACGTTAAAATTAACCTATTCTGGGGGACAGTGGAAACAGGCGAATATGTATCAAATGGTTTTCATTTTGAATAAGAATCTGTGGGAGATCTGAACATCAATTTGGATAATAAAAGTCACCTTTTGTCAAGTAATAATTAAATTAATAATTAAGCTTATTTTAATTTTTAAATTTATTTTTGTTAAAATTTCATCTCACCATCAATATTTTCAATTTCCATCGTAACAACAAAATCACTTTTCAGGAAATAATTATTATTCTGCTATTCCTAATTGCCAGAAAATAATACCAATTGCATAACATCCACTCTGTGCAGCTACAAGCACCTCAAATATTGTCCGTTTTCCTTATCTCTTAATCTGGAAATTTTCGAAAATTAATCAGTGTTAATATTTTCTATTTCTTTATTAATTGTTTAATTTTATTGTTTTTGTTTTCTTCGCCGTCTGTCTACTTTCTGCGATCAACAATAATGATCTTTTTCCGTTTACCTGAAATTATTTAAATTGATTTAAAAAAATGGTTCTTAACATTTTTAGCTACCACACCCCTAAAGTGTTCAAACAAAATTCTCGCACCCATTACCAAAAATAAGGAATTATATAAATAAAAAAACAATGCACAATATATTTTTTATTAATATTATGTGTAACAATTTTTTAAAAATCTTCACAACAATTGATGAAAATAAACAAAATATAAAAATCACTATAAAAACGCATTTGAATATTTTGAATCGTGAAAAGAATATGTTGCTTAATTTCTATGGGTACTTAATTATTTTTGTTTTTTTACTTAAATTAAATACAAAAAACTTAAAAATGTTTAAATTTCAAAAATTTACTCGCCAAAATGAATTTTTAAAGTTTTTTTATTTTTACAAGCGGAGGTTTGCCTCTTTTGCTTTTTTATGCTTCTTTTTATCCACATATTTATCAAACTTTTTTAGTAATTTTTAAAATCTTAGTAAAAATTATTAAATTTAATTCATACAAAAACATTTTTCATTTAAGAATACAACTTTTATTGAAAACAATTTTAAAAATCTCATATAACGAAATATCAAGAATGTCTTCGCTGTGAACGATCTCTCGAACATTTCCGAGGTTTGTCTCTTTTGTTTTTCTTATGCTTCTTTTTATCCATATATTTATCTAACTTTTTTAGTATTTCTTTTTTATTCAAATGGCGCTATTCTTTAAGCTTTGTGACAAATTTTTTTCGCTTCTTTTCTGGAAGATTGTTAATGAAATCTATTATTTCTGAATATCCTTTATTCTCGGATCTTTCAGACGGATCAACAACTCGAATACTAGGTACAACAGATGCGGCTTGTTTTGATAATTGTAAACCATTGCTGAGCATTCCTAATTTCTGCATGCTGTTGGGCCAGAACACAAACGGCCTTGAAAATTGATTAAATATATCAGTAATACAACACGAAAACCCAGCACCGAGATAACTTAAAATACAACGTACAACATCAACTAAACACTCTAAAATTTGAGAGAATATAAATAAATATAAAATCAAAAACATAAAAGTAAAATAGAATAAATACAAAATGCATCAAGAACCGCACAAAATTTACATGAAAATAACATAATAACAAGAATATTTGACCGTAAAATGACCATTTATATAAAAGTAAAAATTAATGAATTAAATGAATAAAAACAAAATATTTTTGGATGAATAAATTTAATTAAAAATGTTAAAAATAAATTACCAATTTAAATTAAGAAATTAATAAAAAATTAATTTAGATAACACAAATAATTTCAAGGTCGAATTTTGTTTTATCGCAATAAAAATAACAAGCAAGGTTAAGGTCAAATTATAGATATATATACTGATGTGTTTTCACAAATTATCAACTACTACTTTGCAGTATTATTTTCAACTTAATTGAAATATTGATTTTCAGTCTCACTGTGAGACTTGTTTTGAGCAAGTTTACTGTGGTTAGTGTGCGTTGCAACTAACTTTAAACGCATTGATAATTATGAATTTATTGATCGATAACCTAATGCTATTAGAAATGTTATGAACCATGAATTGACAATGTTTATTTATTATGATAATGCGGATTGAAGATGTTATTTATGAACAATAAATTATGATACTATGATGCCCATTTATGAACTTCCAACAATTACATGAATAAACGGTCTTATGCATTCAAGACTTTTACCCGATTGGTACTGTAACATTTATTTATTTCTTTTTCGGCCCACAGCCAAAACATAAAGCAAGGAAGTAAAATTACACATAACTATCGAACTGTGTAAGTGCGGTGTAAGTCCGCCAATAGTTCGTGTCCGTGAAGGTTCCGGCGTGAGCAACGCAAGAACCCGAACGTCAAATCATTGAACTAAATAGCGAAATGAGGTAGCTCGAGGTTGGGTCTTTTGGCTCAACTTTATTGCACTTAATTTCGATAAAATCGACATAAACGTTTTAACCACAATCTGCTAAAAATCACTAACACCAAGTAGTCCAGTGGGCACTCATTAAATATAATATGAACATACATAGATCATAAGGACAAAGAGAGGGAATGAGTAGCGGGGAAAATTGCGAAATCGTTGCAACAGTTAAAATGAATAGCCATCGGAAAAAGATTAATCCGAACGACCAAAATCATGAAAAATAATGTTTTAAATAACATATAAGAATTAAATAAATTATGTTGAATTGAAACGGAAAATATGGGCAAAACGTTGCGCAAATTTTCGGAAATAATTAAAACATTTATCATAAAACTGAAAAATAAGGGTGGAACGCTGCTCAAATTTTCCGAATCAATTAAAAATACTTATCAAAAATAGCAAAGTAAAAGTAGAATACGGCTCAATAAGTGATAGGATATCCGAATAAAACAGTAAAATAAGGACGGAACGCTGCTCAAATTTTCCGAACCAATGAAAATACTTTATCGAAAACTGAAAAATAATGATGGATGACGGCTAAATTTTTATAAGTAAAATATTTTTTTTGGTTGAGGAATAAGAACGAATCCCTACACAAAAATTTGATAATAATAAGGATAATGGTAATTATAATAATAAAATTAATCATAATAATAATAATAATAATTATAATAATAATAATAATAATAATAATGATAATGAACATAATAGTAGTGGTTGTAATGAGAATAATAATAATAGAAATAGCAGTGATAAGGGATAGTACATATAATAGTAACAATGGAAAGGCTAGTATCAATAATAGGGAGCATTCTAGTTATAATAGGGATTAGGGTAAGAGAGATGCGGTGTGAATATTTAACATAACGAAGGGTTTACAGGCCATAGAAAATCATCAACACGGACAACGATAAGAAAGACTAAGCGAATGGACATAAAGATAGATGATATGAGAGTATAGGTTACCATTTGAAGTAGATAGGAGAGCAATGGGACCTAAAAATCGAAATCGAGCACAGGCCTTCTATCGGCAGCTCGTTGGACCGATGGGTTGTTCAGTCAATTATAGATTTCGCAATAGCGCTCACATTTTGCGGACGATCCACCCACTTGAACACAGTTCTAACGTTGCTTAGCAACGGATGCCGAGTGGTAAGCGAAAGATATTTGTATGGGGTTGTCTGGGTAACAACCATATAGCTTCAAAATATCAACACCCAGAAACCCACCAATGCTCAAAATTTTAAAATCTTCAATAGTTGGCTCTTTTGACAGAGTTTTAATTAGTCATTCTAATGTATATGACATTACACTCATTACGTGTATATTAAATTCAAAAAAACATAAGATTGATAATATATTGACCTGGACCACCCATTGATTGCTTCTTTCTGAAACGCAAAAATATTGTATTTTGTTTGTAATGTTGAAAATTTGTTGTGTATTTCTCCTTAAAAAAATTTGGTTAATTTAATATAAAATATTGTTTTGAAAAATAAATATTTTAGTTTTGTGAATTTTTAATGTTTTAAACTCTAGCATAGTGACATGCAATAGAGACCACAGGAGAAATGGTAAATGCATCCTTCAAAATCACAAATGAGCACACAATTTTAATTTAATTGTGCTGTGTTATATTTTATATTTAACCACAAAAATATCACTTGAATATTATGTAAAAATTATATATATAGCATTTTCAATTTGAAAACTGCTTATTATTGCTCCGTTTTAATATACTACTAATATAAGTACTAAAAATGTCTCAAGGAAATTTGTTTTTATAGTTATTATATAAACAAATTTCCTTGAGACATTTTTTAAAATAATTTCCATATAGCATTTTCATACAAATTCAGCATACAAATAAAATTTCATAGTCGTCATAATTTTAGTCTTTTATATTTTATCTAGAAAATTTAAATAATTTTAAAAAAAAAGCTTCAATGTTTTTTAATAATTCTATTTAAAAAATTTTTTGAAATTCTTAAATACAACAGTTTATCCCCTTTCGAAATTCAGGAAAACTTCAAAATATATGTTTATCTTAACTTTAAATGGCATATTTTGAATTTCTCTCCTTAAAATACAAGTAAGCTGGGCTGAATAAAGATTTGATTGTGTTGATGATTTAAAGATAATCTTATAACAGAACAATGCCAAGTTTTATAGTGTCGTCTTTGGTATATTATCGCCTTTGATAACAATAGTTCAACCGAACACAGAATATATCCTCAATATAAACTGATTGACGTTTTAGTTAGTGTGCTGAATCAAGTTTTGTATTTCAAATGTTTAATTTTAATGTTCGTCCAACTCATTAAAAATGTTTTTTCCTGGCCATGGTTGACCTAACATATTCCAATTAAATAATCAAAAAATAAAATCTAAATGCTATCCACGTGACTAGCACATGGCTCTGTTTAGTAAAATAAATTACTACAGCTATGATCAAATTGTTCTATTTTAGTCAATGCAGAGTTCTTCGAAAACCGTTATCAAAATAAAATCATGAATGAATTCTGATGCTAATAGATAGAAAAAGAGGATAACACGAAGAAGAAATTAATATGATGGAAGATTAATAAAATTGCTGACCTAATATTAAAGGATTAGAAACATCTGTAAGGTACATTAATCTCAAGAAAGGACTCAGAAATGAAAAGAAACGATTAATTATTGACATTAAAAATAGGATATTTGTTTATTACGAAAGCTGACGTCATCTTTTTAACCTTTTTAAACTCGTCCTCGAGAAAGTATATTTTGAATTCTTTATAAAAAAAGAAAGAACAATTCGAAAAAGCTTATAAATATTTTCTAACAAAAAATAGCTTCAATAAAGACACATTAATGAAAAGTGACAAACTCTTAATGTATTCAATTTTGCCGTCCAAAGATAGAATGTCTTCAGCGTGTAGAATTTAAGAGTGTGGATTGTGAGCAAGATTGGTAAAATTAAAAATTGTGCAATATATCATTTGAAAGTTGGACACAAGAAGTGAATATGGCCACCGCTTCTACAATAGACATGTGTAAAACGATTTCTGTAGTAAATTCATTTAAACAAATTTGGGATAAAAATAAGATAAGTAAAAATTAATTAGGAAAAAATTAATTAGGTAAAAATTAATTAGGTAAAAATTAATTAGGTAAAAATAGAGAAGCAAAATCTTTATTTAAATCATAAAACTCAATAAAGAATCGTTTTTGATTTTTTTTATGATATTTTATGTAAAAAGTAAAAATAAAAATTTATTCATTAATATCATTAAGAATGTCTTCGTTGTGAACGATCTCTCGATCGTTTCCGAGGTTTGTCTCTTTTGTTTTTCTTATGCTTCTTTTTATCCATATATTTATCTAATTTTTTTAGTATTTCTTTTTTATTCAAATGGCGCCATTCTTTAAGCTTTGTGACAAATTTGTTTCGCTTTTTTTCTGGAAGATTGTTAATGAAATCTATTATTTCTGAATATCCTTGATTCTCGGATCTTTCAGACGGATCAACAACTCGAATACTAGGTACAACAGATGCGGCTGGTTTTGATAATTGTAAACCATTGCTGAGCATTCCTAATTTCTGCATGCTCAAAATTTTAAAATCTTCAATAGTTGGCTCTTTTGACATAGTTTGATTAAACATTGGACATATTTTATCAGAATTTACATGACCCCATTGATGACATCTTAAACAACGAACATTTCTAACTTCTATACCAAAAGGTTGATCGTTTATATCACTTGATCCTTTACAATATTCTTCACGAGGAGCATTATAATTTCTTTGCCATTCGAATTTCTTTTCTCCTGTTTCTTCTTTTTTCTCTACGATAGTTGGTTGTTCATACATCCAACTTAATCCCATAATTGCATGTTTATCTCCCATAGCTATTTTTTTAGTAAGCATATTTTGTTCAGCTTCACGCGCTGCAAGAAGATCACTTTCTTTATTCTTTTCAAAATCATCTTTTTGTTCAGCCATCCATTTTCGTTTAATATTTTCTCCACTAGTTGGATGGAAAAACTTTTTTGACATAAAATTATGATAGCCTTTTCCCATTTTAATTTTTATAAATTATTACAAAAACAAAAATAATATCATAAATGTTGAATTTTCGAACAAATATATATGAATGTAAAAATAATTATTTTCCGTAAAATTTTTATAATATTATTTTGATTATATTAATTTTTAAATTCTAAAAACATTTAAAATAATAAATTAATAACATTTTCAATTTGAATATATTTTACTTTCTTAAATAAATTTTGCTTAACTTCTTTGTCCATTTTTATTTATTATGTATTAATACGGAAAAATGGTGTTTTTTGAGTTGAATTTTAGAACAAATATATATAATAAAAATACAACTATTTTCCGTTAGGTTTTTATACATTTATTTTCATTATTTTCATTTTTTAATTTTTTTTAAAATTATAAAAACTAATAATTTTTAAATTTATAAAATTTCTTTTTAATTCTTAAAACATTAAAAATATTATATTAATAACTCAATTTAAATATACTTTTATTTTTCATATAATTTTGCTTTGTTGTAAATGTATTGTTGTTTCTTTTAGCATTGAATGTTATTGTTGATGAAATCAGTACCTTTCAATATTATTTTTATAATATTAATTTTTAAATTCTAAAAACATTTAAAATAATAAATTTAAAAAATTTCCAATTTGAATATATTTTACTTTCTTAAATAAATTTTGCTTAACTTCTTTGTCCATTTTTATTTATTATGAATTAATACGGAAAAATGATGTCTTTGGAGTTGAATTTTAGAACAAATTTATATAATAAAAATACAACTATTTTCCGTTAGGTTTTTATACATTTATTTTCATTATTTTCATTTTTTAATTTTTTTTAAAATTATAAAACTAATAATTTTTAAATTTATAAAATTTCTTTTTAATTCTTAAAACATTAAAAATATTATATAAAAATCTCAATTTAAATATACTTTTATTTTTCATATAATTTTGCTTTGTTGTAAATGTATTGTTGTTTCTTTTAGCATTGAATGTTATTGTTGATGAAATCAGTACCTTTCAGTTGTGTAAATTATTTGATGGATGAAGTTATGAGACTGGTATAATGTTTCCATACATCCATGATATTGAGAGATTCGCCTTCTCTTTAAATTTGGGGAGATTAACACCCTGTAGTAGCGGGAGATCTAATTTTTTATTAATTTTTCAATATTATTCAGGTTAATGTTTCGTTTAAATCCAAGATTTTAGTGAAATACAATATTTTCCTTCTTTTTGAAGTCAGTTCAAATTTTGTATTTCAGAGCTAGAGAGAAGAAATGTTTTGTAGGTACTTTTTTCTTCCATCAGAAAAACTATGTTCATTACATTTTATTTTTTATGATAATTTTAACGGGTTTGCATGATTCAAATACGATCCAAATAATGAATTTTAGGGGATTTATTCGGTTCAATATAGATTTCCAAAGGAATTTTACTTGGTATGGTTTTATGAAAATAATGAATATAGTTACAAATGGTTACATTTGATAAATGCCTATTTAGTAGTGACCAGCTGTATATTAATGAGGAACAAAATGCGTATATATTTCGCAATATTCAAATTAAATCTATCCTTGCATTTGTAATGTTAGTTGTATCATTTATAACCAAATTCAAACTAAGAGCGACTCAAGAAACAAAGAATGTTTTTGAATTTAAATCTTCATATTTTGTAGTCTATTATATTTTTCCTTGATGTTTGCAACATTTTTATAAACCTGTCAGTACATATCATGAATTTATTTGTTAATTCTACGTTATTTCTATATTATTTTAAAGAATTGAAAGCAGGTAACAAAAGTTACAATCTGAATTGAGCTGTGTAAAATATGCGAAATTGCAAAAAATAAACTAATTATCAAATTTAATAGAGATCAGACAATAACGAAGGTCATGGTAATAAAGAAATTATTAGAATACGTTTAGAAAGGGTTGAAAAGCAATGGAATGTATAATCATTAATTAATTAAATAGTTAGTTAAGGAAAGCCCGAGTTTGATAAACAAAAAGAAAAGTAACCAAAAGGGAATTTGAAAGACTACTATCAAGACACCATTGTTGATGTGGAAAAAAGATTATCATTAGGAAATCGCATGGTAGGGTAATTAATTATATTTTTGTAAAACGAGATCATGAAAAATAGCCGCGGAGAGAGAATTGTCAAACAGAGACGATTCGAGTTGAGAATCAAAAATTAAATATTATTATATAAGGCAAGTTGGAATTAGAAACAACCGACATTTTGCATTAGGTAGGGACGAAGAAACTTTGAATATGATTTGTGGATAAATACTATTTATTAAAGTAGGGTCACAGAAAAGTTAAGAGGAATTCGTAGAGTAGTTAGAGTCAAAACATGATCAATATATTGAAGGTGATTATTGTGATAAAGTGCACGAAACCAATCATTCATAGTGGGACTTATCGAGTGGTCATAACGCATATTGTTTTTTCCTGTAATGATTTTGGTGGGTAATTGTGATAAATAGGTATTGTTGGGTTTTGGATTATTTCAAGTCGGTTCTCTCTGACTCCTGGTGTTCTTTAAATCAAAACAATGAACGACCCAACGTATATTGAAATAACAGGTTCACAATTTATTATCACGCTACAATGACCAATCAAAGTTTATACGATTCTCTGCTCGGCGTTGATGCTTTGCAAACAAACAATATTCACCTTTTGATCCTTTAGTTCTGTTGACTCTCGTTTTCCTCGGTTTCTGTTTGGTTTGATCCCTTTTCGCCTTTCCGTATTCTTAATTCTATTTCTTCTTTTCCCTACTTCCCTAATTCGTTTATCACTTTTCCTACAGTCTGATTCTTCGAACCCTAGCTGAGGCAGAATGCCGATTTTCTCTGATTTTCCCTTTGCTTATATACTCCTCGAAATCAGGATGACAAATGGTTATTGCCGAGCCAATCTTTCGTTTGACATTTTCTCCTACGTGTTTGCTTCGGCTGTCATCCATAATGGTCCAACGAATCCAGATAATTAATGGCCCTACCGGTCTTCCTACGCGCGCTATCTTCTCCTTACTCTTTTCCCATTAATCATTGTGTCAAGCTAATGGGCCTAAATCTTCCTTTTGTTTGCCTTTCTTCTTGTTTACCCAGCTCGGGTTTCCTTCATCTCTCGGGTTCTCCATTGGCTCGGGTTTCCCATTAGCTCGGGTTTTCCATTAGCCAATTAATTAATTAATTAACGTTTTCTGTTTTCATACATTTGAATGTTTTTCAACCCTTTCTAACCCTTTTCTGATAAATCCCTAACCGTCATCTTGTTGACCATTAGCTAATCTATAACTGCCCCGTTTTTCCCATTCGATTTCGATGATTTTTCCATTTATTGATTTTTCTCGGATTTCCGGATTCTCGCCTTTCGTAATTGCTTTTTGCATTTCCTAATACTGTTTCCATCGCACTTTCCTTTACTATTAATTCTGTGCACGATCCCGCTTTTATTTGCCTTTTTTCTTCGCTTACTTTCCATTTGAATTATTATCCTAAATTTTATTTAAATTTTTAATTTTAATTTACAGACCTCAACAGTATAAATAAAAATATACATAGGAATTATTGTGTTTTACTTTATAGAGCACCTGGAGTAAGAACTACCGACTATTATTATTATACTAATGTTTGGCAAAAACGAAGGTTTTAAAATTTTTGTTTGTCTGGCACGACATCCGATAACTTTGGGGCACGCAAAGTCCGAATGGACGAAAAATCATCAAATATAGACTATTTAGCATTAAATAAAATAGAGTGAAAAATTCAAAAAATATGTAAAAAATAAATAAAAACATGTAAAAAGAATTGAAAATCATTAAAATCTTTATATTTATTATAAATATGTATATTAATTTTATTATGTTATATATTAAATAGTATGTGTATGATTGGTGTATGTTGACATCGCTCACAATATGAAAATGTATAATTAAAATTCTCCAAGTTTTATTTAACAAGTATGTTTAAATTATATAGAGTTTGGAAAATCTTTTAAATCTTGTTAATGAATAGAAATGACAATTTAAGTAACCTTAATATGGTGACCATACCAATGCTTCAATTTATCAAGCCACCAGAAATGTTCAATGTTGGTGATAAAACAGAAAAATTCTTGGAGGAAGCAGAAAAATTCTTTGAATTAAAGCAGACAGCCGAGGAACATCGTGGGATTTTCATTAAAGCTTTTTTGTCTATTGAAGTTACAAGAAAATACGAAGCAACAAATAATGAAGAGAATTATAAGATAAGAATGCAAACCGCATTCGTTAAACCGTCTAACTTAGCAAATGATTAAAATGCTGCTTTAGCATACAGAAGGGGATCTGATTCAACAAACGACTTTTTCAGAAAAATAGAAAATTATGTCAAGAATATTCTGAGGCATAATTTAAATGAAGAAGATTTAAAGATATTTTTTATTCAAAATGCACTTGAAAATCCAGATGTTAAAAAGATATCAAAATGCTAGATTTAAAAACTGTTGATAAAGTCAAAGAAAAAATTATTAAATATGATGAAGTAAAACGAGAAATAGAAACAGAAAATATCACCGCTTTTCAACATTAAAATCAATTAAAAAGTTATGCAAAAGCCGCCACAATGGGACAGAATCAATACTGGGTCCAAAATAGATCACAAATAACCAATACATTAACAGTTTCAATCTTAGACGTTCAAATTTTAATAGAAGATTTCAGGAAGCATATAACCACAATACGATAAAAGAAAGTGGAAGATCAGGTTATAGATATGATAAGCATCAAAATTATTTACAAAATCAAAATGAATTTCAAAATAGAAGAATCCAAGGAGCAACTAATCAGTCAAAAAGATGTTGGGCATGTAGAGAGACAGGACATATTCGAGCTAATTGATTAAATGTTACTTGCAACCATTGTAAAAAAATGGTCATTTCAAATATCAATGCTACGAGATGAATCAAAAGATTGGATATCCGAATAACAGATATTTAGCAGCAGTTGGAGAAGATTTCGATCAAAGATGAAGGCCCAAAGGAATACGCCCCGTCATTAGGAGATGTGATTGTGGCAATCCATTGAATGTAAGTAATATTTTGAGCGATGATTGTATGGAGTTGAATGATTGTGATTGCATGAATAATTTTAATTTATTTGATTTTAATTTTAATTTAAAATATACTAATAATTGTAATAATATAATATATAATACTGATAACATAGATAACTTGAAAATATATATATATTGTAATGAAATACTCACACCTTCATACTCGATTTAAAATGCAATCCAAAATTTTTGAATTAGATAGGAAGATGAATTATATTAGTAATGACTATATTGGTGGGAGACCGAGTGTTGAAATTGAAATAAACGCATAAAACCTAGATGTATGCTGGATACAGGTGCTAAAATTAGTGTAATTGAATATGATGTTATAGACAAATTAGTAAAACTAAAAATAGTAAAAACCAATTTGGAATTTAAATGTGCAAATGGAAGCGAGATAACAGTGTTGGGAATGACTTTATTAAGTATAAAAATTGGAAATCAAGTAAAAGAAGTAGAATTTTATATTACTAAAGGAGTAAAGCCAAAGGTCATAGGGAATATAAATTTATTAAGAGTTTAGTATTTATCTAAAAATGAGTATGGATAGAAAACTATGTATAAATTATATAGAAGAAAGTAAAGAAATATTAGATAAAGATATTAAAATATTTTTGATAGATTACTAGTGCATATTTATGAAACACAAATGGGATATCGTTAAGGCGTCTATGATAAAACACGAAATTATAACTACAGGACCACCTATAGCAATTAATCCAAGAAGACAACCAGTGCATTTAATAAGTAAAATTGATGAAAATATCATAGAAATGGAAAAGAATAGAATTAAAAAAATGTGTGAATCGCCATGGAATTCACTTTTAGTTTGTGTTAACAAAAAGGAAAAGATGATATTAGAATTTGCTTGGATTTTAGAGCTCTCAATTTAGTAGCTCAGAGACCAATATTTCCGATACTCAGTACGAATGAAATGATGGATATTTTGAATGGTTCCAAATATTTTATGACACTAGATTTAGGTAATGCATATTATCAAGTAGAATTCGAGGAAGAGTTAAAGTTAAAGACAGTGTTTGCGACAAAGAATGAACAATATTGCTTCAAAAGAATGCTTTTGGAATTGCTGTTGCTCTGGCAACGTTTCAAAAGCTGATGAATATAGTATTAAGCACTCTAAATTGGAAGAAAACTGAAGTTTATTTAGATGACATATTAATTTTTTCTCGAAGTAAAGAATAGCATTTAAAACCAATAGTAAACGTATTTGAAAGAATTAAAGAAGCAGGATTAAAATTAAGTAAAAATAAATTTTCATTTCCAGAGAGAAGAAACAAAGTTCCTGATGCATATTATAATAAAAAAGGCATTCGAACAGAAGATAATAAAATAGAGGCAATAAAAGAATATGAAAGACCAAAATGTATGAAAAAACTACGAAGTTTTTTGGATCTGACAAACTACTATCGGTGTTTTATTAAAAATTATACAGAATGCGATAAAACTGTAACAAATTAATTTGGACTGATATTTGTGAGTCAGCATTTCAGAGTCTTAAAGAAAAATTAATGAAAGCACCAATCTTAGCGTACCCTGATTTCTCCAAAGAATTTATATTGGATACTGATGCCAGTTTTGATCGGATCGGAGCAGTATTATCCCAAGAAGATAGAAATGGTAACGAAAAGGTAATTGCATATGGTTCTCATGCAATGAATGCTCATCAGTTGGGATACTATATTACAAGAAAGGAGTTGCTTGCAATTTATTTTTTTACATTGCATTTTAAACACTACATATATGGGAAAAGGTTCCGTCTTCGACTAGATCATAAAGCAATTACGTTTATGTTTTAGAAACCTATAACACCACAATTTCAAACTTGGAATAATCACTTAAGCAATTTGGATATAAAACTCGAATTCAGAAAAGGCGAACTACATGCAAATGCCGACACAATGTCTCGAAAAGATTGTGATACTTGTTTTCAATGCCAGACAATACATGAAGATCCAAAAAAATGGAGGTTGAAAACAAGAATATTGTCATTGATGATGGGAAATAGTAGCAAGAAATGGCAAGAAAATTCAGCAGATAATAATGAAATAAAGAACCTAATCGGAAATAAAGAAAAGACAGATTTCAAAATAGTAGATGAAGTAGTTACAACAAAAACAATAAAATCTGAATATCTAAGGAAAACAGCGTAGAATTTATAAATTATACACATCAGAAATTATGTCATGCATGAGTAAAGAAAGCTAATAATTATATATCTTCTTATTTTGATATGAGAAATAAGAATGAACAAATTGAATAAGTAATACAGAGTTGTGAAAACTGTCAAAGGAGAAAAACAATCACAACACGCACCAAAGAGACTATAATGAAGCATAAAATCCCAGCTTTATTTGAAACGATACTAATTGATTTTTGCGGTTAATTTAAATTTTAAAACTACAATCAATGGCAAGAAATATATATTAGCGATTATGGATTTGTTCAGTAGATATATTTTGTTAAATGCAGTGTCAACCCAAGATGAAAATACGACTGTAAATATATTAAGAAATAATTGGATTTTACGATTTGGTGCGCGAAGACTAATACAGTGTGATAGAAACAAAACATTTGAATCCAATCTAATAAAATCACTGGCAGAAAAACATAAAATGAAAATAGAATATTCGGACTCATATCATCACTCGGCAAATGGAATGATTGATCGACAATTTAGGACGATTAGAGATGCAATTCAGATATCTATGAATGACAATGTATATAGAAATTGGACTTCCCGAAGTAGTGTTTTCATTAAATTCTACTAAGTAGAGTACAATAGGGTTTAGCCCGGCTGAAATTGTGTATGGTAAAAAATTATTTAGAGAATGGACACTAGTTGGGAATGATAATATGAACACAAATGAATAAATGGAAATACAAAAAGAGGAAAGACAAATCAAAAATCAAGAGATGAAAAATAATGAAAACAAAATTATTTACAAAAGTGAAGCACGAACAAATCGAGAATTCTATATTGGAGATAAGGTATGAGGGTCCAGGGACAATCATAAATAAGAGACATGATCGAAGCTATGTCATAAAAATGAATAATGGAAGAGATATTACAAAAAATGTCGAGTGTGTGAGAGAATTTAAAACTATGGGTAAGAAATGTTTTTATTGAGGGAGGTGAGAGATAAATCTAATAATTAATATATATTTTATTATAAATATGTATATTAATTTTATTATAAATATGTATATTAATTTTATTATGTTATATATTAAATAGTATGTGTATGATTGCTGTATGTTGAAATCGCTCACAATATGAAAATGCATAATTAAAATTCTCTAAGTTTTATATAACAAGTATGTTTAAGTAATATAGAGTTTGGAAAATCTTTTAAATCTTTTGAATATTGTTAATGAATAGAAATAAGAATTTAAGTAACCTTAATAATGTATAAAAGATTATAAAACAAAATTTGATAGGGTAAAGGTCATAGCTAGGAAATGAACTTATGAAATTTTTTTACCATACCTATGTAGACCTTTGATGTTCAAATGTTCAAATTTTGTTTTAATAACATGTTTTAGTTGAATTATTTTGGTCAAAGTTTTAATAAACTTCAATATAAAAATATTTCATCGGATCGACCAAGTCCCATGAAAACTTCGTTTCTATGGTACTTGGCCTATACGAGATACCTCATGACCAACTTCCCATTATGAGTAATAAATTTGAACAAAGATTAATATTAGAAAATTAATAATAATCATTCATTACATTTACTATTATTATTATTGTTATGATTAAATATTATCATTAATTTCATAAATTGCAAACTCTATATTGTCTCAAAAATTTGAAATCCAAACGATGGTAAATTAGAAATTCTATTTTTATTATTATTGTTGCATACACATGTATACAAGTTATAACAATGAAAATCAACCATCTAGTTTAGAACTAGTACTTCGGTGTGGGAGGTACCCGTAGTGAATGGTAGTTCGCCCGGTCAGATCTCTCCAAGAACCTCAACATCAAACCCTCAGTAGAGAGCGAATGACCATGAGGAAGGAGCAAATATTATACATAAAAAGAAAGAAGAATAAAAAGATTAGTGAGCAAGAAGGAAGTTAAAACGATTGTACAGATTAATAATGCAAAATAAATTTGAGAATTGTTAAGAAAGATGAATATTTAGAAAGAACAGAAATTCAAATCTTAGTATTCAATCAATGAAATTATACCGTCAAGTTTACTCAGATTGAATGATAAAAATCAATGACAAATACTCATGTTTGCATAAAGTAAACTTCTGATTTGAAATTAAATTTTAAAATATTATTTGTTTTTTTTAAATATTTTTTTGTAAATTTATAATCATTCTTTTCAGGTTCACGATGATCGTATTGGGTTATTTCGAAATTTTGAGCACATAGTCACCAGAAACCGTTGTGTAATAAATATTGAAAGTGGCAATACTATTTTGAGTTTTGAGAAATTTAATTTAAATTTTGACTCATATTTTTATTTATTATTATTATTATTAACCGTAATTAATTTTATTTATTTTTTTTTGCTTTCCATCATTGAGGAAAAGAGTTTTAAGAAGGATCGGCGACAGGATAAAAAGATATGACGGGAATCTCAAGAAATGATCAAATGATATTAAATAAAATTTTAACATTTTTTTATGTTTATTAACTTAATGTAGATAAATAAAATGAAAAAATCCAATTGAAAAATATGTTAAGACTAAATTTAGTAATAATTGAAAAAAATCCACGACCACAAAAAATCATTCATTGGAAGTGCTATATGAAAATTAAATATCGAGGTCAGAAAATCCGGAAGGGCAAGAATAAGCATCCAAGGCGAGGTAAATAAGTTGAGAGAAATTCCCACATAATTTACTTAAGAAGTTTTGAATTTTGATTGGGGAAAATATGAATTGGCGAAATCTAAATCTGGTTCTCGTCAAATTTCGAAGTTGATTCTATTGAGAACGACGAGTGATAGTCGCCGCGAGAAGCCTAATAAAATATCTGATGTCTAAATATAATAAAATTTAATAACCCGTCGATTATGCCATTGATAGGAATTGAACAGAATTAGAGAATAAATCTTGAGAATCGGGAAAATCCCGAATAATCTCTGACAGTGACCTACGTAAATGAAAAAATATTAAATCAATAACCAACACCTGATAAGACAAAACCTTCTTTGCTCTCACCCGAGTAGGGGTGTTTAAAAAAAGGAGAAGAAAAATACCCTTCTCACTCAACAGTAAAACAAAATTTATTTTTAATTGTGTTTTAATTTATAATACTTTCCATCGCGAGTTTTATTTTAATGGGAGGGTGATGAATTTCCAAAATTTTAAACGGGTGTTTGATTGAAATAAATAAAGAGGACCCCACATTTTTATTATTCAAGGGATATTATTTTTAATCTGATAAAATATAATAAGAATTCCTAATTGAAATAAATAATTCTTTTCTTTATCATTTCACATAACATTCCAAATACGATTATCGATTTGAATTAAGACCGCTTCTAAATCATTTTAGTGCAACCCAATCAAATTAAAACGATAGACGCAGAGAGGTTCCGGCAAGACGTAGCCCATTACCACAACGAGGCCGTGAAACAGAGCCAGCGAGCTAAATCGATGATACGAAGATGTCGTCGGATGGAAGTAACCTGGACTCAACCAGAACAGGCAAAGAGATTGAATCAACAGAATGAGTTATTAAAAACCCAACACGCCGAGATGGTAGCGAAATAGACAAATTAAAGAAGGAAAATTACCAACTAAAGTTAAAATAGATGATAATGGCAGAAATCGGGCACCACCCAGCACGTTTCCGAGCATTAATCCAAGTATCACATGGCCCATCTCAAATCCCACTCCAATCAATACCCAAAACAGCAATGGTCCGCAACATAAATTGAATTACAAAAAATATCACCCCAGCAAAGTGGAGAGAGAAAGAAGGCGCAAATTGAAGACCACTCGTTTACTGGGTCAGATAAAGAAATTTGGACCAACATCTTCTGATAACCTCAGATAATCTTGTGATATAATTAATAAAATGTTCTGGGTTTTGAAATGATGTTCGTTTTGCAATAACTTAAATTATTCGATAAATAGTACCTTTAAAATAAAATAAAGTGATTGAATGATCGATATTATTTCAATTAAATTATTGACAGAGCGACCCGTAATCAAATTGAGCGTGAATACCTATGGTAGCTCGTGAACTCAAACGTTTTCAAGGGTATTAGCAGTCATGGTAAAATGGCTCATCTTTTACTAGAAATCGCCCATTGTAATACATTTCCAACCTAATTTTTGACGGATATCCAATTGGTTATACCTCTTGTGCGCGCATCTGGTGGGAATCCCTTGAAAGTGGCCGCGAAAATCCTATATCTTTATATACATTAGGTGCCCAGCATAGTGTTTGGGGCTTAGTCGGGATTTGATTCAATTTTTATCAAAAACGAAAAACCAAATGCAACATTTAAAATGAACAAAAAATAAAATTGAAAACAAGAAACAAAAATAATTAACAGAATTTTTTTTTTATTATTATTGTTGTAACTCACGAACTAGAAGTAAGATTAATATCGTTGTTGGAACCAAGGCTAAGATAAATTATTATCAGTGTTATTATTATTATTAATATTATTATTATTATTATTATTATTATTATTATTATTATTATTATTATTATTATTATTATTATTATTATTATTATTATTATTATTATTATTATTATTATTATTATTATTATTATTATTATTATTATTATTATTATTATTATTATTATTATTATTATTATTATTATTATTATTATTATTATTATTATTATTATTATTATTATTATTATTATTATTATTATTATTATTATTATTATTATTATTATTATTATTATTATTATTATTATTATTATTATTATTACTATTATTAGAATTATTATTATTGTCATTGCTACTACTATTATTTTGAATTAATATAATGAGCTTCCATTAGCATAATGATTAACATTAGGATTTCTAAGAGATCGTAGAGTATTCTTTTGAATCGGAATTTTTTCATCAGAACGAGTTTAATGTTTTCATAATTACTCAAATTGGAACCATTTTGAAAGGGAGATGAAACGACAAACTGATAAAAGAAACCAAAAATAATAACAATGTAAAGTAAAAACAATCATAACAATATCAATATGCACTAATGATTATCAGAGATTATTCACCGAGAGAAAGGTGATAAAACATTTTTGATTTGAATGAACTTGCGATTTTGAAATCTAAAAAGATGGGATTGAAATTTAAGATAATAATGAGGGAAATATCTTGAAATAATATCGAACTCAAGGAGATCGTAAAAATGTAAAGAGTAATCATAAACTGTGACGGGTAAAAGTGATTATGATAACGATGGTGAAATATAGACAGAACAAAAGGGAATATTTATGGAAAAATTAAAATATTCTGGAACACGGACTTTAAAAATCTACTATAAGAGCCGAACAAGTAAACCTTTTTTCACATTAAACGTCATCAAAAATATTATCGTTCTTCAAGGAGAGATTGACTAAACAAATTTTGTTTTAATCAACAATCATGTCGGAAATATTTATCGAAAATAAAATGAAACCTCTGAAGAAAATTTTGCTTTAATCAATAATAATCGTAAATTAAGATTAAAGAAACCAAAAATGTTAGCTAAACGAATCAAAAAGAGAACTGATGTCGAGATAAATGTCGAGAAATATGATAATGACAACCAATGAGATTTTGAGATATTCTAATTGACGTCTTCAGAGCCGCTAGTCTAGAATGTTACTCAAGTCGATGATATCGCTCACATCCATGTCGACGGAAAATTTCCGACATCGTGGAACTCGGACTTAAGTATTCATAGCTTGAGTCACATTATGGCAGATCTCGTTACCAAATTCGTCCGTCCACAACACGATTGGACTTGAGAGTTATCGAGCCTAGATGGCCATTTGTTGCTTAATAGGTAAATTAATTGGCAATTGTTCGATATTCACGCTGAGATTCTCTCACTTCCAAGGAATCTTTGTGTATTCGGGATGTTCGTATACCTTTTTAAATGAAAGCATTGCTCTTTTAAATGAGAAAATAAATGAAATCTGCGAGAACAGCAGCAATTGTATAATAAATAAAATTAAATAAATCAGTTTTAAAAGAACTAAATAATCAAAAATATGTAGGTTGAGTGGTAGGGACCAAATTCAAACTCCTGTCTCCTTAAATGTTAAACATTGTACAGTCAATGTAAAAAACACTGATGACCTGTGTTTTATCTATAGCGTTTTATCTATATTGATGTTGCTAATAGTGATAATGCTAATCATATAAATCGAGCATCTCTTTATAATCCATCAGACCTTGTTTTCAGCCCTTCTGATTTCCCAATGCGACTATATAATATTCCAAAATTTGAAGCGCAAAATCTCCATCTGCTATAAATGTCCTTTTCTATAATGAAGAAAATGAAACTGATATCTACAATGAGAATAAAGTAATGAAACATTCTTATGTAGATATCATACATAGATCAAATGTTATAGGTGGAACTCCTATTAACTTAATTTTGCTTGAGGAATTTAGCTCTTATCATTACATATCTGTCACTAATCTTGATAGGCTCTTGAATTGCAGAGATTTTTCTGTTACTTATATCCAAAAAGATGTACATGGTGTGACCGTTGCTTCAACGGTTTTCGGCTAGATGATGCTCTTGAAAAACACCAGGCACTTTGTGCCAAAACCAGTCAGGAATAACTTTACATACCTTACCTTCAGATAAGGAATTAGTATTTAAGGACTGGTCTAAGACTGTTACACCTTCTTTCGCAGTATATGCAGATTTTAAGGCTGTTTTACCTAAAGATGATAAATACTTCCAGCGCCATCTACCTATTTCTGCTGGTTTGTTATTTATAAATAATTTTACTGTGGAAAAAGCATATAAATTATTTTACGGATTAAACTGTGTTGAAGAATTTTTGACAGAAATTTATGAAATTGCGGTTAATATGTCTTGCCTTACTTTAAAAATAATTCAAAGAAAGAAAAGTTACAATCGTTTCATTCGTTAAAAATGTGTTACCTTTGTTATAAACCCATAAGAATATCCGCTAAAGATCATGATCAATATATTGGTGAATATATGTGCGGCTTGTTCCAAATGCAACTTTTCAAGATAAATAAGATATATTTTGCCTGTTGTTTTCCATAATTTAAGTGGTTATGACTTGCACCATATTCTTAAATACGGGTTAAGTAAATGTGATAATTGGAGTATCAGTTTCATTCCCACTACCAGTGAAAAGTCTTTAACATTATCTGCCAGAGTTGATGACTTTATTATTAAATTTATTGACTCTTGTCAATTTGTAAATTCAAGTTTGAAAAGTGCTTTAGAAACTTTGGAATCTTTACCCTTGACTTCATCTGAATTTCAAAGAAGTATTATTGATTCCAAAGGGATATTTCCATACAATTTTGCGAATTCTTTAGAAGTTTTAGAAACAACTTATTCGTTACCAATGATTTGGGAGGATGAGTATAATAAGGCAATAGCCATTGGTATGAAATAAACTGTTTAGGTTAAAATCAATCGCACACATTAAGCTTGAACCACTTAACTTTTTGGGAATTCCAGGTATGTCTTGGAATTTGGCTTTAATGACTTTAAAATCTCCTATCGAGTTGCTCCAAGATATGGAGATGTACAATTTTTTTGAAGGGGGATCCGTGGTTCCCATTTGTTAATGTTGGGCAAAAACTGATCTAAGCCATCAACTTTGTTTGTTTAGCCCGAAAATTCCTATATACTTTTGAGCGAAAAAACTAAAATATTAAACTAGGAAAGAAAATATAAAGTTTAAAAGAAAAATAAATAATTAAAAATTTAAATCAAGTTTGATACATAAAAACTTGAAAAATTAATAATAAAAACGGAAAATTAGAAAAATTAATTTTAAAAATTAAAAATTAAAATTCCTTGTTTTACCGCATCAAAATGCACGCACGAATAATCGTGATATAATCACTCTTCACTCTTCACAACTCTCCATTCTTCTTTATTATTATAATTATTTTTTACGTTTGTGAGAAATCTAGTTTGTTAAAAGGATATTCAGTACCTTTTCAAAAATTATATTCGGATCATAACATTTATTATATTCGTTGGAAAATATCGGTTATTTTGTGAAAAGTAATTTTTATTCTCATTTATTATTACTATGTATCGATTTATTTTATGAATATGCCTATTTAAAATATTAATTTTGACAAACCTTCAGTTTTTAATTTTCTTTATTTTATTATTTTTATTTTATTCTATGCAAAATAAACTTTATCATACCGAGGCAAATCTATGATCGAACTCTATCTCGACCGAGTGGTTTCACATTTAAACTATAATTTCAAAAATCCGCAAGTTAGTAAAATAAATTTTTTGCTGACCGACTACGAGTGGTGCTAAACCACGGACTGTAGTGTCCAAGGGGTGAAGAAGCTGTGAGGATGATTGTTAGAACAGACCAGAGTTTTCCCTCGGAAACCTTATCGCCTGACCGTCTTAAGAGTGAGAGCGGCCATGAGGAAGGATTAAAATCTAATAACATAAAAATAAAAAATGACTAATAAGGAGGAAGAAGAAGTTGGAATTAAATGAACTTTGATAATATTACGATAGACCTTATTGAACGACTACTGTTATGTTGACCTGAAATCACTATGAGAAAATTAGGCAAGTTCGAAAAAGGCTAAATTCAACGGCAATTGGATGTATTATTACTGCTATTTTAAGGGTTATATTAAATTTAAATAAAAAATGTTAAAGAACAATAATATCACCCGTACAAAATTTATTTGGAAAAATTAACACATTTCTGCGACATAAAATTTCCAATTTTACGAGAATTGATTGGAGGCTGGAACTTGGGATTCTAAAATGGATAACTAAAATTAATTGAATTAAATGAACAAATAAACCTGGTGGATAATATCTGTGCCTGCAAAGAACATCCAGTTGGGTCCGTTTCCTCGGGAAAATCCAAAATACTTAAAGATTTTGATAAAAAGTAGCAAAAAAAATCAATCCTTACTTTTAGTATAGAAATTGAGAAATCTATAATACGTTGCCATGGCAATAAATGGCAAGCAAAATAAAGTAAATTTAGGTTATTCTTAAATTAATAATAAGCGATATAGTATATATCGTAATATCTCCTAAACTCTTGATTTTTAAGTATTATGGTGAAAAACCGTAGTATAAAATAATAAGAAAAAAAACTAACCTTCATAATCACTACTTGTGAGAGATTACTGGAAGATTAGTATCTAATTTTAAAGCAGTACTCTAGAACGGACAAATCCGAATTTGGAAAGACTATCGAAATGAGCACGAACGATTTGAGTATGCCATATGAAGGATGAATCTATATGAAATGTTATTATGAACAATTATATGTTACAAAATTATAAATTTAATTCCTGTCAAAATTTTTCCGGCACACAGCCACACACCAGCAAGTCATTAAAATCAATACATCCCTATCGAGCGGTGTAAGTGCGGTTCATCCGCCAATAGTTCGTGCCCGTGAGAGACCTTGCCTTGAGTAACGTCGGGTTCGAACGTTAAATTCATTTGCGCTTATAGGGGCAGTGAGGAGATCGGGAATCAGTCTTTTGGCGGATTCCCTTTTCACTCACTCCCGAAAAATTGACCTAAACGTTTTATACTTATCGGCTAAAATTATAGCACAGAGTAGTCCAGTGGATACTCTTAAAATCTAATATAAACAAACAAATATCTTAGGATCAACTTGAGGTTAAAGGGAAGGGGCCTTGCGTAAATCGATGTAACAATCATATTAAAATCAAAATCTACTAAATGTATTTTCGATACGGACAAGAGCCCAAGGATAATTTAACAAGTAATAAAAAGATGTAAATGAAATCATTTAATATGACTAAAGTAATATCCTATCGATATGAGGTTAAAACTTGTTCAGTAAATAATAAGAATGTTAACATGAAACTTATTAAATACAACTCCGGTAATAACTAGTCTATATAGAGGTAAAGGAGAATTTAATAAATAAGATAGGTAATATCGTGCGGTATAGATAGGAGTAAAGTATAACTTTAGTAAATATCGTCAATAACTAATCATTAAATTCCTATTAATAACTTACATTAAACGAAATGAATAAACGATAAGACCTCAAATAATTCCGTCGTGTTGACAAAAGTAAAATTCAAACAACGGATCTACTAGAAATCGAAGATATCCCTAAACTAAGTTAAGGAGGAAAAGCCCGCGAAATAATAACCTTCACCCACCCTACGAATTATAAGAATATGTTCTTATAATAAATATCAACATAAATATCAACCCATTAAAGCCATAACCGAAACCAAAAGTCGAATCCGAGCAATATATTTATTAACGAAAATCATTTCGAAGAATACACTCACCGTGACACCCGAACCATCATAAATCAGCAAACCATTGGCATCGCAAACCCCACCGGCATTGGAGTAGTGATTTGATAACCCTCGTATAATCTCTAGAGACAGACCCGAACCATGATAATAAAAATCGAAATGTCAATTCACCACAACTTGCTGACCACAACGATGACCAAATGAGAGGACTCTACAAAGGGGGATACATCCTAATTTACGAACAAACATACAAATAGAAACCTAAATAAGGAAAAATTTAATCAACTTATAAATGAACTCGTTTTAGTCAATGTAAATACGATATTTAAAAGTAAGCCTCACCATGCAGAACTACTAACTTATGATTGATCCCATATCGAACCGCTAGTGGTGAAGGATGTCCAACTTTTGGTGCCTTGTGAACTGGTAGAATGGCCATCCCATAATAAATTGAAATAATTCCGGTGAAAGTCCTTCTAGAATAAGCAAATACTGGGAATAACCAGTTCGTAACGACATAAATCCTGAGAGTAAATTCAATACACACAGCCAAGTGGAAGAAGGCAGAGAAAATTCGATTCACAAAGACAATATTGACGAAATTGTCACGAGAAACTACGCCCTCGAAAATCAATAGAAGGAATTCAGAAACTCGACCAATCAGCGAGGGCCACCGCTTATGCAAGTTCTCACCCGCTTATGTGGGATGACAAGCATCTAATTGATATAAATACATGGCGGTTAACAAAGAGCGTCATTATTTTCACTAAGTTAGTATACATAAGCTGATGAGAAAAAGACAAGATATCAATATACATGAAGTACAACAACCAAGAAAGATCAGGCCGTTCTCCAATAAGGATATGACAACTCAGGGGCAGACAGAGACTTAGACTGACAAATACAACACCAACTAGATCTCCACCCAAGAGGGATGCTGCTCCGAAAACCGTTCAGCAGGTAAAGCCAACCATTTACATATTCTTTAGATTTTCACTTTAACTAATACATTTTTTTAATTGAAATTATTTAATCGGTTATATAATTATGTAAAGCAAATATTAGTACTGTTAGAAAAGAAATTAAATACAGTAATATAATTTTGAATTCTTATGCTTTCAGATTGACTTTCTTTATTTAATCGTATGAGTACATAACGCAAATATCTTAAAAGAGTTAAATTCAGTAATATACCTTTTAATTAATACGTTTTCGTATTGACATTATTTATTTTTTTGTATAAGTATGGATTACAAAGGTTAATACTATAAGTCGAAGGTTTTACCTTAAATTGATTGATACAATAATATATCTTCTAACTAATATATCGGAACCATTGATTTAGCGATATAGTTATTCAATATAAATATCCATATTAGGAGCCGGGTAGTTGATTTTCAGAATAGCGGACACGGCAAACGTCTTAAATGTCATCGGTTGAATTAGTGTATCCAACAGCACAATAGGCAGATTTTCAGAATGCAGGGAATAGACTCCCAATATAATCGATAAACTAACTAAACTTTTTTATAGAATTCTACCAAGATACCTCATTGCAATTAATGTAGTGAAAATATAACGAACAATCCTTAATAACGCTGAGACGTAAATAAAAGAGTTAATTATTAATGATACTAGGCAGTCCTGGCAGTCAATGGAGAGATGTCGAGCGGACGACATTGACGGTCCCAAACAGATTTGCGGGACACTATCGCCAGGTTCTTTGGGGTCGGGGAGATACCATTTCTACATATGGTACCCCCGAATGGCCAAACCGGAATTCAAACAGCTACAACGACGATATAGATTTACCGAGCCTGGTGATCAAGCGAGAGTCAGGGAGGAACCCAGCCCGGGAGATTCGACAAGAGGCTGAGGGATTACTTTATAAACTCGAGCAACTGAAACGAAGGTACCGATGCCTTGCCAATCAACAGCGCAGAAGTTTGGCAAGGATCAACGAGGAAATAGTCAGTGGACATATACCGAGCTCGGACGGCTATCTACAGGACTATTGCATCGCCGACGACCCAAAGGACCCGGTTCTTTTAGAGCTCGATGCGCCACTGCATCTGGTCGTGCCAAAACACCTGCAGCAACCTGAAATTCGGGATGCACTGAGTGATAGAGGGAAAGAGGAGCACTCCTACTCTCGAAGGCACCTAGCTCGAAGATTTCAACGGAAAAACTAAGGTTGTATGTAAAATCAAATAAAACTGTTTTTTCACGATTGTTGGCTTATATTATTTGTAAGGTAGTTAAGTTGAAATAGAAAGCATTCTGATCTTCGTAAGGGGTAAAAACGCAGCAATTTAAATATTTAGCTAAAGTTATTACTAATAGTTAGACACGCCCAATAATCATTATGTCCAAGTATTCTATCGGTGTTCTGTAATATCGTAATCGACGCTAGTTGTTCAGTTTGCTGATAATTTTAGTTATCGGACGTGATATTTTGGTGTGATTACATAAGGGTATAACTGATAAATTCCTTCTCCTAAGAATAATTGGATATTTTTGGTTATTGTAATTAACGTGATGTATTAATGCTGCTGTAAAAATTTAGCCATGGACGCCATAAAAGGGATTAGATCGGAGCTGAAGAAGCTGCGTCGGGAGAACGGAAATTTACATCAATAATGAATTCAATTCAGCCGCGAGCTCTAGCGAATCAAAGCCACTTGGGTCGAGCTGTCCCGAGTAAAATGGCTGTATCAAAAGATAGATGCTGCTCAGATGGGCTGGCAAGATGAGAAGACCTTAAACCAGGCCCAAAAGATACAAATCCGTGGACTTGAGGTTGCTATAGCGGTAAGCCAAGAGGGAAGTGCAGTCACTTATCCTCTGGTATTCACCCGGCACAAGTCGCCTACCAAAATCCGACAGGCCCAGAGATGCCGTCCGGTCAACCAAAATTGCGTACGAGACCGGGAAATGCCAAACGGAAACGCAGAATACGTCAGATGCAAGGCCACTGAACGGATTTCAGGATATTTGATTGGTTTGTATTAGAAATAAAAGCATTCTCTTTTAATTTGGTTATTTTACAAGTTAAACACTTTGTTAATGAAAAGAATCTATATGAAACGTGAACTGCAATTTGCGTAAGCAAAACATTAAAAGCAAGTGACCTAAATAAGCAAGACGAGCACACACCTTCTATTGGTAGCTCGCTGAACCAGCTGCAGACCGGGTCTTAGCCGTTTTGGAAACAAAACTCACCTTTGACGGTCTCAGAACCATTGGTTACAGTACAAACGTTGCGTAGCGACGGGTAACCAGTGGCAGACACATAGAATTGTATGATGGGGGTCAAGGTCATAGACACCACTAACCCCACATATTTTAGAAGATAATAACTCAAAATTTTAAGGATCATAAAATTTATCTTTTAGGAACATCAGGTTCAAATCTTTAACTTCTTTAAAAAGCGGATTATTAATATTATTATTATTATTGTGCTTATAATTATTATTATTAGTAGGAATGACAATATTTGTTAGAAATACCATTACTACTAGTTCTATTACACCTTCAATATTGTATTTTAAAACTGAATGATAACTTTTGTGGCCCCATTAAAAATAATTAGAATTGTTTTTATTATATTAATATTATTATTATTATTATTATTACTAGTACAATTTTTATTTTTCCCACCCTAGGTTATCTTGATAATTGCTACAATTGCCATTGTGATTTTTATTAATATTGTAGTCCCACGACGAACTTAATGATTGTTGATTACTACTAGAAATTATGGACGTTGGTTTTGATCTACTGATATTATCTTTGTACCCTACCAATCCCATAGATCCGACTTAATTTGCTATCATTGTCACGAACTATCCCACGAGCTCGTTATGACGCCAAACATTAACCATGAAAAACAACCCCAGTGAATAGGTTAACAACCATGTACATTTATTGACCTCTACGAACAACAATATCAAAGACTAATAGTGAAAGCTAGATGTCACCGTAACGCGTTAAACCCAGAAGCAATAATCAGAACTAACGTGTAACCATTGATTTTAATATTATCGTTTTTCATGTAATTACCCAACTTGTAATTAAAATCATATCCTCTTATCTAGTGCAATATCACAATTAGACTTCGAAAAATTCCGAAAGGACGTTTCCAAATATCATGAAGAGGCGATGAATCAATCACAACGCGCGGAGTCCCTCGTGCAGTGCTGTAGATGCATGGAAGAGATCTGGATCCGGCCCAACGAGGCAAAAAAGCTTCACCAACAAATAGTGCAATTAAAACAGTTATATGAAGAAGAACTCATCCTTTCCAGGTCGTTAAAAGTAAAGATACGTCAGCAGGCCTGCAACATAGCGGCCTTGGAAACAAAGCTACAGGTCCACTCTAATCTCGCCCCGAAGCCCACTTATGCCGAAACAGAATTGTTCCTGGCCAATGAAACTATCATGATCGAGGCAAGGGCCTCTACCTCAGCACATCCTCCTGAGCCGACCAATACAATGGCCGCGCTGGCCCGAGAACGTCCGCCGCCATCGAAACCGCGACCGGGAAAACATGAAACGGCTCGCAATCGTAAATTAAAGGAATCCCGTCTGTTGGGGCAATTTACACCCATTTTTGATTTTAATTAACATTATTGTTCTATGAATTGACTAACATGTGCACTTGTGATTGTTTGTAATTACAATTTATAGTTTTAGTTATTTAATAAATTTTATAAATTAAAAAATTTCGTAACTAAATTCACATTGTTCCAAGATAACTGCAGGGATAGTCAGAATGGGACCTTAACGAGTTGAACAATAAACCTTCTATGGTAGTCCGTGAACCCCCGGAAGGTTTGACATTAGCAGTTCTTGTAGAGGAGCTCACCTTTTGTTAAGCTTCCACCCACTAGTACACAGTTCTAACGTCATTTTATGACGGGTGCCTAGTGGTAATAATTGTTATGCGCGTACTGTATTGGGTTTATAATCATTCCCTTGACACTTATGCAAAGTTCTTCCCTATCAGAACCCATCATTAACAAGCATTATGTAGTATCCTCCAACACTACTGAGGTTTAATTTATAGATATAAATAATTTATAAAGACTTTGTTTGGATTACGGATTGAAAAAAGTTAAATAAATAATTTTTTATTGTGAATCGGCAGATTTGGAAATACTTTCTGTTGGCTATACCATCGAGGTTGATCTTGAAATTCCCGATTGAATTCGTGACAAACCGAACCATTTCCCAGTTGCCGCTAAAAATATGTGTCCTCCCGATTCAAAAGTTGAGAGGTTAATGCTCACGCATTATCCAAATAAGAACTATGTATTGGTTTTGTGTTTCTGTCTGCAGCTGTAAGCTCTTTTTGTTAAATTTATTAATATTTGTTTTAATTAATTTTGGTATATATTTTTTTGTTTTAATGCTTTATTATTATTTTAAATATCTGCTTGTGGTGCGTGTGTATTTTTTTAGCAGCCATTTTAACGATTTATTAATTTTTTTTGTTTAAATCATGGTTTATAGCCCAACACCAGTATTCGTTTCCTTTGTTTGTGTATTGATTTTAAGTTAATGGGTGCATTGAGATTTTGAGCCATTTATATATGAAAATTTCCTTGAATTTGCTACAAGGTAAAATACAATAGCTAAAAATTTGATATTTTTGTTCAGATCCCGGTGTTTGTCATCACAGTAAAACCCTCAAAGTCACAAGCACGTTGCAAATGAACTGCATTTTTACGGATTGTTGGTTGTATTCATTTAACTACTTGTGGTTATGCAATGGTTATGGGTACAAAAAGTTTCAATGCAATTGAAAAGTATCTTCAAAACAAAACACCAAAATATTAAAATCTACATAGTCGTTATAACAAAAATGACAATCAAATATATTCACTGTTTTGAATTTTTTTACAAACTGGAAGTGCAATTAAGTAAGGAAACAACAGTTTTGCATTTTCTAAAAAACTCTTTAGTTTTAGATCTTCTTCACAAATATGGTTAAACCGGATAGTCTGTTTCAAAATTTAACCCGGGTTAACTCTATTTCCAAATCAAAATACTGGGAAACCTTCACCTCAGCTGGCTCAATTTTCAATGTTGAACATTATAAGATATGTCATTGGCTACCTCTTTGTTTCAATAGAATTTTCTGATTGGGTTAAAGTTTATTTCAACGTAATGTGAAAATTCATAATAACTATCAATATTAAAAAAAATTTAACTTTAATATTTATCGAAGTCAGGAGAAGCGTAACTATATTTGTGAAATAATTACAATACCCGAGTATTCAGTTTAAGTTTATTTTTCTATGCCCAATGCAACTAGTTATTCAATAAAATTACATTAAAATCATACAAATCATGAAATAAACTAAATAAAACATGAATTGCAAATTTACTTTTTAGATTTTCAAAAATAAAATCTTCGTAAAAATTATTAAATTTAATTCATACAAAAACATTTTTCATTTAAGAATACAACTTTTATTGAAAACAATTTTAAAAATCTCATATAACGAAATATCAAGAATGTCTTCGCTGTGAACGATCTCTCGAACATTTCCGAGGTTTGTCTCTTTTGTTTTTCTTATGCTTCTTTTTATCCATATATTTATCTAACTTTTTTAGTATTTCTTTTTTATTCAAATGGCGCCATTCTTTAAGCTTTGTGACAAATTTGTTTCGCTTCTTTTCTGGAAGATTGTTAATGAAATCTATTATTTCTGAATATCCTTTATTCTCGGATCTTTCAGACGGATCAACAACTCGAATACTAGGTACAACAGATGCGGCTTGTTTTGATAATTGTAAACCATTGCTGAGCATTCCTAATTTCTGCATGCTCAAAATTTTAAAATCTTCAATAGTTGGCTCTTTTGACATAGTTTGATTAAACATTGGACATATTTTATCAGAATTTACATGACCCCATTGATGACATCTTAAACAACGAACATTTCTAACTTCTATACCAAAAGGTTGATCGTTTATATCACTTGATCCTTTACAATATTCTTCACGAGGAGCATTATAATTTCTTTGCCATTCGAATTTCTTTTCTCCTGTTTCTTCTTTTTTCTCTACGATAGTTGGTTGTTCATACATCCAACTTAATCCCATAATTGCATGTTTATCTCCCATAGCTATTTTCTTAGTAAGTATATTTTGTTCAGCTTCACGCGCTGCAAGAAGATCACTTTCTTTTTTCTTTTCAAAATCATCTTTTTGTTCAGCCATCCATTTTCGTTTAATATTTTCTCCACTAGTTGGATGGAAAAACTTTTTTGACATAAAATTATGATAGCCTTTTCCCATTTTTAATTTTATAATTTACTAAGAAAAAAATATTTTCAAAATTAATAAATTTAATAAGTGTTTATTGATTATTAATAGAATACATTTTTTAAACAACTACCAAACTTTTAAATATTGTCGTAATAAAATTAAATATATTTTAGTAAGCATATTTTAATAAAATTAAGGTATATTAAAATTTTGAATATAATTAATGCAAGTATACTTTTAAAGAATAATTTCCTTATAAAATTTAATTTAAAAACTATAAAAGAAAAATATTAATTTTACCAAACACATCTTATTTTTTTGCTAATATTATTTTTTAAGAACATGTTGTAACCTGTCTTTCTAATTACAGATTTATGCAAGGTTTCTATACTCATTTTTAAATGAAATAATTTCTACCATAAGATTTATTTCATAAAAAGTGCCAAATAATCAATTATTTAAACTCAAGGTATTGGTGGGTTACAGGGTTCCAAATCTTGCTTATCCTTCTAGTTGCCCTCGTAACGCCATACAAAATGATGCTAACCGCCACTTGGCACCCGTTGCTAGGCAACGTTGGTAATGTGTTCAAGTGGTGGATTGCCCGCAAAAATTGAGTACCATGTGCTAGTACTATAGTTGCTCGGACAACCCTCGGGTTCACGAGCTGTCGATAGAAGACCTATGCTCGCTTTGCTCTGTCCCTCATGATCATTCAAGATTAGGTTCTTATCTGCCTGTGGAGAGATGAAACGAAGGTTGGGTAACATGATGTAAATATTTGGCATATACATATATCAACGGAACAAATTAATTAAGCATACGACTACTCTATTTAATTAACAACACGTGCAAATTTTATGAGTTAGTGATTCTGAAGCTGGATTGCTCGACGTCGGGCACGTTCCTTACGTCCCGGCCGACGATTATTTGCTGGAAGGGTAGATTGTTCCACTGGTTGGGTGTTCTTCTGCGACATCTGGGTTGGGGCGAAGACGAGCGGATACGTTACCGCTTCCCCTTCCCGGCAGACTGCTAGGGCGACTTCGAGTCCCCGAATTTGCGTGCGCAGGCTCTGGTTGAGCTGCCGCTCCTCTGTCCAGCCTTTCTGTGCTGCGGTCAGGCGGTGGTACAATGCTTTCACCTTTCCCGGTTCCTTCCAGGTTGCTTTAATCTGTTGCATTTCGCGGGTTAATTGAATAATCTGGGCGAGTAATTCCGCGTTTGCCTGTCTCGCGTGGTCCAATTCAGTCTGTACGATTCTTAGGGAAGACATCGCTATAATTAAATAGATCATTTTAATTTGTTATTGATCAAGTTAAATAATTATTTATTTCATTAAACAAAACCATGAATAATTCTAGCTATACGAAGGAAAAATAAATGACACGCAAATTTCTAATATTTTAAATCAGTCGCTACATCAAGTTATCACTGTTAGTTCATTCGTCAGGGCAATATCGCTTCAGGCTTCGTTTGAGGGCCTCCACGGTATATGGTCGTCGGGTATCACGGACTGGGCGAGGCGGATAGGCGACTGCAATCCGCCCGGCGAGGATGTCTTCCACCACGTTTGCGAGATACATCCTCGCCTTAACCACCTGTGAATCTACCTGCTCCTGCACCCTTTCCCACTGGGTGAGGAGATCCTGCGCATTCAGGTAGGTCTCTGCAGCTGGGTATTGCTGTCCCGAGAGACCGCAGGGATCCTTCTTTAAGCCTAATATCCTCCAGGTAGTTGGATACGGCCACTGTTGTTGTATCTGATCGAAGGTTCTCTTGGTTGGTTGAACTCTTGTCTGTCCCTGTTGGCCTGCACTTCGACTGATGCTTCGTTCGGGTGACATATCTAAAACGTTTTTATTATTATCTCCGCTTAATTCACCATGTTAAGTTGTTAACAGCATAAATAGGATCCATATTATGGAGGGTGTCATCCAATTTAATCTTAGCGAGTTCTGGTAATTGTTATGTGGTCGGGATTCTTTCGCAACGGTGGCTTATGCTAGTAAGATTAAGAATGCACGGGTGGTAAGTCCATTAATCAACTTGATATTCATTCGATTAGGCCTGTTAGATTTTAGGAGTTATAGGGTTGAGATTAAGGGTAGCGGCCACATTAATGAAGATATCATCGTACGCGAGTTGAGATTTCAGGTATTATGCAACGTTATTGTATCTTGTTATTGTCTATTTTATTTATTTTTCTAGTTTCGGACTTTCTATAATACAAATCGTTAATTGATCGAATAAATCCTATCACCATATCTTATGATAAAAGTCTATTGATTCTTTAAATTTGATATCGAAGTTAATCTCGTTGAATGATTTTTCAAGTGTCTGAACAGTTAAGGGCGATAACGGATGTCGAACGGATGAATTTACGAAGCGTTGACGGTTGTTTGCCGATTGCATGTGATTTCCGGCGGATATTGACGTTACGGATTAAGAGGTCGAAAGGAAGTGAGTTAGTTTATTTACCTCCGGTGATTTATAACACTTCATTTTCAGGATTATCGATTGGCAAATTCATCTAAAATTATTCGGGTAAATTATTACGTAGATAAATCTGAACATATCTTATCGCCATTTTTAAGGAAAACGGTGTATTACGTTTGAAACCTTCCAGTGGATGAATTTTATGCTATTGCAATATTTTCGCTTTGTGGATTTTTATGTATTCGAAGAACCAAAACGATATGAAGCTTTCTCGTGAGTTCACAGTTTGTGTAATATTAAAATAAAAATTTTCTCTCCTTTCAAAACATTGATTATTATAATGATATTAATTTAGCTTAAATAATAATTCATGTATTTCATCTGGATACGTTTTATTTTTTTGTCTCTGAATTTGTTTCATTTTAAGAAAACTTTATCACAAGCCTATAAATCATTCCAGTTTGGATTTAGGGACGGTTGTAATAACTTAGTTCGGTTGCATTACTCGGTTTCCTCATATTTTTATTTCAATTAATTTAGTGAACCTTTGCTTCTATTCTACGAAACTACTTTAATATTAACATCGTTATTTCAACTAATTTATTCAACCTTTACTTTAATTCTATGAAACTACTTTAATATTAACATCACACTAGTAAATCCCTGAATCTAGTTCTACTTTGTTCTTATTCAAGGTTTATTTGATCTCCACTAAGTAAACTATTTTACTTTTATGCAAATCGTTTAGTTATAATCGCTGAATGGCTCGGTTCAATCGACATCGTCTCTTAGTTCAATTAACGTGTTATTATTAATTAAGGAATTTATATGATTTACGCTATAGACTAATATACTGAAATTTTATTTAACCTACGTTAACTTTAATCATTTAATTGAGTTTATTTCTCTATAAAGTATGTATGCTTATATAAAATTCTTTTAAGTTTAATCATAATGAAACAAATTCAGCTTAAGCAACGAGTTATTTATCTTTAGTCAACAATTATTAATCTGATTTAGGAGAATTATTTATCCACTAATTTTTACAATTAAATTATAGATTTCAGTTAGCTATATCAACGATTCTAATGTAATTTACTCCCGTACCCTTTCCCTTTAATAGGCCTTAGGCGCATTTTATGTTTATATTATATTTACTGAGTGCCCACTGGACTACTCGGTGTGATAATTTTGAGCCGTATGTAATATAATTTTAGGTCGATTTTACAGAATTGAGAAACGAGGAAGCAGCCAGAGACTTCGTCCTTACTTCTCGCTTCAGCTATAGGGATAACTATTGACGTGACGACCGCTGCGTTGCGCACGCTGAGTCTTCACGGGTACATATCATTGGCGATTTTCCACGCACTTACATGCATCTGTACTATGTAGATTTTGCTTTCTTGCGTTAGGTGTTGGCTGTGGGCCGGAAAAATTTCGACAGTTTAATTTATAAAACAAAATATATATGTAAAACAATTTAGGTATATTAATAATATTTATTAATTATAAACAAAACATAATTACCCTTCATACCATTCCATCATATCATAACATAAAATAAAACATAAATCCCTCTCTCCCCACGTCGTCGCCAAGCAGAGCTCTACAGAGATGCTATGGACGCGACGTGGAAAGAAGATTCCAACCAAAATATTTCTCACCTAGAAAAATGAGTTTCTGAAAAATTCAAAACAAAATTGAACACTCTCAAAATAATTTTGAAAAATGGTTTTAAAGTTTTCACAAATGATTCACAAACAATTTCAAATTGTTTCTAAAAGTGGTTTTTATGGTTAAGTTAAATGTGAAAATGGATCAGTATTTATACCTATTTTTCTTCCATGTGAAATTTGATGCAGTAAAACAAAATTCGACCTTGTTATTTTCTAGCATATTCTATTATTTATTTTTATTATTTCTTGATTTATTTTTATAATTTTTTATTTAGAATTTTTATTGAATTATTACTAATTCAAATTTTTCGATTTAAATTTCATTTTAATGAACTTTTATTAATTTTTCCAATTTTGTCGAATTTGTTAGGTTTTCATGTTGTGTTTGTGTAGGTATCGTGCGAATCTTGGTGCGTTTTGTTATTATTTTAATTTATTTTTATGTTTATTAATTTATATTTAATTCTCTTATTTTCTCATATTTTATAGGATTTAATTGATGTTTCCAGGTTTATTTAAATTTGCATGTTATGTTTGCCTGTGTGTTACTGATCCATTAAAACATTTCTCAAGGCCATTTACGTTCTGGCCCAACAGTATTTTTAATATCTAAACTCTACTCTTCTTAAGATTTTCTCCACTTCTTCAACCATTCGACAGGGATAAAATCCTGACGATTTTGTAAGGGCCTTTGTAATGCATATCGTCTTTGCGCCTGTTATCTGGTTATTTGCGTACTGCTGGGCACCTGATGGTATGGTGGGTTTCTGGATGTTGAGATTTTGAAGCTATATGGTTGTTACCCAGACAACTCCATACAAATATTTTCGCTTACCACTCGGCACCCGTTGCTAAGCAACGTCGGAATTGTTTTTCAGTGAGTGGATCGTGTGCAAAAAGTGAGCACTATTACTAATGCTATAATTGACCGAACGATCCATGGGTCCAACGAGCTACCGATAGAAGGCCTGTGCTCGATTTCTATTTTTAGGGCCCATTGTTCTCCTATCTCCTTCAAATGTTAATCCATACTGTTATATCATTTATCATTATGCCTTTTTTTATAGTCATCCTTGTCGTTGTCCGTATTATTGATTTTAGTATGGTCTATACACCCTTCGTTGTGTTAAATATAAACAGTATCTCTCTTACTCTTATCCATATTAACTGCTATGTTCCCTATTATTGTTTCTAGTATTATCATTGATACTATTATATGTATTATTCTAATCCATTATCACTGCTATTACTATTCTTATTATTCTTATTACTACCATTACCATTATATTTATTATTATTATTATTATTATTATTTTTATTATTATTATTTTTATTATTATTATTATTATTATTATTATTATTATTATTATTATTAAGTTTTTTGTAGGGATCTGTCCTTATTTCCCAGCTTTATGGAAATATATAAAAATTTAGCTGTACTCCATCCTTATTTTACAGCTTTTGATAAACTATTTTTGTTATTTCGGAAATTTTTATCAGTGTTCCACCCTTATTTTACAGTTTTATGATAAATATTTTCTTTTATTTCCGAAAATTTGCGCAGCGTTCCGCCCATATTTTCAGTCTCAACTCAAAATAGTTTATTTAGTTCTTACATATTATTTAAAATATTCCTTTTCATGATTTTGGTCGTTCGAATTAATCTTTTTCCGATGGCTATTCATTTACTGTTTCAACGATTTCGCAATTTTCCCCGCTACCCTTTCCTTTTCTTTGTCCTTATGATCTAGGTGTGTTCATATTATATTTAATGAGTGCCCACTAAACTACTTAGTGTTTGTTATTTTGAGCCGATTGTGGTTAAAAAGTTTATGTCGATTTTATCGAAATTGAGTGCAAGAATAATGAGTCAAAAGACCCGCTCTCGAGCTACTTGCTTTCGCTATTTAGTTCTATGATTTGACGTTTGGGTTTTGCGTTACGCACACCAGAACCTTCACGGACACAAGATATTGGTGGATGAACCTGCACTTACACATCTCGATAGTTATATAAAGTTTGCTAACTTGCGGTATATTTTGGCTATGGGCCGAAAAATAAATAAATAAATGTTACCATATAAGTTGGGTAAAAGCTTCGATGCATAAAAATTGTTTATTCGGAATGCCATGTCTCAAAGTAATTCGGAAGTTCATTAGCATCACATTATTCACTCGCTTCATCACAAGTCATTTAATCATTATCGATCAATAAATTCATAGTGAATTCATTCATATACCTTCATTTTTAAATCATATGTCAATGCACAACAACTGGGAGTTGTCGTATCCAGACAAAACACTTACCAGTGTTAATTGCCTGAATTCATGGCTCACAGTTGTAACATACACCAACTAAAACAATCAGACTGATAATAAGACTGCAATTTAAGTGTGCTAAGTAAGACTCCAAAAAAGTGTTTTAAAAAGTTGATAATTTGTCAAAACACATCAGTATATATACCTATAATTTGACCTTAACCTTGCGTGTTATTTTTATTGCGATAAAACAAAATTTGACCTTGAAATTATTTGTGTTATCTAAATTAAATTTCTATTATTTTCTTAATTTAAATTGGCAATTTATTTTTAAAATTTTTAATTAGATTTATTCAACCAAAAATATTTTGTTTTAACTCATTTAATTCATTAATTTTTTACTTTTATATAATTTGTCGTTTTTCGGTCAAATTTCTTGTTATTATGTTATTTTCATGTAAATTTCGTGCGGTTCTTGATGCATTTTGTATTTATTTTATTTTAATTTTATGTTTTTTGATTTTATATTTATTTATATTCTCTCAAATTTTAGAGTGTTTAGTTGATATTGTATGTTGTATTTTAAGTTATCTTGGTGCTAGGTTTTTGGGCTATATTACTGATACATTTAAACAATTTTCAAAACCATTTGTGTTCTGGCAAAACAGTTTAAAGATATAAGAGTTTCGCGTCCACTTTCAAGGGATTCTCACCAGATGCTCACATAAAAGATATAACCATTGTATACCTGTCAAAATGACGTTGGAAATTTATTCCAATGGGCGGTTTCTAGTAAAAGGTGAGCTATATTGTCATGGCTGCTAATACTCTAGAAAACCTTTGGGTTCACAAGCTACCATAGAAGGTAGTCACGTTCATTTTAACTATGGGTCCCTCTGTCACTAATTTAATTGAAATAATATCGATCCTTTGATCACTTTATTTTATTTCAAAGGTACTATTTATTGAATATTTTAAATGATTTCAAAACAACCATCGACTGAAATCCCAGAACATTTTATTAATTATTACTTCAAAAGTTATTGGTGATTGCCGGAAGTTGGGGGGTCCGAATTTCTTTATCTGACCCAGTAAACGTGCGGTCTTCAATCTGCGTCTTCTTTCTCTTTCCTCTTTGCTGGGGTGACATTTTTGTGGTTTGGTTTTGGTTGGGGATTACTTTGCGCCTGAGTTGGAGTGAAACTTGAGATGGGCCAGGTGATGTTTGAATCCATGCTCGAACCTGTGCTAGGGTGATGCATGATCTCTGCTCTGATCATTTCCTTTATATTCACTTTTAACACCCTCGATGCTTTTAGTTCTTTATCTGTTTGTGCAGTTTCTTGGCTGCTTCTGGACCGATCCAACGACGCACCAACCATTCTGCGCTCTGTGACTTCTTCATAGCTTCGTTGTTATTTCTAGCAATATCTCGACGATACGTATCAAGCTTATGTACTTCTGGGTTCATTAAATAATCATATTATGTTTCTTGAATTTATAGTTATACGAATTAAAATTAATAGAAAAATAATTCACCCTATTCAATTGATATACTCTGGGGTAGGTGACTTATTAAAAGATCAAATATAAATTTCATATAAAAATTTGGTAACATTTATTTACAATAGTTTGATTTTTTAAATTGAAAATATTTACAGATTTTTTCGATATGACTTTTCATACTTAAGTTTATTAATGATCATAATAATTCCAGCGTTCCACCTACGATTTCAGAATATGCCTCACATCCAACGCCCATGTCACTGATATAATCGAAAGAACACAGCTAACCCAAAACGAAGGAATAGAATAAAGTTATTCTTGTAGAGAAGATAATTATATTCAAAATCTATGTTACAGGAATGAATTATTATAAAACTCAGGAAAGAGTTAATATTATTCACGAATTAACTGATTTTGATTTAGCTTTCTATCTGGTGCTTTAAAATGTAATAAAAGTAATATTTAGATCTGAACCATTAAGTTCATGTCAAAATTTGTAATTTGCGTGGGTTACTGGTGGTGAGATGGATGATTTTGAGTAACCCAGACATAAATTATTGCCTGCCTGCCGGCTTGTTAACCGTTGCTAGGTAACTTTGTTATTTTAACAAGGAGTTGCATGTCCACCAAAGGTGAGCTTCGTTGCCTAGACTTCTTTTGCCCGATCGTACCTTGTTTTCAGCGAGCTTCCGAAAGAAGGCCTGTGCTTAACTTTAATCTTTTAACTTAACTGGGTCCGTTTCTTCCACTGTTATTCAAGATCTTAGTATTCAAACAATTAAATATAACATTCTTAGTGTTGTTTCATGTTAGAATAAATGATTTTGTATTTATTTTTGTAAAAAAATAAAAATTGAGGTGAATTAAGATAAAAGTACCAAACTTTCTTACTCAGTCGACATTAATTATTTGTTTAACCAACCGACTCTTCTAGAATTTTCTATTTCGAAATAATTTTTAATTTCTAACTTTGCTATAATTTTAATTTTTTTATTTAATACTTTTAAAAATTGTTCTTATTTAATTTTTTCTTAAAATATAACAAATTTCCTGCCATGGGAATTTTAGTCATTTGGGAGTTTTAAATTTTTAATTGGGTTAAAGAATTTTAACCTAACCAGCTTTGGCTAAAAATATATTCATTAAAAATCAACAAAACTTAAAATTAATGAAAATGACCAAAATTCAGTTATATATCTACTAAAATTTTACTAAACTACACATTTTCATCACTAAAACTATTCAACAACTTTCTTTAAAATTCCTTAAAAACCCCTAAAATTAGATATACAGATTATTAACCCTTTCTAAGGCAAAGGAAACTAAAAGTGACGTAAAACTCAAATTTTATTGATAACAATTATATAGTTACAAATGATCATAAAAAAATAAAAACATAGAAAAAAACAAAAGAGGCTATTACGGAGAAGGGGTGGAAATATGATTGTATCAAAAGTAAAAATGATTACCGACAGCGTTACACTTAGATATTTTTATTAGTTTAAAATGGTGTACAGTATATTGCCACCACCTTAGAAAGTGTTGGGCCAGAACACAAGTTTGTTTAAATGAATCGGTAATAGCACGCAAACACAGCACGCAGATTTAAAATCGGACCCTGGAAACACCAATTAACCATGCTAAAATCTGAGAAAGAAATAATTAAAATATAAAATTAAAAACATAAAAATAAATAAAACTATTAACAAAATGCAACAAGATCCGCACGAAACAAACATAAAAATAACACGAAAACACGAAAATATTTGACCAAAAATTGACAATTTAATCAAAGAAACAAGAGTTCATGAAATTGGAACTAAAATAAAATAATTTGAATTAGAAATAATTCAGTTATTTGTTTAAGGAATAAATTGTCAAAATATATTAAAAATTAAGAAATTAAAGTTAGAAAATACAAAGAAATTCTCAAGGTCAAATTTTGTTTTAATATATCAAAATTAACACGCAAGGTTAGGTCACAGAATAGGTATATATACCGATTCATTTTCACATAATTTTAATCAATTAATCGGTTTTAACCAAAACTCAGTTTTAATCTGACTCTCTCGGAACAATCAGATTTTGGAACACTCATTTACGTTGAACACTCGATTTGAACTTAGAAGCATTTTTATTTTGACTGAAAAGGATTTTGAATTTAACGAAGTAAGCAAGAATGACTTGCTAAGACGTTGATTTTGTGTGATGCTTATTCATGATAAATGGAATTGAACTTGGTATTTATCAAATATATATATTGTTGGGCCAGAACACATACGGCCTTGGATAATGTTTAAATGGATCGGTAACACACATGCAAACATAACATGCAAATTCAAAATAAACCTATTAAAACACCAATTAATCCCACCAAAATATGAGAGGAAAAACAATAAAATATAAAATAATAAACATAAAAATAAATTAAAATATTAACAAAACGCAACAAGATCGGCACGATACAAACACAAACATAACATGAAAACCTAACAAATTCGACAAAATTTGATAAATTAATAAAATTTCATGAAAATGAAATTTAAATCAAAGAATGTGAATTAGAAATAATTCAATAATAATTCTAAATAAAAAATTATTAAAATAAATTAAAAAATAATAAAAATAAAGAATAGAATATACTAGAAAACAACAAGGTCGAATTTTGTTTTACTACATCAAAATTAACATGCGAGGTTAGGGACAGAAAATAGGTATAAATACCGATACATTTTCGCATAAAATTTAACCAATTTTGAAAACGAAATCTTAGTTATTTTGAATACTATTTTTGTTTGAAAACTTTCAATTCTTTGAAAGCTATTTTTAGGTGAGAAGTAGTTTTATTTGGAACTTCTCTCCACGTCACCTCCTCGCAACCTCGGTAGAGCTCTGCTTGGACGTCGACGTGGGGGGGGAGAGGTATTTATTTTTATTATGAAAATTTTTATCGGAATGGATTGTTATGGTAACTTTGTGTTTTACTTTTAATATACATTAAAAAATATTTATAATATTTAAAATTGTTTTATGCATTTAATAAAATTCATCTGTCGAAATTTTTTCGGCCCACAGCCGACACACATCGCAAGTCAGTAAAATCAACATATAACTCAGTTTCGTGTAAGCGCGTGGAAAATCGCCAATGATCTGTGCCCGTGAAGACCCGGCGTGCAGAACGCAGGGGTTGGAACGTCAATATTATCCTGTATAGAAGAAACGAGAAATAAGGAAGAAGTCTTTTGGCTGCTTCCTCGTTTCTCATTTCTGTAAAGTCGACCTAAATTATTTTACACACGGCTCAAACTCATCACACCGAGTAGTCCAGTGGGCACTCAGTAAATGTAATATAAACATAAAGTGCGACTAAGGCTTATTAAAGGGAAAGAGTACGGGGAATAAATTAACATGAAATCGTTGACATGAATAAATTAACTCGTTGTTATGAAATAAATTAAGATCGGTGAAACGAAACTACTTAATTTAACTTGACTAAAATGTTTTGATGGTTGATCATTATTATAAGAATTGCTAACAGAAGAAAGAAATAAATCCTAGTGTCGAAATTCGACGCGATTATGTTCCCTATAGTTTTATAACTTAATATGAACTTAAGGAGAAAGACCAAAAATTTATATTAACATTACAAAATTTTACATAAATTGATAATAGTGAGTTTACCACCGGTTTGCCCTAAATCACGAAAAGCCCTCGAACGAACGGGTAATCTCCAAGAGTTATGGATAGAGTTATAAAGCATCTCTAACATTTGGATAAAAATCATATAGAATAATTAAATCACTAACCTACTCGAAAAACTAAAATTGATAACTAATCCCCAAGCATGAACACAAAAATCTGATTCAAATAAAGTCCGGATCGACAAACCTCCCAACGAAATAAGCATACGTAAATCCACACGACATGAAATCCAGGTTGAACCAACCAATAAATTCCCTTAAATAAATTAATAACGACTCAACCAAATAGAACAAACCTACCCAAATTCCTCAACGCAGAAAATTCAGAAAAATCGGTAGCATACTAAAAAACCTGAAAAATCGATAACGACTAGGAACAACCGGAAATCGTAAACCTAATTCATAAATTATTCTGATCTTCGAGATTGGTTTGTTATAAACAAGTTTCGCCCACGATTGTGCTATATAACAACGGAAGCACACGCACTTATTTTATATATTGAAATTCTATCCAGACAATTATTGATTTCGAAAAATTATTATCACATTGAAACATGAATCAAACCATAGGAGGGAATTTACCAGGAGAATCAAGCTCGCCAACTCAAGGTAATTTGTAAAATTTCATTTAGATAATTTATTTTTTCCTAATTTTATAAATCTTTGATAAACGGGGAATGACCATTATAGTTGTTTCTCATAAATTCGTCTATAAATCAAAATTAACCATTTAATCAATGCGATCGATAGTATCCCTATACCATCGAATTCAGGTACCAGATTCCACAAACTAATGGTTAATTTCGCTCCCCACGAATCTCCACCATAGCTAATCAGGAATATGTAGGAATATTGAAACCAAAGATTACGTTAGTTCATCAAGAATCATCATCATTTTTTTTTGCGCTATAAGCCAAAATGTGTAGACACTGCTTCGATTAAAGGATGCTAATTATCATAGGATAAAATTTTATTGTTGTTTTAGTAAAGATTTCGATCCGCGATTGCGATAATCTTCCGAATAACCAGTAATAATTATTCCGGGTTTCACGAATTTCAATATGTACTTCCACTCATCAAATTCCAAATAAGAAATTTTTTTTCATTACATAAATATTAAGTGGATTTAGTATAAATTTTTAAAGCAATCAATGTTTCTCATATCTAAACCTTAGAGTGATAATTAAACTTTTGTTTCCTTGTGAACCCTAAGCGGCCAGTTATTAAATTACCACAGCCGACTTGGATAGCCTTAGGAACATTCGTGCGAGACGTAAATAAATCGATATTCGTTTTCAATCTTCCATTACACCATAAGAGTAGTGTAGATTGTTCATCCCCAATAATTACCCGACGACCGATATTATGTTGATGTTAATACGCCAAGTTACGATTAAGATAGATTAATAATTTGTTTTTGTTATGTCCAATCACCTAACTATAATTATTTTAGAAGAACCAATGCCTCTCGAATGGATACCCGCCCATGTGGCAGAAGAATGGCGTCGGGCTAGGAAGAGAGCACGACCGACAACATCCCTCGAGGAGCCTCAACCCAAAAGGCCACATCAAACCACCTGGCAGATACTGGGCCTGGAAAATGATCCTCGCAGGGCGAACGAGCGGGACTGCCAGCAATACCCTGCCGAAGAAATCCGTGACCACGCGCGGAACTTCCTCGCTCAGTGGGAGAGGACATCCTCGTCGGGCGCATCGCGGAGACCTATCCGACTCGACCGGTCCGCAATACCCGGCGACCAGTAGCCATTATTCCAGGCTTCTCCCCGGAGGAATGGGTTAGAAAATTCTTTGAGGAACCCTGATTCCTCGGACAAAGGAAACATAGACCATAATTTGTATTATTAATTTTATTGAAATTTAAAATTTAAAAAATGTCGTTCGTTTTAATTTTCTTCGTGAATAGATTCATTCTTGTAACTGTGTTTGTAGTAATCAGAATTTTGATTTACTTAAGACAATAAAGGAATTTAAAGATTTTTTTTTATTATAGCGATGACAACCATTCAACTATTACAAACCGAATTAGACCACGCTAGACGGGCAAACGCAAATCTACTCAGCCAGATAGTCCAAATAACTCGAGAAGCGCAGCAGATCAATGCAACCTGGTCGGACCCGAAAAAGACGAAGGCTCTCTATCTCAGGCTCACTGCCGCTCAAAAGGGTTGGGCGGAGGAGCGACAACTCAATCAGAGCCTCCGCACACAAATCAGGGGACCAGAGGTCGCCTTGGCAGCCTGTCGTGAGGGGGAAGCAGTAACGTATCCGCTTATCTTCGCCCCGTCACAGTTGCCGTATCGAGATCCCCACAATAATGTCGCGCAAACTACAAATCCGCCCACCGTTCCATCAAGTAATCGTCGGCCGGGACGCAAGGAGCGTGCCCGACGCCGAGCCGCCCGCCCGCCAAGTCAATCACATTAACTTATGGATGTTGTGTACATTTTTCATTTCGTGTTTGAATAAATAAATTTGTATTTATTGTTAATTTAATTCCAAGTAACCGGCTACAAGTTATGATTTGCATGAGATCATCATCATGAGTACTCGCACCGCATCCTCGAACCATCGTTCTATTTCTACCGGTCAACATAAATCCGATCTTGAACTTTCTTACACAAGGGACAGAGTAAAGCGAGCATAGGTCTTCTATCGACAGCTCGTTGAACCCGAGGGTTGTCCGAGCAATTACAGTATTAGTAATAGTGCTCACTTTTTGCGGACAGTCCACCCACTCGAACACATTTCCAACGTTGCCTAGCAACGGGTGCCGAGTGGTTGTTAGAAAGCATTTTGTATGGCGTTAATGGGGCAACAATAAGGCGATTTAAACAAATAACGGAACCCTGTAACCCACCAATATTATAACTGATATAGACATTTTTTCATGTCGAAATTTTTCCGGCCCACAGCCACACACCGACAAGTTATTAAAATCTGACATAAACAGTCGAGCAGTGTAAGTGCGGTGTAAGTCAGCCAACAGCTCGTGCCCGTGAGAGATCTCGCCGTGGGTAACGACGGATTCGAACAGTCAATTCATATATACCGTTATAGGGGCAGTAAGGAGATCGGGAGACAATCTTTTGTTTGCCTACCTTTCTACCTACTCCCGAAAAATCGACCTAAAATATCTTACTCATCGGTAAAATTCTTACACCGAGTAGTCCAGTGGGCACTCTTAAAATCTAACATCAACAAAAATTGTCCTAAGATCAAATTTGGGTTAAAGGGAACGGGACTCGCGGAAATCGATGCATCGAACTTCAAATTCATAAATTAATTTAATTGGGTTAAATGATTACGACCAAAAATGAACTGAACGAGATTCTGATAACTGCCAAAATCTTATCGAGAAAATCAGCGCATAATTTTGGGACCCATTAGACGGTGTAATGAAATTCGAACCCAGTTAAGCATAACGCAGTAATAAGAGAAAATTCGGGTAAATCATCATTAAGAGTCAATGAGTAAATAAGTAAAATATTAACATCCACCCATAACTATGTGCTATCGAGGATAAGATTTGAACCTACAGGTTAAGGGAAAGAAGCGCTAATATCATCAGACACGATGCCAATCACAACTTCCGAGAACCATAACGATAACATTCATTTCAAAATTCTGTATCGGTGGATAAATTTTCAAATAACTACACTCATAACCTACATTGTAACGATAAAATTCCTTGTAAACCGAACGGGTTGTAATCACAACACTAACAAAATTAGCCCAAAAATATGCCGGCATAATAATGAGACAACAATCAAAAATTAATATTTAGATAATAATACAATTGTATAGAAAATAATGCTGGAATATAGATCCGCAGACAAATCCATCTGGATTAAGGCCTTTAACTCGAATGATCATCGGTTTGCTTCAAGATAAAATTCATCCTACTTTGTCCTCCCAGAAATAATTAGTAAAAGGAAAACCTCATAGTATTACACGTTACTCGATCAAAACATCGGGACGAATAATTGCCAACAGAGATTTCGTTTCAATTTATGTAGAAGAAAATTTCATTTAAGGATATTGCGAGTGAAAGGCAACGAGTAATCCCGATAGAAAAAAAAAATCCATAAAATACTTGATGATTATGTGTATATATAAATTTCCAAGCGACCATTTTAGAAATGGATAGGAAAATCGATCAATAATAGAGAGAAGAATTAACAATTGCTGTCGGTGTGGTGAGAGATCAGGATATAACTACAGACAATATAGCTGTGGAGGAAGTAGAAACTAGCAAATAAGAATCTTCCACTCGAACAATTTTATGCCACGCGGCAACACACCTACAAATAGAGTTATAAATATCCAGAAGAGCCATACACAATCACAAAATTACTAGAATGAATTCAACGATAGGAAATCCACTACATAAAGTCGTCACGCCCGAGGAAATAAAAAAGCCAATCGTAACGGGAATCCGGATCCGCGGTCGTCCGAGGAACTTAAATCGGTAACTGTGAGGAATACCACTCAAGATCGGAGACATCCAGCAAGCAAAGATACTAGGCCGAGTAATAAAACTGTCATTTGTTAGTAACGAAAATATAACATGATTTATTTGTTAGAATATTGTTACTTTAATTTTTGATTGCTAAAGGAAAATTTTATTTAATGCCTCTCACGACTGCTATTCAAATGTCGATCCAACAAAAGGGTTTTTCTAATCATTATGCATGAATGCCATCGCAATAATGGCCCTGAATAACTTAGACTAGGAACCTCTAATTCGTTAGGAATAAAGTCTGCAAAAATGAAGAAAAGAAGACGAGAGTTTCCGTCATGAATTAATCGTCTACAATTTTACATGCTGTGATGACATATCCATAGTAATATTATTTAAAGAGGGATGAATAATCTCTAAATATTTTAGTATAAATAATGATATATGAGTATTTTAAGTTTTCATAAATTTTTGCTGTAAAAATAAATTAATGCTGACTTGTAAGGAATGTCTTGTCCTTTGCGTACGAAAATCTATATTTATTTGAATAAAGTCGTCATTTAGCTGACAATAATGCTAATATCTTTCGTTTAAAATGATGTGAATATTATTTAGAAACTAATGATTTTAGATACATTCCCTCGCATCTATTGACCAGAATTAATGTAATTAACGAAATTCTCTTGTAGAAATCTATGCTAGCTGCACGAAATTATTGTGTTAAAACATTTGCACCTGTGCAACCAGATTAATGAATGAGTGTAAAAGTTGAAAAGAGCCGAATTTGTAACGTATCCACAAAGCATATTTGAAAACAGATTCCAAATTCGTTAACAACCATTTTCGATCTCATCAGATTGTTTTAATATGCATAAATAGAATTGGATAACTCCCTGCAGAAGGAACGGGAAAACTTATTAGTCTGTATAGGAAAACTCTAATACCCTAAGAAATCCCAATTCCAATTCACGTTATAAGCATTTCATTCACTACTTTTTTAATGGATATAACAGCCTAATTTAAGAAATCGCCGTGTTTCGCTAAGAAAGATTCAATTTAGGAAAACGAACTAAGTTATATGTCGCTGATAGGTGTTCGGTAACTTAATTAACTCTAATAGTGAAACGTACATGGATTTCGGTTGACGAACAATGATAAATTCGATGATTCTTACATTCACTTTTCAACAGGTACCCATTCTCAAGATTGGGCGGACGAGGACCGTACCACGTTATCTGTACCTACGAGGTTCGCGGCGAGATATCGACAGACCTTGGGGACAGGGGCTATACGATATCCACGGTTGGGTCCTCTGAGTGGCCAAACAGGAGTGGAAACTGACCGGAAATCGATGTAGAATTACCAAGCATTCTTATCAAAAGAGAACCGGGCAGGAACCCAGCTCGGGAAATACGGCAGAAGTCGGAGATTGAGTTGCATCGGTTAGAACAGCTAAAGAGACGCTACCATGTTCTCGCACATCGACAAAGGGAGGAATTGGCACGGATTAACTGGGATATCGCAAGCGGGCGTATCCTCAGTTCAGACGGCTACTTGCCCGCGTATGGAGTGGCCTATGACCACCAAAATCTAGCCCTCCTGGATAATGATGCACCAGTTCACTTGGTGGTACCGAAGGGTCTCCTGCAACCCGATATACGTGAGATTCTGGAGGATCAGGGTGCGGAGGAACACGCATACTCGTACCGCCGACTCACAAGAAACCAGCTATCGAACTATTAAATTGTTATTTTTGTGTATTATTCACTTTCAATAAAATTGTTATGGAAATTTTACCGTTTCATCTTCAATAGATAATTAACCGAGATATTTACACTAGGACTGATTGTATATCGTTTATGTATTTTTGCCTTATGATTTTTCCTAAATTATTAGCTGAATTAATTTTATAATTATATTATCATTAAGGAGAAACTATGGGAGATTCTATGACGAGGATTGCTAAAGAATTAAAACATTTCCGTAAAGAAAATTCAAGCCTACATCAACAATGCCTGTATCTCAGTCGCGAGATGCAGAGAGTGAGAGCCACGTGGTCAGAGCCGGCCAAAGTAAAGAAACTCTATCAGAAGCTCGATGCGACACAGAAGGGCTGGCAGAAAGAAAGAGCCCTGAATCAAGCCCAGAAAGTATAAATACGGTGGTTAGAAGCAGCCGTAGCCGCATATCAGTAGGGACAGGCCGTTACTTACTCGTTGGTGTTTGCGCCCACCCAGGTAACTTACCCGAATACGGCTAATTCGGCTCCACCATCATTCAGGCCAAAGTCTCGCCCAAGGCCAGGACGCGCGGAGAGAAGGAGACAGAAGGAATGCAAATCACAACTAATACCAAAATCAAACTGATAATGAAATAAATTAGTAAAATAAACCTTATTGTGGTTTTTATCTTTCCATGAGTATTTATTAATACAGGTTTATAGGAAATGAAGATAAAATGACGAGAATTCGATTGATGAGGGACCTATGAAAATTAAGTCGAGCATAAACCTTCTATCGGTAGATCGCTGAACCTGCTGTAGACCGAGTCTTAGCAGTTTTGGAAACAAAGCCCACCTTTGACGGTCACAGAACCATTGGTTACAGTACCAACGTTGCCTAGGGCATACCAACTACCAGTAAAACCCCACAAAAGGGTTAAGATTGTTGATAATCTTTTAAAAAAATTCATTAAAAATTCATTGAATTACTTTAATTTTCACATATACTCTATATCACAATGTCAAATTGTATGGGGATATTAGGTGCAGAGGATCATTATTCTAATATTAGGGTTGTTGCGTAAAGGTATGTGTAGTTGTGTTTTACCTTTGTCATCAGAATTATTTTTGTGCTTTTTATTAGTAAATGCACTTAATTTGCTTCATTATCAATAAATTTTGTCCTATTTCAAGTAATTATATATATATATATATATATATATATACATAAATTTTCTCTCAATACCTGATTCTTATAACATCGACGCCAGATGTAAACGTTCACTGCGCCCAGTGGTTACTCGTTGCTAGACAATGTTGGTAATGTAACCATTGGTTGTGAGTTCGCCAAAGGTGAGCGCCACAGAGGAACTATTCTGGCCCGACCTCAAGCTGGGTCCAAAACACTACCGTTAGAAGGCCTGCGTGTGCTTTATTCATTCTGATCCCATCATTATCTGTTTGATCTTACTCAATCCATAATTCGATTACTTGACTCTCGTTATTTATTCTTGTTCGATCAACCAACGAAATAAAAGAAAACAATCAAACAAAAAGAAAGAAAACATGTATTCAATGATACTAATTACACTCTAGTTGAGGTGTCGAGCGGCTCGACGCTTGGCTCTCTCCTTTCTTCCTGGTCGATGGAAGCTAGGCTTTGGGGTAGTTTTCGGAGTAATTACCGTATCTATATAAGCTAGTTGGGCAAGGGCGAAGACGAGAGGGTACGTCACCGCCACTTCCAGACCCCTTATCTGTGTCCTCAGGTTCTGGTTGAGTTGTTTCTCCTCTGACCAGCCCTTCTGTGCCGCTGTTATCTTTTGGTAGAGCATTTTTACCTTTTTCGGCTCTACCCAAGTAGCTTTGATTTGTTGCACCTCCTTTGTCAACTGCAGGATTTGTTCATAAAAACTTTTGTTGATCTTACGCCCGTGATCCAATTCTTATTGCAGGATTTTAATTGGCTCCATATCTACAAAAGAGCGTTATTAGATCATATTATTTCACCTCAGTTTTATTTAATCATAATCATTAATTATAAAATCCTATAGTCGTCATCATTGAAAGTTTTAGTCAAACAAGAAACTCATAATTAACTAAGAAGTTTTATTATTGACAATTAATCATAACGTGAATCACGACGACGTCCATAGTCATTTCGTTTTGGGGCCGTTCGAGCGTAAGGATGCTCGCGATGTTCCTCGGCCTGCTCCTTCTCCATTCTCATGCCACGGGGAAGGATCCTCCGCGAGACCACTACGTTGATGGCCGTGAATCGAGAGTTTAGTCTCTCATCGTCGAGGTTGAACGATGTGTTGTACGGAGGAGCATATCCGTCCGTACTGGCGATTCTACCTGCCGCGATGTCGTCGTTGACATTAGCTAAATAGCGCCTAGCTTGATCCACCTGAATGTTGGTCTGCCGCTGATGTTCCTCAAGACGAGCGAGGAGAAACTCAGCCTGACTCCAGATTTCTCTGACCGGATTGCGGCCTGACTCCCGTTTTATGGCAACGTACGGGAGCTCGACCTCCTCAGATTGTTGCAGGGTACCGGATCTGGATTCTTTGACCTGGGATACGGTAAATCCTGCATCCCACATGGCTTGACGGCAACGATTTGCCGCAACTGCGGGGAAGCCACCGTGATCCGGGATGCATCGATCCACGAATAATCTAAACGAAGAATGATTTTAATGATTAATCGAGCTATTTTCCGTATTATACCGAAACTATTTTAGTCATGGATTTTAGACGTTAATTCCCCTAGGACGTATGCTGGTAATATTGGATTCAAGGCTTAAAGAGTAGGACTCGGGGATGGGATACACGTTAAGCATTTCGACTTTTCTGGGACACTGAGCAAATGTCGTTATAATAATTATTCTTGTCCTCCTGATGGCCATGAGAGAATGATTCGAGATTTTTGTCGATTTTAGTGACGATTAAATAACCTAAAGTTATTCAATTTAAAATAAACGATTTTCAAATCCCTTTCACCTACCCTACGTAAATGAATCTGGTTCTCTATTTACATGATCTACCCTGATTGTTTATTCAACTATTCCAATGTACTAGCTTCACAATTCGAGATACTACCTGACGCAAAACGAAGAAGTAAGGGAACAAAACATCCTTATCTTTTTACTCGGTTGCCTAATTATAACTAATCGTTTATTTAATTTGCCATCTTAGGAAAATTTAACATTTTGTCTATTGGTGAGATTTGATTTTTCATACAACGGATTCTCGTTTTAATATCTATCCTCACTCTACTTCTAGACAGGGATTTATAAAACAACTCATTTTATTATTAGGGTTAATCGTACTGGTAAGACGGTTCTGGATTTAAGTATTAATGTTTACCTTGCCCACGAGTAGACATGTATTTGAGTATTACCATTAACTGTACCCGTAAACAGGAACTTGACCCAAATATCGGAATACCTCGTGCGCCTGGATAGAGGTTCTCTTAGGACATTCGGCTTACGCATTAGAATTTATTATACCGGGATATAAGTATCTTATCCCATTATGACTAATTGTACTATAAACCGGTACTTGGGTTGAGCATATAAGCTATTCAACATAAATATAGATGTGTCATTCCACTAGAATTGATTAAGTTCTGAATCAATATGTAATTTAATTATCATAAATTGCTATGTATGTATATAGATAGTTGATTCGACTAGAATTAATTACATCCTAAGTAGGTATTTAATTTAAATATTAAAATTTACCATACCGATAACCAAGATCTTGGAGGTAAACCTCTTTTTAGCTGGGCTACCTTAATTATACGGTTAGATTGGATTTTTCCTTGAGGTTAATGTTGGGTGTACAAATCAGATCATCTCTCGAATCATCATCTCAGTTCTAGTCTATCAAGGTGAGGCTGACATTTCAAATTTAATGCGAACATAAGGTTATCATTATTTGGAGAATTAGAATAATAAAGAGTCTGATCGGCCTCACTATCGTCCATAAGAATATTTTATCAGAGCTCGACGTTTCTTCACGTTAAGTAAAACCTGGAAGATTTAAACTCCTAGGCAGTTCTTTACTATGATTGACAGGAACAAAGAGGAAAACGCATTTTCAGGCGAATAAATTTTATTTTACGATAAACGAGAAAGATTTAAATGTTCTGATTTGAGGTTCTCGTCTCGACCTGGAATTCGCCTATTACCTCGTGCCTAAGCCTCAGGTATCTCGTTAGTTTAAGGACGAATTAAAAATGAATCTTACCCCTTCGATCATTGGTCTTGGTTCCATCGAGATTTCGTCTTCCCGAAGCCTAATTGGGGAGTCGTCATTGGAGCGTTTGGTATATTGATCCATGTTTATAGTGATGATAAATGATGAAGTCGATTCATTCCAGGAATTTATATGGGTTGGTGTGTATATTTTGGTTAGCAAATCTTTGGGTTGACTTATCGGCGCAGAGATTTTTCATCAGCTAATGTATGACTAGTGGGTGTGTGCCGTTACATTGATTGATTTATGGTTTTACTGAAAGGTCACACCGACTGTCGCTGGGTGGAAAATGATTTTTTCTCGAAAATGTGTGCGCGTTTGAAGTCAAAAAAATTTTTTTTTAATATGCATACGACTGTCAAAGGTCGTATGCGGATGCATTTTATTTTTAGTTACACGGGGTGATTCTCCAATTTATTTGATTTATATATATATATATATCGATCCACTCGCGGAAAAATATCGAGTTGGATATGTATAAAGCTGATATTTATTCGCCCGATCGAAATCATTTTGTTTATTCTAAATTCATCTAATCATTATTGGTTCGTTCGTCGTTTCGCCATGTGGGTCATTCCCGTCGAGCTATTTCAAAGGTAGGTGTTCATTACTAATCTAATTTGATGAACCATTAATTTTTGGTCTTTTAGGTTTTCGATCTACCGGTACACAAGGATTTGGTGGAAGCTTCTTTATGGTAGCATCCCAATTATTTGTGATATTTTTGATTTACTCCTGCTGGTGAATGTTATTAAATAAATTCTTGGAGCGTTTTGTTCGTTGTTATTTATCGGGGATTGAAGTTATTTATTGGAGAATTTTGATGGAGTAGTTTATTTGTTTTTGGTCGAGAAGTTTGTGCCCTTACGTCGCCTGCCATTATAATTGTTGGTGAGTTTTTGGGTAAATCTTATTTCTCGCTACCTTTTCCGTCTAGCCATTTTATCTATTCATTATTAGTAACTCGCAAGGTTATTTTATTATCCCGTTAGATGTTGATGTTATTTGTGGTTGTCGAGTCGCTCTTCCCATAATGTCGAGGTTTTATCACCGTAAATATTCGAACCGTGTTGTAAGACTTATATGCTTATTGGATATTAGGGGTCCTGGTCGGGGTTTTACCTAGTTGGTTAAGATTTCGGAATTTACTTATCGAACTACTGTTTTAACTGTGGAAGAGTACTGTCGAAAGTTGTTATTTTTACATAGAAATCGAAACTTGGATTATTCTACATTCATAGAGGGTCTTTATGTTTATAACTAATTGCATGAATTATTACGGTTCGAATTTTTTGTTTCGTTTAACGTCTTTATTTTTCAAATTTGTGGGTTTAATTCGAAATTCAATTTTCATCGGAGAATCTTATATTATTTATAGTTATTCCACGGATTGATTTTAACTAAATTTCTTAAGGGCATAGTATTAGAAAGTTATAGCAACGATTTTTATTCTATAATTCCCCGTCACCTTCCCCTTTAATTGATCCTAAGCGTGTTGTGTTTATATTACAAATTAATGAGTGTCCACTGGACTACTCGGTGTTTTAAATTTTAGCCGTGTGTGAATATGGGAATTGAGTGACGACGAAACAGCCAAAAGACTATTTCCCCTTCGCCCTTTTCCCTATACGGAATGATAATTCTACGTTCCAGCTACTGCGTTCTCACGCCGTAGCCTTCATGGGCACGAACTATTGGCGATTATACACGCACTTACACAGTTCGATAGGATGTGGTTAGTTGATATCTTGCATAATGTGTCGGCTGTGGGCCGGAAAAATGTCGACGCAAAAGATTCATTTTTATTTAAATACCTTTATTGCTGCATAGTACATCATAGTGTCATAATTTTCTTTTACAACACATCATAACTCTCCCCACGCCGACGCCCAAGCAGAGCTCGTTCGAGGTTGCAAGGACGCGACGTGGAGAGAGTTTTTGAACATTCTCTCACTCACATTCTAAAATTGTCGGCTTCCACTGGTTGAAACGATCTTTCAGATTAAACTGATTTTTAGAGTTAAAAACGATTCAAGTTTTTCAAAAAACTGATTTAAAGTTAAAATTATGTGAAAATGAATCTATTGTACGACCCTAACCTTGCGTGTTAAATTTGATTTAGTAAAACAAAATTTGACCTTGTGATTTTCTAGTGTATTCTATTCTTAATTTTATTATTTTTGTAATTTAATTTGACAATTTTTTCTTTAATTTTTTTTAATTGAATTGTTTCCAATTCAAATTATTTGATTTTTATTCCATTTTCATGGATTTTCGCATTTTTTGGTAAATTGTCAAATTTCGGTCAAATTGTTAGGTTTTCGTGTTATTTTTATGTTTATTTCGTGCGGATCTTGTTGCACTTTGTTATTATTTTAATTTATTTTTGTTGTTTCTTGATTTTATATTAAATTGTTTTCTTTCTCGTATTTTAGCATGGTTAGTTGGTGTTTTATGGGTCTGATTTTAAATCTGCATGTTGTATTTGCGTGTGTATTACCGACTCATTTAAATAATTCTCAAGGCCGTTTGTGTTCCTGCCCAACACTTTCCATAGCACCCAAGTACATTTTTAATAGTTATGTAAAAATTTGCCAAAAATTAATATTAAGTTTGATTTAAATAATTACGTAAAAATTTATTTATAAATAAAATTAACAAATTCAAGTAAACAGTTTGATCAAATATTCAAATAACAAATAAATTGGCTCGTAGTGTTAAACAATTAAAATTCAACACACCACAAAATTGAAATAGAACAAAACCGGGTGAAAAAAAGTTATTTTTAAAGTTGGATTAAACACCAAAAAAATTAACTTTTTATATAAAATTAATTTTAAATTAACATTTTAAAAAATAGTTTAATAATCTAATTATCTTGAACTAAGTATCTTTATTTTCAAATTTGTCAATTTGTTCCATATAAATAAATTTTTCGAATTTTATTCAAAATTAGAATAATTTAAAATGCATTTTCTGAAAATTTTAGGATATAATTTGTTCAATAAATATTAAAATATCACATCCATTTATGGAACCAGTAAAACAAATAAGTAAATATCGCAAGGATGAGACTTTTAAATCCGAATATTTGACCGACTGGGTTGATAAATTGAATTATCAATTGACCCCCGTTTTGACAATTATTCTCTCAGTTTGTATTTTATCCAAAAATTATTTATTATTCGACTTTAATTGTTTTACTTCTGGAAATGAGCAATACAATGATTACATCAACTCTTATTGTTACTCAAAGGGTACCGTGGTGATTTTACCAAATGAAAGTCTTCCTCAAAATCGCTTCGACTGGTCCCAATATAGAAACGACCATTCCATTTGTATATTTTTCTTATTATTTTCATACAAAACATTCATTTTTTTTAGTTTATATTCAATTTCTATCAATAATTCTTGGATTGCAAACAATTCTCATGGTGGTTCCGGAGTATTTCTGGAAATTTGTTTGCACCGAAAACGCAGTCTTTGAATTAACGCATTTTGTTCACTCGGCCTTGAGATTCGACTCAAATTATCCAGATTACGAGAACCCAAAGGATGAAATGGAAAAAATGGCAAAGAATTTCGAGACGATGAGAACTACACTCAGTGAATATGATGTCGGATATCTTTCAAAATTTCGAAAGTATCTGGCGAAATATTTTAAATTCTTTTCCTTTTCCAAGCGCCAAGGAACTTGGCTGATTAGCTGGTATATTTTCTTCAAGTTTGCCTATATCGTCAATAGTCTATTTCAAATATTCATAATTGCGAAATCGTTTACCAGCTCAACGGAAGAGCTTTTGAGATTTCCACAAACGGCTCTGGATATTTTGGTCATTGGTAGACCTTGGCAAGAAACGAGAATGTTTCCGACAAGCACATTTTGTGTAGTGGAAAATATGAAAACTCAAGTTTCAGTTAACACGGAAATTTTTCAATGCATTATTCCCAGCAATGCTCTGAATAGTAAACTCATTTCGATTGCGTGCGCTTACTTTTTCATTTTGACCCTATTTAATACCTATTCTTTGATTTGTTGGATTGGAAGTATCATCATTCCAGGAATAAAAGAACAGTTCCTGTTAAATTTATTAAGCAAAAATAAAAAAGAAATAAATCATAAAACTTTTAAAAAGTTTGTTGACGACCATCTTCGTGAAGATGGTGTCTTCGTTATCAGAATCATTGAATCAAAATCCAGTCCAAGATTCTCTATGAACTTATTGAATGAAATTTATGTAAGGTATTTAAATGAAGAAAGACAAAAAAATATTTAAAGAAGACTTAAACTTTTGAATTTAATATAAATCAGTCAACAATATTTTATTATTGTATAAAAAATTTCTATAATTAATTTTGTTTTTTGAGACTTACCATATATACTGTAATTATTAACAGCTCTTGATAGGTTTTTGATATGTTTGCTAGAAAGAAATGTTTTGAGGTTCCCAGAATCTCAGCTAGGTATCTTAGATATGTAAATAAGATGACACTAGTTAACAAAATTTATTTTAAGATAACAAGTACAAAGATTACCTGATAAAAATTACAGATTATCAAATCAAACTTTTCACATTATCGTTGCATATAAATCACATTTATCTTCAAATTGTCCATAATCTAATATCCCAGCAGAACCCTGTTTATTGTTTATTGATTTCGTTTTCCAAATATATATCCTGCATTTAGTGAACCCTTCCATCTTCCAACAAAGGAATGGGTTGAAAAATAATGATTAAGCACATAAGAGAAGCCTCACCATTATGATTTCGACAATTTATTCTACCTGCACTTTTCAACCGACAAACTCACTCCTTCTAGGGTCTACTCTGTTTCGCCCAGACTCCCCACAATTTTGATCTTACCACTATATACCCATGAGCAAGCTCATGTTGGTACTGTATATAGTAGCCGAAAACTCACGAGCAGGTGATATTTTCGCTTTCGGGTTCCTGATTGCCGATAGAAGGACTTAGGTCTACGAGCTCCTCACGACTTCCTCAATATTCCTATTTTACCCCATCTTTGTTATATGTCTTATGCATACCCCCCAAGACCTCGTTCTTTGTGGCCGACCCTTATTTCTTGTGATTGATCTAAGATTAAAATTTGGCTATTAAATTACATTTTATAAAAAATATTACTTAATGAATGAATGACTTTTCAGACTCTATATTTTAGTAATTCTTTGAAGGGGGAATCCCAATTATTAAAATTTTTAGATTTTACTCATTATAATTATTAAAATTTAAGTTACTTTTATCCGCGTTATTACGAAAATAAGGTTGTATTTATAACCACGAAAAATTGTTTCGCGGTAGTTATACTTTTGACTGCTAAAATCATTACCATCCTCTCCCTATTTACGATGGTTTGAACCGCCTTTACCGATATATTAATATAATTTCAGTTTTTAATAGATTTGACTATTAAACAGAACAGAATTGAAAATTGAATAGATTGAATACAATCGAATAACTATCAAATATGATTTTGGTAATAAAATAAACCAAAGGATGATAATGTTTATTAAAAATTAATAATAATATTAAATAATTGAAATCAATGAAATTGTCAACGCCTTACATTTGATGATATTGCACTTCCTTCCTAAAATTATATTATTTATCAAAAATAGGATGATAATTTTTTTAATCCGCTTTTCATTGCGTTTAATTGCTTTAACCCTTGGCTACATTGACACGTATAAACAACCAATATTCTTAGTTTTATTTATTACAAGTTGATTTGTTCTCTGACACCTGATGTTCTCACATTGCAAAGATGGTCATCACAAAGACATGTATTATGAATAAAAGGACTTTTCATGAGAGGTTTAAACTAATATTAAAGTCCGTCCAACTAACATACTATTTACAAGAATGAATCAAGTTGTGCTTGAATTTTTTTTAATATTTTTGTAAATTTGGATAAATTTTTACAATGTTCAATATTTTGCAGTAAAGGATTTGAAAAATAATAAATGTTAGATGAAATATTCAGATTTTGAATCTTTTATTTAATAAATTTGACTGATTTAGTTAAATATAAATTCATTTTAATAAATATATATTTATTATTAATGAAATTTCTAGAAACAATTTGAAAATTAATTTAAATTTAAATAATAATTATGACACGTCAAAATAGTTAATTGTGATAATAAAATTTAAATAAATTTTTAATTTCGAATTATCATTAGAAAATTTAGATTTTAGTAGAATTTAAATTATAAATTGAAAAATTTTATAATTAAAAATCTAGCAAAATTTTATAATTTTTTTAATTAACACAAGTAGTAATTAAAATATTTAATTTAAATATATCATTTAAATTAATTAATTAAATTCTTTAAATTTGTTCGAATTTTTATTTTTCATCTACATTATAAAAATGTCATGCAATTTAAATAGACTTGTTGTTGACGATCTTCTTGGAGATGATTCTTCAGTTGTGAAATTGTCTCAAGAGAGAATGGATGAATTAAATTTATTTAGAGGCGACACTGTTTTAATAAAAGGTAATTTAAGAAGGGAAACTGTCTGTATAGCTTTGCCTGATGCCAGTGTCACTAAAGAAAAGATTTTGATGAATCGTTGCACTAGAATCAACTTGGGAGTAAAGATATCTGATATTGTAAGAATTTCTTGTTGTGCAGATATTCCATATGGAGCCAAAGTTCATATATTACCTATTGATGATACCATTGAAGGTCTCACTGGTAATCTATATGAAGTCTTTTTGAAGCCTTATTTTTTGGACAGCTACAGACCTGTCAGTAAAGGTGAGTTATTTATTGTGCGTGGTGGAATGAGAGCCGTAGAATTCAAAGTAATTGAAATTGAACCTTCTCCAAGATGCATTGTTTCGCCAGAAACTATTATATTCACCGAAGGAATCCCCATTTCTAGATCAGAAGAAGAGGAAAGAACGAATCTTGTTGGTTATGATGACATCGGTGGCTGCCGAAAACAATTAGATCTTATCAAAGAAATGGTTGAATTGCCGCTCAGACATCCGGAATTGTTTAAGACTATTGGAATAAAACCTCCGAGAGGGATTTTACTATTCGGCCCACCTGGAACAGGAAAAACAATGATTGCAAGAGCAGTGGCAAACGAGACAGGAGCATTTTTCTTTCTTATTAATGGACCGGAAATTATGTCTAAAATGGCTGGAGAATCTGAATCAAATCTGCGAAAAGCTTTCGAGGAAGCCGAAAAGAATTCACCATCTATTCTTTTTATTGATGAAGTTGATTCAATTGCTCCAAAAAGAGATAAAACGAATGGAGAGGTAGAGAAAAGAATCGTGTCACAATTACTTACTCTTATGGATGGTCTTAAATCCAGAAGCAATGTAGTAGTTATGGCTGCTACAAATCGTCCAAATAGCATTGATCCTGCTTTGAGAAGATTTGGCAGGTTTGATAGAGAAGTTGATATTGGTATTCCTGACACGACAGGAAGACTGGAAATTCTGAGAATACATACCAAAAATATGAAAATTTCTGACGATGTAAACCTTGAACAAGTCGCTAATGAAACTCATGGATGCGTTGGAGCAGATTTAGCGTCCCTATGTTCCGAAGCAGCTTTGCAGCATATCAGAGGAAAAATGGATCTTATAGATTTTGAAGAAGAGGAAATTGACGCGGAAATTCTTCATAGTTTGGCTGTAACAATGGATGACTTTAGATATGCAATGAGTAAAAATCATCCGTCAGCACTGAGAGAACACTCAGTTGAAATACCTAATGTTTCTTGGGACGATGTTGGAGGTTTAGAAAATGTCAAACAAGAATTACAAGAAATGGTTCAATATCCAGTTCAACATCCTGAGATGTTCCTCAAATTTGGCATGAGTCCCAGCAAAGGTGTTTTATTTTACGGCCCACCAGGTTGTGGTAAAACTCTATTAGCAAAAGCAATTGCCAATGAATGTCAGGCCAACTTTATTAGTATTAAAGGCCCTGAATTGTTGACTATGTATTTTGGTGAGTCGGAAGCAAATATACGGGAAATATTCGATAAAGCAAGACAAGCAGCTCCATGTGTTTTGTTTTTCGATGAACTAGATTCAATTGCCACTGCTCGAGGAAGCGGTGCGGGTGATGCTGGAGGAGCGGGAGACAGAGTCATCAATCAGTTGCTTACAGAAATGGATGGAATGTCAAGCAAAAAGAACGTTTTCATAATTGGAGCTACAAATAGACCTGACATTCTAGATGGCGCTATTTTGAGACCCGGTCGGTTAGATCAGTTAATTTATATTCCTCTTCCAGATGAAAAGTCAAGATTGGCAATACTTAAAGCCAATTTACGAAAATCTCCCGTTTCACAAAGAGTGAATTTGGAACATCTTGCAAGAGTCACCGATGGATTTTCCGGAGCTGATCTCACAGAAATCTGTCAGCGAACTTGTAAACTTGCCATTCGACAATGCATTGAAGAGGATATTGCCGCCAGGAATAGAGGGGAAGAAATTGAAGATCCGGTCCCAGAATTAACTGTTGCTCATTTCGAAGATGCTATGAAGGTTGCTCGAAAATCAGTTAGTGCTTCTGATGTTCACAAATATGAAATGTTTTCGCAAAACCTTCAACGATCCAGAGGGGTTGGATCAGGATTTAAATTTCCCAGTGCAAGCAATCAGGAAACGAACCAATCTATGGATGCAGAGGATGATTTGTATGACTGATCATTTAAATTTCTTTTAAATAAATTTAATTAAATGTCTTTTGAAATTGTATAATTGCTTTTTTCTAATAATTATTAATTAATTATTTTTGATTATATTAATTTTTGAATATATTAAAAAATGACAAGATCCCAAATTGGTGCTTATTTTTAAAATTGTTTTTTATTATAATTATTGATTTATTTCAACAAATTAAGATTTAATTCAAATATAGCGAAATTTGTCACATCAATTTCATAAAATATTTCAGTCAATTACAATAAATTAAATTCCATTGTCAAAATACTGTTAAATCTTTTCGGTTAACTAAAGATTTTGTATCATTTGTTACCTTCTTTGCACCTGGTTTCACATAATAATAGCATTTGAATAATATAAAAAAATTCAATAAACAAGTTATAAAAACATGCCTTTTAGTAGATGTTAATTTTACTGAAATACAGTTCACCAAAACATAATAAATTACGCCCTGAATCTCAATAAATAAGAGCTTCAGCAATACTCCAAAATCAACTAATAACAAATTTTCGGGGTTAGGTAATTTACAAAATTTTAATAAATATAAAAAATTGAAAATAAAATAATAAATCAAAATCAATATTTTAGGGAGAAATGAGTATTTGCCGTTTATGAAAATAGTAATATAAGATTAATTTTGGACCACTAGAAAAAAGTTAATAAGAAAATAAAAATTAATTAATTAAAAGACGAAAACAACTAACTTAAATTAAGGAGAAATTCTCTAATTTTAATGCATTTAATTACCAAGGAAACTAATTATTCCCTCGTGATTTGAGATGAAAATTTCTTTCTAGGAACAAACGAGGCGGTCAAAACATAAAACAAATTACTCCACTAGTTCCCCGAGAGTTCAATCAAAATTTTGCTAAACTTAATTAATTGTGTAGTAGAGATTCCCTATATGAATGAAATCTCGAATCAGCAACTGCGCCACAAAAATTCAGACAAAAATTTGAGCAACCCAAAAGTTATAAAATTAATTGAGAAACGGTACAACTTTGTGAAATTGAAAAAAGAAAAAATAACGTCGAGAGAAACAAGACAGAAAACTAGTGAGACTTCGGTCAAGGATATTTTAAGAGGTTTAGTATATTGTTGGGGTATTACGGAAAAGCACAGTAAAATCAATAAAACACCAAAATGATAAAAGTGCAATATTAATTAAAAAATTTATAAAAATTCTAAAGTAGTATTCATCGGGGGAAATTGGAATGGTTGAACGCCAAATTGAGAGACGAGTCCATAAATAATAATAAAAATTTAGTGAGGGGTCCCTAGAAAATAATATAAGACAAAAAAAGAAATTAATTTAAAAAAATTAATTACTAATGGGAAGCTAGAGGCAATGGGAAACCCGAGAGATGTGGAAAACCCGGCGTGTAGATGAAATAATATAACAGGATAAATTGGCCTAAACAATATTAAATGGGGGCCACTGAGCTACGGAGAGGTAGTTATTTCGTAATTTGTAATTTAGTAATGGAGCAAACGTTGTTGACAAATGTCGGCTAAAGTGGTCTGTGGAAAGTAATTATTGTTAATAATTTAATAATGTAGCAAATGTTGTTGACAATCGTCGGAAAACAGTCTGAGCAGGAGTATAAAAGGAAAAGGGAAAAACACGAAAAAACCAGTGGATCGACGTAAACGAGTAGTGTAACTAGGTCAGTAGAGGAATCTAAACCCAAGTAAAGTCAAAGTTATCTATCAGAAAGGGTGGTTCTCCATTGGACAACCTACCCTAAGATAATCAAATTTATACGGTTGTTAAAAGGTGCAAATAAATTAGTGAAATTGTGATTACAAAACATTGAAATAAATCGGATTGAGTTGTAACTGTTATAAAGTGCAAATAAAATTATTCTGTGTTGGGTTTGCTTATTTGATTCGAAAAGGACACGAGGAGTCAGAGGGAACCGACTTTCAATAATAACCAAACAATATTATAGATTAGAAGCGGCTTCCCATAGAGATCCCTCCCAGTATTGAATTAATTTGAAAGTGTGAATCGTTGTGTTGAATCTAGAATTGGGTTCATTTTTATTTTTTTTCGTAAAATTTACTTTTTTGTATGTTGTTTATTCTGGGTAGTGTTGTTTAGTTTTTTTGGCGGAATCGTGAATTTCAAAATGGCTTTGAATTGTTGTCAATGATTTTGATGATTTGTAGTTGGAATTATTTTACAATTAAATCTAACTGGATAAAAATTGACTTATTTTCTCTCAATATTATGAAAAGAACAATTTATGGAGTGATCGAAAATGAGGACATTTGCAGAAATATAGATGAATCAGTTGTTATGGATTATAAAATCGCTCAAGGTGATTGCGGAACTGTTTTCAAGGTATATTCATTTCATGAGTAGTATGCATTAACAAAGCTGTGTGTCAACACCGAAGACAAACTATTGAATTGCATCAGGAAAATATGTATACTTAGAAATGTTCATTGTGAATATATCCTACATTTGGTATATTCAATTATTGATAAAACTGACTTGGATACTTTTGAAGCTCTCATGACTAACTTTTATCCAGAGGCTGGTGAGTTTGGTTAAAGTACCATTGTTAAACAAATGAGAATCAATCACGAGGTAAGATTTACGAATGAAAACCACCACGTTGTATAATTGTTGGTATCAATAAACATAATTCTTATTTGGGTAATGTGTCAGTATTAACTGCTCAACTTTCGAATCGGGTGGGCACATCTATTCCACAGCAGAAAAGAAATCATTTATATAATCATGCAAACGATCTGGTATACCAGTAGTGTAAAATGAAGGCTATACCACCAGCATATTTGGCTTGAAGATTTTTTGAAGACCTCCTCTAAACTTTTTCCTTTCTATAGGGATGGGGATTAAAAATTTTTTTTTAAAAATTAACTATTTATTTTAATAAAGTGAATTATTTAATTCAAATTTCGTTTAAATGAATTAAGTTATTTTTTAATTATATTTTTTGTTATAATATTTCAAATTTTTCAAAATGAATTTTTGATTGAAAAGCCTAAATATCTTTTCGCGATTAAAAAACCGAAAATAAAAATCGGCTTGAATCGCCTATAGATAAAAAACGTAAAAATAAATCCTCGATTATAAAGCCTAAGTATATTTTGTTTAGTCAGAAACATTGTCCCTTACAACACAAGACTTATCAAGGCACCTACCGGAAAAATGGCTTTGAACATTTTAGTTTTTAAAAATATTAATATTAATATTATTTTTCATTTATTATTTTTAATAATATATTTTTTTAAAAAGAATCACACAACATTGGCCGTGAAATTAATAAAAGAAAGCACTAATCCAAAATGTATATTCTACTACAATATATTTTATTTATTATTATTAAATTTAATTGTTTGTTTTGGAGAACTAGTTAATTTTATTTTATAATAATATTATTATTAATATAATTTTTTTTATAATTATTATTCTTTATTTTAATTGTTTTTTCTTCATATAAACCTTCTTTGAAAAAGTTTAAGAATAAATTTTCATTGTAAAAAATATTTACTGATAAAATATATTAAGAATAAAAATATACTAAAATATCTAGAAATTAATCTTTGATAAAAAATTTTCAATAAAAAATTCTTTTTTTTTGAAAACAATAAAGACTTTAATAAAGACACAGTGTTAATAGACGCCTCAAGCAAGAAGAAATTCAACATTATTAATTTCTATAATTCCACAAAATGTGAAGTGGATTGTGCTGACCAAATGGTGCTCCTATATTATACGAGATGTCAAACTCGAAGATGGCCTGTGTGTATATTTTATAATGTGCTCGATATATGTTTGCTCAATTTTTGGATTACACGGGGTAAAGGTCAATTGACATCATAAGTCAAGATCATATGATTTCATCGATAATTTTGTTTAAATAAAGTAGTCGCTTTTTTGAAATTTTTGTTTAAATGGTCGGACAACATTATTTTATGCTAATTTTAAATAAAAAAAGTCGATTATAGTGTCAGTGTCTATGAATTAAGGGCCAAATGTGTCTAATTAAGTCGATAAAGTCAAGAGAAGTCATGATCAAATTTTGAACCAAAATTCAGTTTTCGATCAAACATTTTGCTCGAAAATCAACCTAAATCAAATTTAAACACATGAGTTAACATTAATTTACTCTAACTAAAATTCATTTTACTTGAATTTACTTAAATTTACTCTGGGCACCAGAATTCATTTTAATTTACCTTAGTTATTTTATTTCATATTAATTTATTGCAAAGATTTATGGAAATTTACAAAAAAGATTTAATAAAGTTCAAGTACAACTTTATGCATTGTTGTAAATAATATGTTAGTTCGATCGAAATTAATGTTAGTTAAAATTCAGTAAGCAGCATGAGAATATTTTGAATTATATACAATCAGATTACAGAAAAGGGTATAAATTATTTTAGTAAATTATCATACTAAATTAAAATAACAACAAAGTAAGAAAATATCGTAATGAATTGTATCAAAATTATAAAAACTAACAGTAAATTTTAAAATAGTACACAGAGATTAGTAGATAGTTAGTAAGGCCAAAACCCATAATTGTGTAATCAAGATAATTGATTTTGTGTGCGTATGTTTATTTTTTCGAATTTATTTTAGAAATTTTTTTTACGTGTATATTTTTTATTGTGAAAATTTTCATCCACAAAATATTTTTTTAGGTCACATTATAGTTAGGGGTATTTTTTACTCTCGATTAAAAAGCCTAAAATAAAAATTGGCTTGGATCGCCTACGGTTAAAATGATCGCACTATAGTCAAGGGTTATTTTTGACTCTAGATAAAAGGCCTAAGATAAAAATTGGCTTAAATCTCCTATCAATAAAAACGCATAGAAATATTTTACCGATTTAAAAGCCTAAGTAATTTTTCTTGATAAAAAAGCCTAAAATAAATATTGGCTCAAAACGCCTACGATGGTCACATCATAATCAGGGATATTTTTAACTCGCAATAAAAAACAATGCAATTTCACACAATTTTAATATTCAAATTTAGGCTCTAGATAAAAATAATTTAAAATACCTAAAGTAAATTAAGTTAAACTAAAGGGTCTAAACTAAATTAAGGTACATTAAAGTAAATTATAGTACGTTATAATAAATTTAAGTAAATTAAGGTGCCTAGAGTAAAGTATGGTAAATTAGGTAAGAATTTTTAAAAATTAAATAGAGGGTCAACAGTTAAGTTTAATTAAATTTATTTTTACAAATTTACTAATCATTTCATTCCAACTCTTATTGTTTACTGAATGATAAATTAATTAGTAAGTATAAGTGGCTTTTAATCTAATTGCTTATGAAAAGAAACTTAATTTTAAAAATATTCTTAAATTAATTTCACAAAACTTAAAATATATTACTTTCACAGTACTTGGAATAAATTTTCATATATTTATTGAAAATTATTAGTATTTTAAGCGTCTAAACATCATTGATTAGAGTTAATTGATAAAATAATTATCATCTACCACATTACTAGAAATTAAATGATTATTGACCAACCAATAAATAAGTTGAATTTCTAACAAAGTTTAAAAAACTATACGTAACAGGTACTTGTGTACTGATAGATACCGAAAAAATCCACGGAAAATTTGATTAAAGTTGTGAGAAATATTTTAAGTTGTTAAATTTTAAATAAAATTGATTAATTTGTAAATATTGATAGTACTTTGAAGAAATTTTAAAATAAGACCTTCAGCAAATTTGTAAGAAAAAAGTAGTTATTGAGTAATACTTATTAAAATTACCAACGTTTTATAACTTTGACAAGATTTGATAGATCTTTAATAAAATTTTTTAGTACTTTAAACAAAATTTTTAAAAAAAGTTTCAACATAGTAGAAAAATTTTAAGAAATAAAGGTATTCGTTTGATGAAAATGTATTTAATTGTATTCTCAGTATTTAATTGTATGATTTTTCAATAAATAATTAATAAATCTTTCATTCCTGGAAATAATCATAAATATTAAAATTATTCAGAAAATTGTCAATAAAAACATAAATAATGGGTAACAATAAACTTTAAATACTAGCCCATTTTAGTTTTTAATTAAATTACAAATATTTTAATAAAATCAAATAAATACTTACTTGAATACAAATAATTACATGAATCAAATATTTTCTTACAACCGAACTCGTATCGTATACTTTCTCAATTTTATTCAGATTCCAATAATATCATTAAAATTAACCAAAATCTTATCTTATTTGATATATTCTGATTAATCCTAAGTATCTTAAAAATTTAACCAATAGTCATCCCTAAAAATATTATAAATTCCCCTCTTAACCCCGAAAATAACATAAAATTTAGTCTCAACCAATCATTTCTCATTAAGTGATAATATTTACAACATCCTTTAATAAAAATCACCGACATATCAATATTCAACCTAATAAGTTACTTTAAAAATCCTCTCTTGACAAATCTATTCCATTTAAATGAAAATATTTATAGCTATATTCAATATTTTTCATAAAAATCATAAAAATACCGATTTAGATAGTATTTACTCTTTAAATAACAATATTTAACCAACTCAATCACTTTAAAATATCATTAAACTTGATCTTAATCGATTATTTACCATAAAAGAATCATAAATTCCTCTCTTGACCAATCATTTCTCCTTAAAATAAAATTTACTCTCAACCAATCAATTCTCTTTAAATGTTAATATTCCAAACTATATTCAATATTTTTCATAAAAATCATCAATATTTCCATAATCTTTAGCTTTAAATAACAATTTTCAACATACTCAACCCCCTTAAAAATATCAATAAAATTATTCTTAGTCGATTATTTATCTTCAAATGTTAATATTCCAAACTATATTCAATATTTTTCATAAGTCATCAATATTTCCATAATCTTTACCTTTAAATAACAATTTTCAACTGACTCAATGGGGAATACGAGATATAGTGGCAGCTAAAGCATTAATAAAAAGGGGAGTAACAAAAAATGGACAATGGTTCAAACTATCTATTGTGGCAAACGAAGTGTGTGGAATTAAAATTCAAAAAGGAAATCATTCTGCTCTGGAAGATGCTGAAGCTGGTAGAAGAATTTATTTGAGTATTGAAAATGATTGGGAAGACGACATGAATAATAATGAAACAATAGCAAAATGAGTTTGCTCATTAGAAGAATATCAGAGGAAGACAGTCCTACCGAGAGTGAAGGAGTTTAATGAGTTACAAAAAGAAATTATGCTGCAAACAATGGAACAAACTTTCCACACATTGACAGAAATTCTGACAATCAGGAAACAAAAAGCTCAGTTGCAAAAAGAAAGTAAATTAAACTTGTCAAAAAATAGCACAATTAGGGTACAATGAGCACTCAAAAGAAAACTACGAAGGGAAAAAGAAACTCAAACAATGGAAAAAATTTAGATAAAAAAGAAAATCACAATCGATGGAAAAAAACATCAGTTATCAAAAATTGTGGCGATTTATAAAAATGGAAATCAAAAGGTCAAAATTGTGGATCCTCAATAAATATTTGCGAGTTACTTTGATTTGTTATCCCCCAATTTAAAAAAATAATAAAATAGAAAATAAATAAATTAAATAAAATAAATTAAAATAATCAAATTATAATTAAAATAAATTTGGATGAGTATAGTAATAATAGGGAAATACCAATACGCTCTGTAGTAAAAACCCTATAGGGAGTTACTCAGAATATAAATAAAAAATATAAAAGGTATTAGTAAATTATAAACATTGTTATTTGATCCATATTCTCTATAATAATTGTTATTGTGTCTTTATTAGCGTTATTATTATTATTATTATTATTATTATTATTATTATTATTATTATTATTATTATTATTATTATTATTATTATTATTATTATTATTATTATTATTATTATTATTATTATTATTATTATTATTATTATTATTATTATTATTATTATTATTATTATTATTATTATTATTATTATTATTATCATCATCATCATCATATAAAATTGGGAAATATTCTTGTGAACTCCAATGCTCGAACTTCGGGATTTGGAGCTCATAAGAGGAGTTAATTCGCCGCCTGCAGCACGGGCGTAACCAGCGGGCGAAATAAAAGTAAAGTGGTTTATCGTAAAACTTAATAAATATTTCTAATATAAAATTTATTAAATATTTCTAATTATTATTATTGAAATATAATTTTTCAAATAGTTTTAAAATTTTTGTTTACAAAGGAAAAATTGAATTGACAGTTGAACTTTATGAAAATTAAATTTTTTAAAATGATTGATATATATATATATATATATATATATGAAAAATTGTTAAATAACGAAATGCTATATTTCATTGCAAGAGTGCTTGTTTTTTTTGGTATGTTTTATTTTACAATCCATTTGTGTATCATATAATAAAAATGTTAAAATTTGCAATGATATTTTCAACACGTAGGTAAGTTGGTGTGTTGCCTAAATTATAATGTTATCTATTTTATTTTTATATTATAAAAAGTGCTAAATTTTGAAACAAGCAATAAATAGTTTCAAAAAAAATTATTATTAATAGATCAAAGCTTACCAAAATAGCAATTTAATAGTGAATTCAGTGATGTTCGGTTTGATAGTGGATTGTTGTTTATAAATAAATTCCCAAAGTTTGATGCCTCCATTCGACATAAATCAATAAAATCATTCGTCAATAAAATTAGACTGTGCGGTCTGTACAACGGGGATGGCATGCGGTAGGAAATATTGTGAGCAGTATTTGAAGAAAAAAAAATTTTTTTTGAAGTGGGAAAAATGAAAATTTCCCTAAAAATAAGGAGAAGCAGGAACCAATGAAATTAAAGAAATTTTTGGAATTTTCCAATTGCGGGATGAAATTAAATAAAATCCATGCATGAAGGCTAAACCAATAACACACATAAGGCAATTAATCAGCCAATTAAAACCCTTTGGCATAATTCATTTTTAATAAAATTTGTTATCTGGACAAGCTGTCCAGATAACAGCAGCATGGGGGAAAATATTTGGAGTTTTTCCTATTGTGCAAAGGGCTAAATATTGTTATCTGGACAGTTTGTCCAGATAACGGCGACATGAAGGGGAATTTTGAAATTTTGTACTGTTATTAATTATGTAACATGTGGAAGGCCAATCTGAATAACAAATTTCAGATAACTTTGGGCGGATAATTGCCGCTTTATTTAACCAAAACCAATAATGGCAGATTCAGATAAATTAAATTTAGATAATATAATTGCAAGACTTTTAAGAGGATCTTGACCTGAAAAAAAAGTTCAATTATCTGTAATTGAAATTCGCGGTTTATGCTTGAAGTCAAGAGAAATATTTCTCAGTCAACCGATTTTATTGTAATTATATTAAAACAGAAAATATCGACAATATTTTATGCACGGACATTTCCTTTAATAAATTAGTCATTTATTGAAATAAAAGGAGACAATTTTTTTACTGATTTAATTTAAAATTCAAAAAAATTTACTAATAAAAAACAAAATTTTCAAAAAACTAATAAACATCATAATATTAACATACCATTATTTTATAAAACTACAAAATTAACTAATAATTATTTTTTTAAATATAGAAAATCATTTTATAAAAAATTAAAAACTTGAAACATGATATTGATTTGATGTTAAATAATTTTTTAATTATTTTAAAATTTAAAATCAAGCATATATTGTTTAAATATTGCAATTTAAACAATTTAAATCCATGGAATAAACATGGAAAAATTTTGTGAAAAAAAACAAACTGTAAAATGATTTTATATTGATCTTGTACCTTTGTACTCTTAATTTTGATACTTATGATGCCTTGCAGTTTATGCTGCATAAATACGTACTATTTTACATTGAAACGGTTGTTAGTGAGATAAATACACATTTCGTATTAAAAATATATATAATTTATATAATTTAAAGAAAAGAGGCATACAACACTAAAATAAAATAATTATGAATAATGGTAAGATTGTTAAGGGCGACTGTTGTTTTATATTATCGGAGTAAAATTTAAACTAAAATATACATATTATAGACTAACTCAAAAGCTAATTTGAGGACGATTTTTTTTAATAGAGGAAGATATGTTAGAATACCTAAATAATAGAATAGAATAGTTAATAAACATGTAAAATCATTGGGGGAAACAATGAGAAGTGAGTAAGATGTGGTTCTGGAGCTTAATAAAAAGGGAATGAAAAAGAAATGTTGAACAACGAGAAAGGAATAAGAGAAAATCAATAAAAACAGACAATTAAATCAAAGAAGGTCATTTATAATTAACAAGTGCAAATTTTAGAAAACAAAAACAAAAGCAAAATTTGCACGTTATCTCGAAAGCCCTTTCAAGATAAGGGAAGAAATATTGTTTGAAAATCCGGGAAAGGGCATCTCTAAAAAATTAGTTATCTGGACAGCTGTCAGTGATTATGGACGCCCAAAAAGGAATTAGCGTCAAAAGATATCAGAAATTCTATTGGATAATGAAGTATAAAAAGGAAGCGTAATTGGAAACAGAGGACAAGAAATTTACAGGAGACAAAAAGTTGCAGAAGACAAAGAAAGACAAAAAGAAATTAAAGAGAAATTAAGCAAGGTCAAAGCAAAGCAACTAAATCAGAGTTACCGATCTCAGAAACCCACCACAGTAGTCAGGTTATTGTAATGCCAATTGATCCGAAAAGTGATATTCTTCCCGAAGGGTCGTAATAAGCACCAAATTGGGATTGATTGATAATTCGTTGTGTCATTTTAAAGTGGAGATAAAGTGTATTAATCAATAAAGTTTATATCGCTTGAAGTTCGTTACTGTTGTTCAAAAGCACGCTTGGAGTCAGATTGACAATAATTCCTATTCGAATTCACCGACAACCCCAAAAAAGTATAAATTCAATAAAAATTACCAGTCAACCGATAGAGATAATTGAACAATTTTTATATGTATACTGACAACCACGCTGAGCATCCTCTTAAAAATCTCTAAATTATATTACTTCTGTGATTGATATCCGTGAAATCAATAAAACGGAAAATGAAAGTAATTAATTGACCCTTTAATGATTCATATTCATTAAATCAAAATATATTTATTGAATTCAGATTTTTTAAAAACAAAGAAAGTGAACAAAATTTAATTGAAATACATTAAAGTCTATAAAAATTAAATTTAAAAAACTTAATCAAATATGAAGAATAAATTAATTAATTTAAATGTGTTCAAATTAGTTCAAATTAATTATAATTAATTCAAAAATAATAAAAATAAATTGGAAATTAGGTAAAAGCAATTAAGTTTTTACAAACTCTCTAATTAATTTATATTCAGATCAAAATGAATATTATGTCATTAAATATTTTTTCTATGAATTTTTTTAATACCTTACAAATTAAATCAAAACATTAAATTAATTTTTGAATAATAAAGTTCTAACAAAATATAAATAATTGAAATACACTGAAATCAATATTTACATTATCAAAAATAAAAAAATATTAAAGAAAACTTTTTTTTCATGAAAATTAATTAAAATGAAGTTTATGTAAATCCTCTTCAGTTTCTTATTTTATTTAATAATAGAAACTTTTCAAAAATATAATTAATACTTCGATGCAAGGGCTTATTTTGTTACTCACTTATCTGATATATTAGGACATTATCAAGATAAAATTTAATTCTAATGTAATAAATTTAAATAAATTATTATTTATTTCGAATAATTCAAATAATTTAAGTATATTTAACTAAATTGAATAAATTTCAATAATTTAACTATCGATTTGGCTATTTTTTATGTAAATATTATTTATTTTGAATAAAAAGTTTTAAAATTTTTAAAATTAAATTTAAATATAGTAGATTTTTAATGTAAAACATATTATTTTAAAGTTTTTTTAAAGTTATTTTTAAAAATAATTTATATTTTAAAATTGAAAACTAAATATTTAATTTGTTTAAATTTCATGATAATAAAATAAATATATTAAATGATCGGTTTAGAAGCAACAATATCTATCAGAAAAGAAGAATTTGCTTTTGTTGATTTATTGAATGGCACAATTGATACGATTAATAAAATTTATACCCCAGTTTTATTTACTCTAATTTCAATAATTTTAATTTCCAATAACTATTTGGTATTCAAGTTCCAATGTTGGTCTAGCGAAGGATTTTTTCATAATCTTTACATCAATTCATATTGCTATATGAAAGGAACAATTAGTATTCCGGATAATCAGCCATTGCCAGAAACGCGATTTGATTGGTCGAGTTACCGAATGGATTCGACTATTAGTTACATTCCGTATCTTGCCGTTATGATTGCCATTGCCGGTTTGCTTTCGACTTTGCCTTCAATGTTATGGAGATCATTTTGTCAGAATTATTCAGTCGTAGAAATTATGGATTTCGTTGAATCAGTTAATATAACCGATAATTCTTTAAATCAGGTTTCCGCTCAATCATATTTGAAAGTAGTTGAAAAATTTGAAAAAGCCAATTATATCAACCGTGATTTCCGTACAGGATACTCTTCCGATTTCCAACGGTTTCTAGCTAAGTATTTTAATTTTCTCACATTTGATAAAAGACAAGGAACTTGGTTTGTCAGTTGGTATATCGTTGTCAAAGTTCTATCCCTTTTCGTTTACTTATTAATAATCATGGGATTAGAAGCTTCGTTTTCCTACAAACTAAATTGGTTGGCTTTTCCAAATTTCATAGCTGACACGTATATCTATGGAAATGTATCGAATAGAACGCTAATGTTTCCAACAGTTGGGTTGTTTGTTGGAGGATGTTCGATCAATTAAAGCTGCAAACACTGCAGTCCATCAATGCTTTATTCCTGCAAATTGTTACAATGAAAAGCTTTTCTGTTTTGTTTGGTGTTATTGTGTAGTTATGTTATTGGTGAATATTTACTCGCTTATTAAATGGATAGGATGGACAATGATTAGACCCTTTCATGTTCGATTTGTGAAGAGTATATTGAAGAAAATCAAGGATAAAGCCAAGGTTGATCGGTTTACTTACGAATTCCTGAAATCTGATGGGACTTTCATTTTTAAAATGATGCTTAACAACTGCACTAAATTCACAATAAGTAAACTCATGTACAAATTAGCTGAAAGGTATGATGATGATCTAACAATAAAAGTAAAAGAATAATTTACCTATCGATATATATTAATGTAATAAAGATTTTTGTTTAAATTATTTTTGAATTAATGACTTTCAATTTTTTGTTTTAATTTATTTTAGTCGTAAGGTTGAAACAGAATATTGACTCTTGTTAGAAATAATAAGCATCGTTAAGTTATTCATCTGTTTAATACATATTCATATATAAAACGCTATTTACTTACATTTTGTGTAGTTTTCCTGAACCTCGTCATTTTGACGGCTATACTGAATAGCACATTTATTCCATTTTGACTGTTCTCTTTTTGTTACTCTTTCTACTTATTTCTCAATTCCATTTTTTGCGAGTAAATTTTTCGCATGTAAAAGTATTATCCTTAATTATTTCTTCTCCATCCACAGAATTTCCCATTAATAACTGTTTTATAAGTACTTTTGACAACCATATGTAACCTCAGTTCTCAGTTCAATCTCCGTTAACATATCAAGTATTGGTTAAATTGCTTTCAGTCCCTCATTAACAATTTATCTCTTCTGATTATTGATGTTTGACAACTATATTTTTCTGTTTAATTTATATTATATTTTTTTTATTGTGATTTTATTATAGATTTTATTTTATGATTGATTTAAAGTTTATTATTCATACAATAATAATTGACATAAATCAAAATAATAATAATGAAGTTCACTTACATTAATGACAATAAATCCATGGAATTCCAAAATTCTCTAAACTCAGAACAGATTATTGGTAATGAAATCAATGTATATGAAAACTTCAGTAAACATGTTATCTGAAAGAAAGGAAAATTTAAATTACAGATTTCAAGTGAAATATTTAACATTTTAAAGCGCTCGGAAGAAACTATATTACGATATTCAAGATCTTATTACAAGCATTGGTATTATCAAAAATAAATTAAATGAATCTTTATTCAAATTGGATAAAAAGGGAAACCTTTATGAAAACATGATTAATGAACTTCAATATAGTGTAACAGCTTATTCCAATAAAACAAATAATTAGTTCAATTTTATAATGAAAGAAGTAACAGGTCAACAACCGACGCAACCCCTACTGCAAAACAATGGCAACAGATCCTCAATATTGACATTTCCATTATTTATTTTAAAATATTTTCTTAAATAAATGTATTATCAAATACAAAATATATAATTCCAAAAAATTTATTTCATTATGAAATGTACATCTAAAACGAACGAATAATTCAAAAATTTTTATCTTGCAATCAATCTTTTTCACATGGATAAACAAACAAGTTTTTGTTAATTATCCAAAGTTCATTTTACAAATCTATAAAAATTCAAATCTTAATAAAATTAAAATTGTTCGACTCAAAATTATATCAAAATCAAAATAGTTTTCAATTATTTTGAAGAAAATTCAATTCGTGAAAGAAAAAAGTACAAGCAAATTGGTTTAGATTAACAAAATCAAAAGTTCAAAATTTTCAAAATTTTTTAAATTTATTTTAAAATAAATTCACAAACAAGAATTTCTTATAATATACGAAAAAAACAAATACAACTGACATGACAAAACAAAATTTCCACTATTTTACAAGACAAAAAATAAAAATAAATTTGGGTATTATTTGGCTGAAACACCTTGCATTATAAAACCTTTAATATTTTACTGACTTGTGATCCATCAAATTTGGCTCTAAGTCGGGAAAAGGTTTGATGCATAATGTTGGGCCAGAACACAAACGGCCTTGAAAATTGTTTAAATGCATCAGTAATACAGCACAAAAACCCAGCACCAAGATAACTTAAAATACAATATACAACACCAACTAAACACTTTAAAATCTGATAGAACATAAATAAATATAAAATCAAAAATAAAATAAAATAAATACAAAATGCATCAAGAACCGCACGAAATTTATATAAAAAATAACATAATAACAAGAAAATTTGACAGTAAAATGACCATTTATATAAAAGTAAAAATTAATGAATTAAATGAATAAAAATAAAATATTTTTGGCTGAATTAAAAATGTTGAAAATAAATTGCCAATTTAAATTAAGAAATTAGTAAAAATTTAATTTAGATAACACAAATAATTTCAAGGTCGAATTTTTGTTTAATCGCAATAAAATTAACACGCAAGGTTAAGGCCAAATTATAGGTATATATACTGATGTGTTTTGACAAATTTTCAACTAAAATTTGGTGCCAACTTAATTTCAGTCTTATTTGGTAGTCTTATTTTTCAACAGCAGTTCTAGTCTGATTCGAGTTAGTGTGCATATCTATCTGAGAGCCGTGCATTCAGCCATTTAACACTGACAAGTGTTTTGACTGAACACGTTAACTCTCAGATAGTGTACAGGTATTGATTTATATGATTGCTACTATGCGAATTTACGAAGTGCTATGAATTAATGACATGAATTATGACAAGATAATTTTATGCCAATTTATTTAAATGATTGCTACTATGCGAATTTACGAAGTGTTATGAATTAATGACGAATTATGACAAGATGATTTATTTGTTATTTCTTTTTCGGTCCATGGCCAAAACATAACGCAAGATAGTAAAATAAAACACCATATTGAAATGTGTAAGTGCGGTGTAAGTCCGCCAATAGTTCGTGCCCGTGAAGGTTCCGGCGTGAGAACGCAGGAACCCGAACGTCAAATCATTGAAGTAAATAGCGAAAGAGAGTAGCTTGAGAGTGGGTCCTTTGGCTCAACTTTCTTGCACTTAATTTCGATAAAATCAACAAAAATCTTTTACAACAATCGGCTCAAAATCACTAAATTATGTTGAATTGAGACGGAAAATAATTAAAACATTTATCTTAAAACTGTAAAATAAGGGCGGAACGCTGCTCAAATTTTCCGAATTAGTTAAAATACTTATAGAAAATAATAAAGTAAAAGTTAAATGTTCGATTGTTAGTATAATATTCTCTTGAAACCACAAAATAAGGTCGGATCGCTGATCAAATTTTCCGAATTAATTAAAATACTTATCGAAAAATGTAAAGTAAAGGTGGGATGTTGTTCAATTATTAGTATAATATTCTCATAAACTGTAGGATAAGGGCGGAACGTTGCTCGAATCTTCCGAATCAATAAAAATACTTTATCGAAAACTATAGAATAAGGATAAAACCGTAAAATAAGGGCGGAACGCTGCTCAAATTTTCTGAATACATGAAAATACTTTATCGAAAACAATAGAATAAGGATAAAACCGTAAAATAAGGGTGGGACGGTGCTAAATTTTTTCGAATTAACAAAAATACTTTATCGAAAACCGGAAAAATACAGATGGATTATGGCTAAATTTTTATATAAAAAAAATATTTTATAAAGCTGAGGATCCCTACTAAAAACTTGATAATAATAATGATAATAGTAGTAGTAATAATAATTATAATAATAATAATACTAATAGTAATAATGATCATAATTAGGATAACAATAATAATAGTAATAATAATAGTAGTAGTAATAATAATAAATGTGATGGTAATTATAGTAATAAGAATAATAATAAATGTAATAGTAGTGGTGAGTTTCTGGGTTTTGATATTTGAGCTGTATGATTGTTACCCAGACAACCCCATGTAACTATCTTTCGCTTACCACTCGGCATCCGTTGCTAGGCAACGTTGGAACTGTGTTCGAGCGGGTAGATCATCCGCAAAAAGTTTGCGCTATTACTAATGCTATAATTGACCAGACAATCCTTGGGTTCAACGAGCTACCGATAGAAGGTCTGTGCTCGATTTAGATTCTTAGGTCCCTTACTAAAGGCATTTTCCATTTTGGTAATTATTACTGATTTCAACTTCGGAATATTTTGATTGAGTTGGGTCGGATAATACTATGAACTATTATTTATACTATTTATTAAATAACACAATACAAGGTTCGCAGTTTGGATCACATTCTTCCACTTTGAGCCGCCCGACGTTTTGCGCGCTCAGCCCTTCCTGGCCGGTGCTTATTGGGTCTGTCCTTGGGTGTCGCCGGAGGTATCGGTCTTGATAAGCCAACTGTGCCGGGGCGAAGACTAATGGATAAGTTACTGCGGCCCCTTCTTGACACGCCGACAGTGCTGTTTTCCAGGCTCTTGATTTGTGTCTTCAGATTTTGCGTCAGTTGCATCTCAACAGCCCATCCTCTTTGGGCCGCTTCCATCTTTTGATAAATCGTTCTCATCCTTTTCGGTTCGATCCAAGTCCCTTTGACCTGCTGGATCTTTCGAGAAATCTGTAGCAGCTCCCGGTTGGCAGCCCGGGCCTTGTCCAGTTCTTGTTGCAAGATGGGAAATTGAGGCCATTCCATTTCTACAAATAATGAACTTTAATCAAATTAATTTTTACACGTATGGGGAGTTTACTGTTGATTTTCTTATTACTGGGTCGTTGTAGGGTAGTTAGTGTTTTCCGTTTGAATTTTCACCAAACAGATGTGCAATTATTGTCAAACCTTACGTAATGCAAAAGTATACGACTTGTTTACATAAGTTAAGCAACGGAAGCCCGAAATGAAAATTGACACTATTTATTTCAAAAGCAAAATTCATTAAGGTTATGTGTTTAATAAATGACTACAGAGTTTCTACTTCCTCTTCGTAGATAATGGCTCTCTGGCATAGGGATGGTCTCGATGAATTCCGGTGAGCTCCCTTTCCTTCCGCATCTCCCTCGGCAGGATGCGTCGTGGGATTACCATTTTTATATCCGTCATTCGTTCCTGGAGCTTCGGGTCATCTAACTCATACGACATGTTATATCGCGGGGCATACCCGTCGGTACTGGGTATCCTGCCCGTCGCGATATCTGCATTGACTCTCTGTAGGTACTGCTTGGCTTTCTCTATTTGTCTATTCGTCTCTGCCTGGTGGGTCTCGAGGCGCGCCAGTGGGTATTTGGCCTGGCCTCTTATCTACCTAGCCGGGTTGCGTCCCGGTTCTCTCTTGATCGCTATATACGGCAAATCCACCTCGTCGGAATCTCTCTGCGTGCCAGAGCGGGTTTCGCGTACCGGAGAGATAGAAAATCCCGCCTCCCACATCGCCTGCCTGCATTGGGCAGCCAAGTGAGCGGGGTCACCGATGGATTTTCCGGAGCTGATCTCACAGAAATCTGTCAGCGAACTTGTAAACTTGCCATTCGACAATGCATTGAAGAGGATATTGCCGCCAGGAATAGAGGGGAAGAAATTGAAGATCCGGTCCCAGAATTAACTGTTGCTCATTTCGAAGATGCTATGAAGGTTGCTCGAAAATCAGTTAGTGCTTCTGATGTTCACAAATATGAAATGTTTTCGCAAAACCTTCAACGATCCAGAGGGGTTGGATCAGGATTTAAATTTCCCAGTGCAAGCAATCAGGAAACGAACCAATCTATGGATGCAGAGGATGATTTGTATGACTGATCATTTAAATTTCTTTTAAATAAATTTAATTAAATGTCTTTTGAAATTGTATAATTGCTTTTTTCTAATAATTATTAATTAATTATTTTGATTATATTAATTTTGAATATATTAAAAAATGACAAGATCCCAAATTGTGCTTATTTTTAAAATTGTTTTTTATTATAATTATTGATTTATTTCAACAAATTAAGATTTAATTCAAATATAGCGAAATTTGTCACATCAATTTCATAAAATATTTCAGTCAATTACAATAAATTAAATTCCATTGTCAAAATACTGTTAAATCTTTTCGGTTAACTAAAGATTTTGTATCATTTGTTACCTTCTTTGCACCTGGTTTCACATAATAATAGCATTTGAATAATATAAAAAAATTCAATAAACAAGTTATAAAAACATGCCTTTTAGTAGATGTTAATTTTACTGAAATACAGTTCACCAAAACATAATAAATTACGCCCTGAATCTCAATAAATAAGAGCTTCAGCAATACTCCAAAATCAACTAATAACAAATTTTCGGGGTTAGGTAATTTATAAAATTTTAATAAATATAAAAAATTGAAAATAAAATAATAAATCAAAATCAATATTTTAGGGAGAAATGAGTATTTGCCGTTTATGAAAATAGTAATATAAGATTAATTTTGGACCACTAGAAAAAAGTTAATAAGAAAATAAAAATTAATTAATTAAAAGACGAAAACAACTAACTTAAATTAAGGAGAAATTCTCTAATTTTAATGCATTTAATTACCAAGGAAACTAATTATTCCCTCGTGATTTGAGATGAAAATTTCTTTCTAGGAACAAACGAGGCGGTCAAAATAAAACAAATTACTCCACTAGTTCCCCGAGAGTTCAATCAAAATTTTGCTAAACTTAATTATATTGTGTAGTAGCAGATTCTATATGAATGAAATCTCGAATCAGCAACTGCGCCACAAAAATTCAGACAAAAATTTGAGCAACCCAAAAGTTATAAAATTAATTGAGAAACGGTTAACAACTTTGTGAATTGAAAACAGAAAAAAATAGTCGAGAGAAACAAGACAGAAAACTAGTGAGACTTCGGTCAAGGATATTTTAAGAGGTTTAGTATATTGTTGGGGTATTACGGAAAAGCACAGTAAAATCAATAAAACACCAAAATGATAAAAGTGGAATATTAATTAAAAATTTATAAATTTAAGTAGTATTCATGGGGAATTCGCTGGGTGAACGCCACATTGAGAGACGAGTCCATAAATAAATAATAAAAATGTAGTGAGGGTCCCTAGAAAATAATATCAAGACAAAAAAAGAAATAATTTAAACAAAAATTATTACTAATGGGAAGTGAGGCAATGGGAAACCGAGAGTGTGGTAAACCCGGCGTGTGATGAATCATATAACAGGATAAATTGGCCTAAACAATATTTAAATGGGGGCCAATGAGCTACGGAGAGGTAGTTTATTTTCGTAATTTGTAATTAGTAACTGGACGCAAACGTTTGTTGACACATGTCGGCTAAAGTGGTCTGTGGCAAGTAATTATTGTTAATATTTAAATAATGTAGCAATGTTTTTGACAATCGTCGGAAACAGTCCTGCAGGAGTATACAGGAAAAGGGAAAAACACGAAAAAACCAGGTGGATCGACGTAAGAGTAGTGTAACTAGGTCAGCAAAGAGGAATCTAAACCCAAGTAAAGTCAAAGTTATATCAGAAGGGTGGTTCTCCATTGAACACCTACCCAAGATAATCAAATTTATACGGTTGTTAAAAGGGCAAATAAATTAGTTGAATTGTGATTACAAACATTGAAAAAAATCGGATTGAGTTGTACTGTTATATAAGTGCAAATAAAATTTTCTGTGTTGGGTTGCTTATTTGATTCGAAAAAGGACACGAGGAGTCAGAGGGAACCCGACTTTCAATACTAACCAACATATTATAGATTAGAAGCGCTCCCATAGAGATCCCTCAGTATTGAACTTAATTTGAAAGTGTGAATCGTTGTGATGACTCTAGAATGGGTTCAATTTTATTTTTTTTCGTAAAATTACTTTTTTGTTGTTGTTTTCTATCGGGAGTGTTGTTTGTTTTTTTGGCGAAAATCGTGAATTTAAATGGCTTGAATTGTGTCAATGATTTTGAGGCATTTGTAGTTTGGAATTATTTACAAATTAAATCTAAATTGGATAAAATGACTTATTTCTCTCAATTATGAAAAGAACAATTTATGAGTGATGAAACATGAGGACATTTGCGAAATAATATGATGATATCAGCTTGGTATGGTTATAAAATCGCTCAGTGAATTTGCCGGCACTGTTTTCAAGGTATATTCATTTCATGAGTAGTAATCATTAACAAAGCTGTGTGTCACACCGGAAGACAACATTGAATGGCATCAGGAAAATATGTATATTAGAAAATGTTCATTGTGAATATCATCTAACATTTGGTATATTCCAATTATGAAAAACTGACTGGATATTTGAAGCTCTCATGACGACTTTTATCAGAGTGGTGAGTTTGGTTAAAGTACCATTGTAAACAAATGAGAATCAATCAGAAGGTAAGATTTTACCGAATGAAAACCACCACGTTGTATAATTGTTGTATCAATAAACATAATTCTTCTTTGGGTAATGTGTCAGTATTAACTGCTCACTTTCGAATCGGGTGGGCAGCATTCTATTCACAGCAGAAAAAAGACATCTTTAATAATAATCAATGCCAAACGATCTGGTATACCCAGTAGTGTAAAATGAAGGCTATACCACCAGCCATATTTGGCTTTGAAGATTTTTGAAGCCTGCCTGCCTAAACGTTTTCTTTCTATAGGGATCGGGGATTAAACATTTTTTTAAAAATTAAACTATTTATTTTATAAAGTGAATTATTTAATTCAAATTTTCGTTTAAATGAATTAAGTTATTTTTTAATTATTTTTTTTTGTTATATTTTCAATTTTCAAAATGAATTTTTGATTGAAAAGCCTAATATATTTTCGCGATTAAAAAACGCGAAATAAAAACGGCTTGAATCGCCTATAGATAAAACCGTAACAAATAAATCCTCGATTATAAGCCAAGTATATTTTGTTAGTCAGAAACATTGTCCCTTACAACCAAGACTTATCAAGCACCTACGGAAAAATGGCTTTGAACATTTTAGTTTTTAAAAATATTATATTAATATTATTTTTCATTTATTATTTTTAATAATATATTTTTTAAAAAGATACACACATTGCCGTGAAATTAATAAAAGAAAGCCTAATCCAAAATGTAATATTCTAGCTCCAATATATTTTATTTATTATTATTTAAATTTATTGTTTTGTTTTGGGAGACACTAGTTAATTTATTTTTATAATAATTATTAATAATAATTACAATTTTTTTTTATAATTATTATTCTTTATTTTAATTGTTTTTTTCTTCATATAAACCTTCTTTTGAAAAGTTTAAGAATAAATTTTCATTGTAAAAAATATTTACTGATAAAATATATTAAGAATAAAAATATACTAAAATATCTAGAAATTAATCTTTGATAAAAAATTTTCAATAAAAAATTCTTTTTTTGAAAAACAATAAGACTTTAATCAGAACAGTGTTAATAGACCCTCAAGCAAGAAAAATTCAACATTATTAATTTCTATAATTCCACAAACTGTGAAGTGGATGTGCTGAACCAAATGGTGCTCCTATATTATACCGAGATGTCAACTCGAAGATGGCCTGTGTGTATTTTCTAATTGTGGCTCGATATTCGTTTGCTAATTTTGGATTACCACGGGTAAAGGTCTTGACATATCATAAGTCAAAGATCATATGATTTCTCGATACTTTGTTTAAATAAGTAGTCGCTTTTTGAAATTTTTGTTAAATGGTCGGACAAAAGTATTTAAGCCTAATTTTTTAGATAAAACAAGATCGATTATAGTGTCAGTGTCTATTGAATTAAGGGCCAAATTGTCTAATTTAAGTCGATAAAGTAAGAGAGTCATGATCAAATTTTGAACCAAAATTTCAAGTTTTCGATCAAACATTTTGCTCGAAAATCAACCTAAATAAAATTCAACACATGAGTTAACATTAATTTACTCAACTAAAATTCCATTTACTTGAATTACTTAAATTTACTCTGGGCACCAAGAATTCATTTAATTTACCTTATTATTATTTCTATTAATTTCATTGCAAAGATTTATGGAAATTTACAAAAAAGATTTAATAAATTGCAGTACATACTTTTATGCAATTGTTGTAAATAATATGTTAGTTCGAATCGAAATTATGTTAGTTAAACTTCAGTAGCCAGCATGACATATTTTGAATTATATACAATCAGATTACAGAAAAGGGTATAAATTATTTTAGTAAATTATCATACAAATTTAAATAACAACAAAGTAAGAAAATATCGTAATGAATTGTATCAAAATATAAAAACTAACAGTAAAATTTAAAATAGTACACAGAGATTTAGTAGATAGTTAGTAAGGCCAAACCCATAATTGTGTAATCAAGATAATTGAATTTGTGTGTTGTTTATTTTTTCGACTTTATTTAAGAAATTTTTTTTACGTGTATATTTTTATTGTGAAAATTTTTCATCCACAAAATATTTTTTTAGGTCACATTATAGTTAGGGGTATTTTTTACTCTCGATTAAAAAGCCTAAAATAAAAATTGGCTTGGATCGCCTACGGTTAAAATGATCGCACTATAGTCAAGGGTTATTTTTGACTCTAGATAAAAGGCCTAAGATAAAAATTGGCTTAAATCTCCTATCAATAAAAACGCATAGAAATATTTTACCGATTTAAAAGCCTAAGTAATTTTTCTTGATAAAAAAGCCTAAAATAAATATTGGCTCAAAACGCCTACGATGGTCACATCATATCAAGGGGATATTTTTAACTCGCATAAAAACACTGCAATTTCACACATTTAATATTCAAGATTTAGGCTCTAGATAAAATATTAAAATACCTAACAGTAAATTAAGTTAACTAAAGGGTCTAAACTAAATTAAGGTACATTAAAGTAAATTATAGTACGTTATAATAAATTTAAGTAAATTAAGGTGCCTAGAGTAAAGTATGGTAAATTAGGTAAGAATTTTTAAAAATTAAATAGAGGGTCAACAGTTAAGTTTAATTAAATTTATTTTTACAAATTTACTAATCATTTCATTCCAACTCTTATTGTTTACTGAATGATAAATTAATTAGTAAGTATAAGTGGCTTTTAATCTAATTGCTTATGAGAAACTAATTTTAAAATATTCTTAAATTCATTTCACAAAACTAAAATATAATTACTTTACAGTACTTGGAAGAAATTTTCATATATTTATTGAAATTATTAGTAAATTTTAAAGCGTCTAAACAATCATTGATAAGAGTTAATTGTAAATAATTATCATTCTAACCACTTACTAGAATTAAATGATTATTGACAAACCAATAAATAAGTGAATTTCTAAAAAGTTTAAAAAACTATACGTAACAGGTACTTGTGTCTGATAGATTACCCGAAAAAATCCACGGAAAATTTGATTAAAGTTGTGAGAAATATTTTAAGTTGTTAAATTTTAAATAAAATTGATTAATTTGTAAATATTGATAGTACTTTGAAGAAATTTTAAAATAAGACCTTCAGCAAATTTGTAGAAAAAAGTAGTTATTGAGTAATACTTATTAAAATTACCAACGTTTTATAACTTTGACAAGATTTGATAGATCTTTAATAAAATTTTTTAGTACTTTAAACAAAATTTTTAAAAAAAGTTTCAACATAGTAGAAAAATTTTAAGAAATAAAGGTATTCGTTTGATGAAAATGTATTTAATTGTATTCTCAGTATTTAATTGTATGATTTTTCAATAAATAATTAATAAATCTTTCATTCCTGGAAATAATTATAAATATTAAAATTATTCAGAAAATTGTCAATAAAAACATAAATAATGGGTAAAATAAACTTAAATACTAGCCCATTTTAGTTTTTAATTAAATTACAAATATTTTAATAAAATCAAATAAATACTTACTTGAATACAAATAATTACATGAATCAAATATTTTCTTACAACCGAACTCGTATCGTATACTTTCTCAATTTTATTCAGATTCCAATAATATCATTAAAATTAACCAAAATCTTATCTTATTTGATATATTCTGATTAATCCTAAGTATCTTAAAAATTTAACCAATAGTCATCCCTAAAAATATTATAAATTCCCCTCTTAACCCCGAAAATAACATAAAATTTAGTCTCAACCAATCATTTCTCATTAAGTGATAATATTTACAACATCCTTTAATAAAAATCACCGACATATCAATATTCAACCTAATAAGTTACTTTAAAAATCCTCTCTTGACAAATCTATTCCATTTAAATGAAAATATTTATAGCTATATTCAATATTTTTCATAAAAATCATAAAAATACCGATTAGATAGTATTTACTCTTTAAATAACAATATTTAACCAACTCAATCACTTTAAAATATCATTAAACTTGATCTTAATCGATTATTTACCATAAAAGAATCATAAATTCCTCTCTTGACCAATCATTTCTCCTTAAAATAAAATTTACTCTCAACCAATCAATTCTCTTTAAATGTTAATATTCCAAACTATATTCAATATTTTTCATAAAAATCATCAATATTTCCATAATCTTTAGCTTTAAATAACAATTTTCAACATACTCAACCCCCTTAAAAATATCAATAAAATTATTCTTAGTCGATTATTTATCTTCAAATGTTAATATTCCAAACTAATATTCAATATTTTTCATAAGTCATCAATATTTCCATAATCTTTAGCTTTAAATAACAATTTTCAACTGACTCAATGGGGAATGACGAGATAGTGGCAGCTAAAGCATATAATAAAAAGGGGAGTTACAAAAAATGGACAATGGTTCAACCCTATCTATTGTGGCAAACGTAAGTGTGGTGGAAAATAATTCAAAGGAAATCATCTGCTCTGGAAGATGCTGAAGCTGGTAAGAAAGAATTATTTGAGATTGAAATGATTGGCAAGACGACTGAATAATAATGAACATAGCAAAATGAGTTTTGCTCATTAGAAGAATATCAGAGGAAGACAGTCTAAACGAGAGTGAAGGAGTTTAATGAGTTACAAAAAGAAAATTATGCTGCAAACAATGGAACAAACTTTCCACACATTGACCGAATTCTGACAATCAGGAAACAAAAGCTAGTTGCAAAAAGAAAGTAAATTAAACTTGTCAAAAAATAGCACAATTAGGGTACCATGAGGCACTCAAAAGAAAACTACGAAGGAAAAAGAAACTCAACCAATGGAAAAAATTTAGATAAAAAAGAAAAATCACAATCGTAATGGAAAAAAACATAGTTTATCAAAATTGTGGCGCATTTATAAAAATGGAAATCAAAGGTCAAAATTGTGGATCTCAATAATATTGCGATTACTTTGATTTTTATCCGCCAATTTAAAACAAATAATAAATAGAAATAACTATTAATAAAATAAATTAAATAATCAATTATATTAAAATAAATTTTGGATGAAGTTATATAAAGGGACTACCAATAACGCTCTGTAGTAAAAACCCTATAGGGAGTACTCAGAATAAATAAAAAAATATAAAGGTATTAGTAATATAAACTTGTTATTTGATCCATATTCTCTATATAATTGTTATTGTGTCTTTATTAGCGTTATTATTATTTATTATTTTATTAATTATTATTATTATTTATTATTTTTTATTATTATTATTTTATTATTATTTATTATTATTATTATTATTATTATTATTATTATTATTATTATTATTATATTATTATATTATTTTATTATTATTATTTATTAATTATTATTATTATTATTATATCATCATCATCATCATATAACATTGGGGAAATAATTCTTGTAACGTCCAATGCTCGAACTCGGGATTTGGAGCTCAAAGAGGAGTAATTCGACCGCCTGCAGCACGGGCGTAACCAGCGGCGAATAAAAGTAAATGGTTTATCGAAAACTTAATAAATCTTCTAGAATAAAATTTATTAATATTTATAATTATTTATTGAAATATATTTTTCAAATAGTTTTTTAAAATTTTTGTTTACCAAGGAAATTGATTGACCATTGAACTTATGAAATCTAATTTTTTACAACAAATGATTGATTATTATATATATATAATATATATGAAAAATTGTTAAATAAAGAAATGCTATATTTTCATTGCAAAGAGTGCTTGTTTTTTTTGGTATGTTTCTATTTTACAATCCTTTGTGTTCATATAATAAAAATGTAAATTTGCAATGATATTTTCACACGTAGGTAAGTGGTGGTGTTGCCTAAAACTAATGTTATACTATTTTATTTTTATATTATAAAAGTGCTAATTTTGATACTAGCACTAAATAGTTTCAACAAATTATTATTAAAGATCCAACGCTAAAAATAGCACTTTACATAGTGAATTCAGTGATTGTTCGGTTTGATAGTGATTGTTGTTTATAAATAAATTCCCAAGTTTGATGGCCTCCATTCGACTAAATCAATAAATTCATTCGTCAATAAAATTAGCCTGTGCGGTCTGTACAACGGGGATGGCAATGCGTAGGAAATATTTGTGAGCAGTATTTGAAGAAAAAAAAATTTTTTTTGAAGTGGGAAAAATGAAAATTTCCCTAAAAATAAGGAGAAGCAGGAACCAATGAAATTAAAGAAATTTTTGAATTTTTCCAATTGCGGGACATGAAATTAAATAAAATCCATGCCTGAAGGCTAAACCAATACACACATGGCAATTAATCAGCAATTAAAACTTGCATATCATTTTTAATAAAATTTGTTAATCTGGACAAGCTGTCCAGATAAAGCAGCATGGGGGGAAAATATTTGGAGTTTTTCCTATTGTGCAAAGGGCTAAATATTGTTATCTGGACAGTTTGTCAGATAACGGCGAACATGAAAGGGGGAATTTTGAAATTTTGTACTGTTATTAATTATGTAACATGTGGAAGGCCAATCTGAATAACAAATTTCAGATAATTTGGGCGGATCATTGCCCGCTTTATTTTAACCAAAACCATAATGGCAGATTCAGATAAATTAAATTTAGATAATGATAATTGCAAGATTTTAAAGAGGATCTTGACACTGAAAAAAAAGTTCCATTCGTATTGAAATTCGCGGTTTTGCTTGAAGTCAGAGAAATATTTCTCAGTCAACCGATTTTATGTAATTATATTAAACAGAAAATTCGACAATATTTTATGCACGAATTTCTTAATAAATTAGTCATTTATTGCAATAAAAGGAGACAATTTTTTTTACTGATTTTAATTAAAATTCCAAAAAATTTACTAAAAAAACAAAATTTCAAAAAACTAATAACCCATACTATTAACAATACATTATTTTATACAACTACAAATTATAATACTTATTTTTTATTTAGAAAATCATATTTATAAAAATTAAAAAAACTGAAACATGATATTGATTTGATGTTAAATAATTTTTTAATTATTTTAAATTTAAATCAAGCATATATGTTTTAAATATTGGCAATTTAAACATTTAAATCCTGGCTAAAACAGGAAAAATTTTGTGAAAAAAAACAACTGTAAAATGATTTATATTGATCTGTACTTTGTCTCTAATTTGATACTTATGATGCCTTGCATTTTTGCTGCATAAATACGTACATTTTACATTGAACACGGTTGTTAGTGAGATAAATAACATTTTCGTATTAAAATAATTAATATTATATAATTTAGAGAAAAGAGGCATACAACACTAAAAATAAATAATTATGAATAATGGTAAGATTGTTAGGGCGACTGTGTTTTAACTATCGAGTCAAATTTAACCTAAAATATACATATTATACGACTAACTCAAAAGCTAATTTGAGGACGATTTTTTTAATAGAGGAAGATATTGTTAGAATACCTAAATAATATGAATAAATAGTTAATCAAACATGTTAAAATTCATTGGGGGAAACAATGAGAAGTTGAGTAGATTGGTTCTGGAGCTTAATAAAGGGAATGAAAAGAAATGTTGAACCCGAGAAAAGGAATAAGAGAAAATCAATAAAAAAGACAATTAATCAAAGAAGGTCATTTATAATTAACAGTGCAAATTTAGAAAAAAAACAAAACAACAATTTGCACGTATCTCGAAAGCCCTTTCAAGATAAGGGAAGAAATATTTGGTTTGAAAATCCGTGGAAAGGGCATCTCTACAAAAATTAGTTATCTGACAGCTGTCAGTGATTATGGACGCCAAAAAGGAATTCGGCGCAAAAGTTAGATTCTATTGATATGAAGTATAAAAAGGAAAGCGTAATTGGAAACAGAGGAAAGAATTACAGGAGACCAAAGTGCAGAAGCCAAAGAAGACAAAAAGAATTAAAGAGAAATAAGCAGGTCAAAGCAAAGCAACTAAATCAGAGTTACCGATCTCAGAAACCCACCACAGTAGTCAGGTTATTGTAATGCCAATTGATCCGAAAAGTGATATTCTTCCCGAAGGGTCGTAATAAGCACCAAATTGGGATTGATTGATATTCGTTGTGTATTTTAAAGTGGAGAATAAGTGGTATTAATCAATAAAGTTTATATCGCTTGAAAGTTCGTTACTGTTGTTCACAGCACGCTGGAGTCCAGATTGAAATAAGTCCTATTCGAATTACCGACAACCCATAAAAAGTATAAATTTCAATAAAAATTACAGTCACCGATAGAGAATAATGAACAATTTTTTTATATGTATACTGACAAACCACGCCTGAGCATCCTCTTAAAATCCTAATTATTATACTTCTGTGATTGATATCGTGAAATCAATCAAAGGAAAATGAAAAGTAATTATTGACCTTTAATGATTCCATATTCATTAAATCAAATATATTTATTTGACTTTCCAAGATTTTTTAAAAACGAAAGAAAGTGAACAAATTTATTGAAATACATTAAAGTTATAAAAAATTAAATTTAAAAAACTTATCAAATATGAAGATAAATTATAATTTAAATGTGTTCAAAATTAGTTCAAAATTAATTATAATTAATTCAAAACTAATAAAAATAAATTGGAAATTAAGGATAAAGCAATTAAGTTTTTTACAACTCTCGTAATTAATTTATATTCAGATCCAAAGTGGAATATTAATGTCATTAATATTTTTTCTATGAATTTTTTTAATACCTTACAAATTAACTCAAACATTAAATTTAATTTTTGAATAAAGTTCTAACAAAATATAAATATCTGAAATAACACTGAAATCATATTTACATTATCAAAAATAAAAAAATATTAAAGAAAACTTTTTTTCCATGAAAATTTAATTAAAATGAAGTTTATCGTACAACTCCCCTTCCACGCTCTACCTCTTACACATCACTCATTATTTAATAATAGAAACTTTTCAAAAATATTAAAATTACTGTCGATGCAAGGCTTAATTTTGTTACCATTTCTGATATATTGACATAATCAAGATAAAATTAATTTTATTATGTTATAATTAAATAAATTATTATTTATTTCGAAATAATTATAATTTTAAGTTTTAACTAAATTGAATATTTAATAATTAACTATCGATGGCTATTTTTTATGTAATTATTATTTTGGAATAAAGTTTTAAAAATTTTAAAAATTAAATTTAATATAGTAGATTTTTAATGTAAAACATATTATTTTAACAGTTATTTAAAGTATTTTTAAAAATTTATATTTTAAAATTGAAAACTAAATATTTTTTGTTAATTTCATGATAATAAATAATATATTAAATGATGGTTTAGAAGCAACATATCTATCGAAAGAAGAATTGCTTTTGTTGATTATTGATGGCACAATTGATACTAATAAATTTATCTCCAGTTTTATTTACTTTCTAGCATTTCAAATAATTTTATTTCCAATAACTATTTGGTATCAAGTTCCATGTTGGTCTGCGAAGGATTTTTTCTACTACATCTCATATTGCTAGTTGAAAGGAACAAATTAGTATGCTCGGATTCAGCCA
>CM039681.1:94892212-95019901 GCA_022537955.1 Schmidtea mediterranea
ATGCGATACCACAAATTTGAAGGGGGGAGTGTAAGAGATAGACCGAAAGGTGAGAGAGAGTGCCACGGAACAGTAATTAATAGTTAGACTTAGGTTACATAGAGATGACTTTCTTTTTCCCTAGCTGGTGGTGGGCACCATGAGACAGCTACGGACTGTCGGTGCTCAGGTTGTTATCAGCTCAAGGGACTGATGGCCGCTGACCGTTCGATCGAAAACCTCGGATCACACACCGAGTATCGAACGAATTCTTTTTTCGTGGGAGAACTCGAACAACAACCCGGATCTCGCCACACGAGTATCGGGGCGCAACGGTTGAGATGTGAAACTAACCGGTAAATGGTTCATACTCAAAAGTCCTACTAAGCCAGATGAAGCGCCGAATTGAGCCAGAAATCTATGGGAAGGAGCGGAGAAGATTTTGATAGTTTTTTTTCGCTCTGCCACTTTTTTAGTCGCTTCCTTTTCTTTTTCAACTATTCGGGAAATCAATGTAAAGCCGCTTTTTGGAACTTGATTGAACGTCTAGGCATTTCCATAACTTTTATATTTCTTCGAGGTACATCACCGGATCCCACACCGAGTACGAGGGAATGTTTTTAATTTGCCCAGCGGAGGAGTTTGGTACAATAACCCGGATCCACACCGAGTACCAAATATCCGAATTGGCGGTGAGTTAAAGCGTAACCGAAATGTCGCGGCCAAAACGCCGGATGGCTTGAAGTCAGTGTGATGGCCTCAAACATACCCAAAAGTCACTGTTGACGTTCAAGTCGATGAAATAATGAGAGATTAATTATAGAGGCGGATGATCATGATCAGATACTAGGAGGCAATAAGGGGGGGGATGATCATGATCAGATACTAGAGGCAACAGGAGGGCCGGATGATCATGATCAGATACTAGAGGCATATAGAGGGCCGCGATGATTCATGATTCAATACTGAGGCAATATGAGGGGCCGGAAGATGATTATGATCAGATTAATAGAGGCAACGAGGGCCGGATGATTATGATCAGATACTAGAGGCAAGAATGAGGGCCGGCTATGATTAATGATCAGATACTAGAGGCAATAGATGGGCCAGTATGATAGTGATTAGATATTAGAGGCCATAGATGGTGCCTAGATAAGATATGATATGAGAAGGATGAAATATGATTATGGATAGATATTAAGGTCACAGATGACCAGTAAAAGAGTTAAAAGCCGAAGGCCAAAGAGCCAACGGAATCATAGAGGCATAGAGCGGCCAGCGATGGGAGGATTAAGTAAATGAATTTGTTTGGGGAATAGGAAAAATAATTAATGGATTGAATGAAAGTATGAATATGATGATTTATATTATTAGATATTATGATATAGATAAGTTGATATGACTAGTGATAGATGTAACTGATTAAGAACTATATTTAAGATAATTATTACGAAGGTATAGATAATTAAAATAGACTTAATGATGGGGGTGAGTCAGATGAAGACCACCAACGGACAAATGCGAACAGGGGATGAACATATAATAGTTATGGTAAACGGAGGAGAATTAGTATAGAGTATAGATATTGGAGTTGTTATTTATTTTTAGGAATCGATAGTCGCAAAAGCAATTCAAGTCAAGATATATAGCAGAACGAGCAAGTCAAAGGATGAAAATATTTCATGAGCCAAACGAACAAAGCAAAGTGATAACAAAGGGAATTTGAATAACGAGCAGAAAAGATTTTGGAGTAAACGTCAGAGTAGTTGACAGCAGATAAGCAACCAGGAATTTCATAAGCAACAAAGCAAGAGAAGAAAGACCAGCCTTCAGCAGACGAATAACCGTAACATTGATAGCATCAGCAACCACACGAGAAGCCAAAAGCCAGAGAATAAAGAAAAAAGTTTATTAAAGTCGAGAATAGAAAAAGTTCGCAACGGTTAGAAGTGTCAAATACGGAGTATCAATTAGCAGGTGGTAAGATCTGGGTAACCGCAGACAGAGGTACGTGTGAGATTATTCACAGCTGGGATATATAGCGCTAGGCGAGAAACGAATAGAATATAGTGTTTGTCCAAAAATCGAAGCAGAGAACGAGGACAGAGAGGAATTGAAAACTCAAACATTAACTCAAACATGGCAAATTCCACAAATTTCCAACATTGACTTCAATTCCGGATGCAATACAATGTTGAATAACATAATGTGATGAAGGAGAATTCAGAAGAAAAAGTTTATGAGGAGAACCGTTTGACGGTGAGTCTCAACAAATTGGATAACATTTATAAAGCGAATTCGAAGTGTTATAAAAAATATCTCTCACTGGCACAGAGTCAAAAAGTAAAGAGCCGGCTACCCTTGTATTGATAAGGGAGTCGCACTAAGATGTATTTCTGTAGAGGGAAGCGAGAGACGATAGAAATTGACACGTGGACAGAGATTTAATGTGAGTTTCTTATTAGAAGATATTCGATAGAGAAAAATAGGGAATAGGAAGAAATATTAGACTTCGCTACATCGAAAGGCAAAGGACTGGAGACGGAAATAATGCAGTGTACGCAATGCCCGAATATAAAAGAAATTTGTGTAAAGAAGCTTCGGAGAACATGATTTGCGAAGATAAAATGGATAGACCGTCTTCATAAGAAGGATATCAAGAGGGAAGACATTACGAGGCCAACTTTGGATGCTTGGACCGAAACATTTAGATAAAGCAGTACAATCGAAACAGATGTGGGAAGCCCATTCTGGGAACTAGGATCTCAAGTGTTTTGGCGCCATGGAACCAACACAGGTCAGCAGTCAATGCCACATAAAACAAGCAACACCAACCAGCTATGAAGTCAAGTTCTATTCCAAGAGCACAGCCAGATGTTCAAGACCACAGTAACCGGAGAAGTATCCGGAGAGATAAAGGTAATACCAAGTAAGTTATATAGATAATTGTCAGGACAATCAAATTAAGCTCAAATGAAAACGCACAGATGTCAAACGAATAGGGGAACATTCGTGAGATGAATTGTTTCCGAAATTACAATTGTCAAAAATGTGGAGACGAGGCATACTGTGAAGAAAATATGTAGATCGTACTGATATAACAAAGCATGTTACATAATTTTGTGTGGACAACAAGGACACTCGCAAGGCAATGTAACATAAGACATGAGGAACAAACCAATCAGTTAAATAACTCTTGATGGGGAATCCACAAATTAAACGTGATGCAAAGAGATAGAACAGTGCTACGTAGAAACACTACAACAATGCCCATTGGAATAAAACTGAGTGATGCACATGCCCACCAATATACAACACAACGAATCAACTGTTATGAGGCAATGATGCGACGATTCAGAGCTAGCGACTAGGGGGAGAGTATCAAGAGCTGACACAACAAAGCTGAAGTGGCTAAAGAACTACACGAACAGAGGGAAGCCCAAGAAATCCCAGCAAAGATGGGAAAATCGAAACAAACCCGGAAAAGAATTAATATGATGAGAATGGAAATTCCCAGATGAATCACACCTGCGGAGCAGTGTGTTGAAGAAACGATGGGGGAGGAAATATGATAACTGTATAACGAGAAATACGAGTTGAATTTATAATACGAGGAGTTAATAATAGAGGCCATCATAAGAATTTACAGAGGAGGAAAACTAAAGACGTGCGACAATAAATTAGAGACGACAACGGAGAAACGGAGAACCGGAACTCAGAGATTAAACAAGCAGAGATGATAATAACGGATAATTCAAACGAGAAAGACATTAGTGTACGAGATAGTATGAAACTTCGGAAAAAGAATTATGAAAAATAAGACAGAAGAGTAACATCGAAGAAATAAAAGCAAGAGGATGCTTTAGATACTAAGAAGAGGATCAGTTATATATGGAAAAGAAGCAAGCCTGAACAAAGAGAAAGCGGGAAACTTAGAAAGAAGGCACTATATTAATAAATAGATGGAGCATTGAAACATTTAGAACAAGAAACAAGACTAGATCAAAAAAATAGAAAGTGGATGGCAAGAGAGTGCTATCGCAATGAAATGGAAAGAGCCAGAATGAGAGATGAACAGGAGCATCAACCGTCCACAAGAAGAAAAGATATCAGAACCAATAATAAAAAAATCGAATCGCAGAGGATACTGTAAACAAAAAAATATGAAACAAGAATCCAGAAAAGAAAGCCACGTGGTGAAACTTCAAATTGGGACAGAATAAAGAAGATATGGTTTCAACAAAAGGGCGCAACAAAGATAATGAAGGTAGGAACAACTACAAATCAAAGCATGTGAGACAAATACTCAGACGATCAACAGAATGAAGTATGAAAGCGAAATAAGCAGTCTGGGCGTGGAGAAATATTTGCAGTCCATGCGAGGAAAAATACCATATAAAGAGACGATATCAAATCCAGAATTAGAGGAAATGGAAATCGAATGTGGCCAAGAAGAAGATGAAACCGAAGATAGTTAAAAAGAAATGCAATGCGAGATTTTTGGGTGTAGATAGAGGTGATCGAAACCAAAATTGTTCCTACCTCAGAGATTAACAACCGCATACAGGCATGAAATAATGAAACGAATGGGCGAAAGGGATATCAACAGGTATAACGGTACATTTTACGGCATCATGGAAAAGGTATTATAAAAAAGTACCAAGAGGAATCTGATATAAGAATATGATAGAGAGAGTATCAGGTAATTATTGATTTTCCAGAGATACAAGACAGATAGATAGCAACAAGGGGGCGAGTAAGCACAAACATTGTATGATTGGGTAGTGGAAAAAACTAGGACCAGTGTCTATAAAAACAACCTTATATTATCAGGAAAGGAAAAATTAAAACGAGATATGCGACCTAGGCGGAATGCCAATATGGCAATAGGGAATATGTTGGGTAACATTTAAAACAAAAATGAAACCTGAGGAAAATCGAACATGCGGAAAATATGGCAGAAAATTCCAAGATAATTTATATAGACAAAGAAATAAAACCTGGATTAGAAGAAAGAAAGGACAAAAGATAATGAGGATCAAAAGAACCAGATGTAAAGATGACAGAGCAAGCAATAGACCAGGCCTAGAAAATATATTAACCGATTATCAAATTACGGAACCGTCTCATGAAAAATGTTCGTAAGAAGCTGTAGCGAGATACAGATATTATGAAGATTTCGATATATGAGAAGAACAGACGAGTTGATAGCCAAATACGGAGAACATCACAAAGAGATATGAGAGGAGATGAACCAATAAAGATAGAGATAAAGCTACCAAAAGGAGGAAAGTAAAAAGAAATATTGGTAGATTCCCGATTGTCCATGACGAGCTATATAACCGACGGATAAACCAGATGAAATTATACAACCGATAATCGAAAATAGTGACGATGGCATGGGTAGAGGATGTTAGCCAAAATGTACGCATAAAACGCAAATAATGTCGCGAGAACGAACCCCGATATACGAAATTAGGTATATGGGAAGACGGACAAACCCATTATATCATAGCCATGGATGGACCAGAGTTAGAAAATATCAACAAAAAAGGAACAACAGATCCATAGAATTTCAAGAGGGAAAATGAAAAAAAAATGGATAAATACTGACCATCTACCAACTATGGAGACAAATGCGAAATTAAGCACAAAATTGAACCTTATAGATGATTCGCGATGCCGATCAACACCATGGAAAAAGGTGTATGAATGAAAAGACAAAGCGAGTGGAATGGAAAATGGAGAGAACCCGAAACAATGGAGATACATACAGGAGAAGCGCCGGAAGACGCAGCTAATGAAATAACCTTAGAGTTAATATGAAGATGAAGCCATATGAAAGATTTACCCAGAGGAAATGAATAAACGAATGAATTGGCAACCAGAAGAAGAACGAGGAAATAATACGATAAAGCCGACTAGCCCCATACACATGGAAGATAGGTGGATGGGCTGAAAAAGAAAATCGGCTTGAAGAAAGAAAATCATCGGTATCACAAGTCATCAATTCTATACCAGAAATCGGAAGGATTACCGGATGAAATTGAGAGTGTGCCAAACGGAGATGGGTAGGAAAAGGAAATATTATTATTCAGTGTATTTTCTATTAGCAAGAGGCAGATACGACGGAAAGTTTAGAATGGCGCATTTAATCGAAAAAGTCACATTTCAATCGCTAATCACCCGGAAAATGGGAAGAGCGACACAGCGAAAAATTGGGCAGTAGATCCAAGATCTATGATAGTCAGAAGCCCAAATCCACTGAAAATGTTGCAGCGAGGGAAAGTACCACAATTTCTATTTGAAAAAATACGATAACACCTGCAATTCGTAAAGATGATACGATATACATCACGATTGAAGTAGAAACAAAACGAGAAATGAAAAATACGGATCCAACAAGAATCAAGCCGAGACGCGAATCAGTGTACTCGAAAAACGAATCCCAGGAACAAGATATTTGCCCCAGATATACGACGATCCTGTGGAGAACGGATTAACAACAATTAACGGACAACGCAAAGTGTAGAGAGTTTAGCACGATATTGAGTAACGCCGGAGCCCAAAAATAAGACGAACTGTAACAGATTGCAAGATGGATAACGATTCTTGGTAGCAGAGTGGAGAAATCTCGCGAAATTTGTAGGGGGAGAAATAGAGGAGTATCGGAGAATTGTATGCGTGGTACCAGCAGCAATTTAGAGAATTATCCGAAAATGGAACAACCGAATGGGGCACCGAAACCGATAGCGAGTATAGTTTAAAAATATGACGCCAGATTCGAACCAATCGAAAGAGAATCTTATATCACGACTGCAAAGTGAGTGAAGTGAAAAGAGAATACCCGTATGAACCGCCATTTCATTTACTAATACCAAGGACGATCCATTAGACGACGATCTCTCAAATCGGAGTTACGCAAATGCAATTGGGGTTATCAATATATTAACTGTAGCAAAAGAATCGGGCAGAGAACTGAACAAAAGAGAAATTCAGAGAAAACGCCCAATAGGACGACAGAGAGTCTAAATACGCCAGAAGTCCCACTGCAGCAGATGAAGTAATCGTCATCACAACAGGAGATGAGAGATTACTGGAATGAATCTAATGATATTGTGGACGAAGAAACAACTCAGGAGAATACCGGAATCAAGAGGATCTTGTTCATGACAGAAGACGACAACGATCTATAACAGGAGACCAGACGAACGTAGTATGTGGTCAAAGACAACCAGTCGAATTTATAGAGCCAAGTATGCCGGAGGAAGGAAAATAAAAAGAAAGAGAGAAGACGCCGAGCTCGACAGGAGAACGAATGGGATAATTGGATAAATGAACGAGGGAGCTACAACATCCAAAGAAACGGGCAGAACGAAACAACCCAAACGAAAAGAAACAAGTGTACGTGCAATGGAAAAGAATCCAGAGGACGACCAAAAGTTGATAAACTCAGCCTCCAGAAAAGAAACTAAAGACATGCAGATGGATCAATTGCACAAAATTAACAATGCTTAGCCAAGTAACGAACAGTACAGGGAAAACTGAAAGGCCAAGAAAACAAGGGAGCACAGTGGATCAAATAGATTGATAACTGATATGCTGGGATTAGCAAAATCCAAAATAAAGAGAAATTTAAAAACTCAATAATATCGGAGCAGAAGCGAAACAGCTTTGGGCCAGCATAAAACCAATAATAAATAAAATCAATGGACATACAAAGTACGAAAACCACAACCAGAGATTCAGAGGAATTGACTAGTTGATAGATAAAATTCACTTTAACGAAACGATTTCTGATTGGAACCCAAATAGATATTTGGTAGGAATGGCCTATCTGATGTACAATACGATAGTGATATACAGAAAGCGAACTCCAAGATTCAACCCAAACGATATGAATTTGCGATCAAAGACATTATCAGGAAAGTAATTGAACCCATTCATGCCTGACTCAAGGTGGATGTGCAACGCCTTTATAAATTTGGTAGTAAAGACGATAAAACGAGATGATGCAAACAAAGTTGAAAGAGTATTAACCGAATTCGGAAACAACATTAATGCAAAAGTGATCCAAAACAGCTAGAAAAGGCGATGAAATACGATACATCACTACATACTCATATGGATGATGTGCTGAAAGGGGTTAGAACCGTTTGTAAGTATATGATTGTGACAATTATAAAGATTGGCTGATAATACTCCTTAAAGAAACGCGAAGAGCTGCAAAGCTGCAAACCCGTATAATCTACAGACCAACGGAACTAGCAGTCATCGTATATACTTATATCAAGAGGTAGACTTCAAATCTTAAAACGATGGAAATTAAAGAATGCTCAGTCGACAAAGTGAAAATTTGTAAAGCATTTCATTGCGGAATCACTCAGCACTCAAACAATATATAGAAGCTGGAACGGAACAACAGTGGTTTCAGTAACGCGGAGCGAAAGTGAAGAAGGATTCACGACCAGGACCATCTCAGATAGCTGAAGAGTGAATGTAGCAATCGAGAAGGAAAAGATAAACTAAACCGAGTATTATCGCTGCGGGAGAATAACGCTGGAGACGGGAACGCTGTCAAGGAGGAGAGTACACCCTATTGAATCAACTAGTCAAAGAGTAGTAGTGATTGAAAGTTATCAAGTAAAGTTGGGAAATATCAGGATATTTCGATCCAGCACGCAAGCAATGAAAAAAGACCTCAATGTCTAGCACAGATAGATCAGTAAATACGGGAATGTCACGATTCGTATATACGCCGCATACCAGAACTTGTAGACTACTTTATTGAAAAGTGGGCAATATTTGATGAAGTGCAAGACAAGTGCACAGAGAAACCGAACTAACTACTCAAAAAAGTGCATTAGATGATTACGGGAGAACCCGGGAAGAATCGGGAAAACCAACGATCTACCACAACTATCGGATCAGATAGGTCACACAACATAGTAAATAGTCAATCTGATACCACAATAGGATGAGATTCATAAAAGGGCGAATGGTGAGTAAATGTGACGAAATGGTAGCTAGTACAAATTATAAAGGAATATTCTTATCGCGAACAGCAATACCGAACGCAAAAGCGCAAATAGACCCCAAAGATGTGAAACTATATCTCTATATAAATAACAAGATGGATTTCCTATATCATAAAGGATTGGCATCAACAGAGAAAATATACTACGATTTAGTTAAAAATGATTGTATCCTGAACAGAGAAATATTAAAAACAAAGTTAGCAATGGCAATCACGAATCCAGATAACGCAATTCCACTACTACCACTCCAAGAAGGATATTTTGGGAGAATCGTTGGAGAAGTTATGTACACTTACAAATGCGAAAAGACAATTGCAAAATTGCCAGAGAATTCAACAATTCCAAGAGATAAATGTATAAATGAATTAGAAATAATGCATAAAGGAAAAATCAGATTCGCTCAACCAGTAACAAGGATAATAAACCCAGAGAAATTTGTACCCAATATGTTCAGTTGTAGTAATGTATATGGACCATTATTCGAAATAAGAGATGGAAGTTGGTTACAATTTCCAACTCGAGTAATAGTAGCACCACCAAAAATATTTGGACTGACAGAATTGGCCAACGAAGCAGAATTCAAACCAGTTGATATATCACAGAGTGGGATATACCAAACGAAAGATCTGGAACGAGCCAGAGAACATTTATTATTCCCAGCACAAAGGCAAGCAATATTATCCAACATTGTAACTATAACGGGAGGTAACAACTATGGAGAGAAACCCAACTACGAATTGTTACTATCGCCGGATCATTTTCAACACGTTACAGCAAATATGATGAAAGCCATGTGGGGAAGATTCTTAATCTTCGGACAAATGATGGCAGGAATCTTAGGAATAATTCTTATTATTCAAATCGTAAGAGTAATCATAACACAAATGTTAGCATGTTTCGATATTTACAAAAGAGAAAGGAAAATCAACTGGAAAATGGCAATTGGATTCTTACCGTTTTTAGCTAAAACAATGGTATTACATGGACACTCAAAAGATATCCACAAGATAAAAAGATTAGTAGGAATTCTAACTAAAATGAATGGTACCGATGAAGAAGTTGGACGAAAATTTAAAGCAATAATGAGATTAGAAGCCGAGAAAACCAGAATGAAGCGACAGAAAACGAGCAACTGGAGACGATGGATAAATTTCAGAGATGATAGCAGTAATAACAGCGACAATGATGAAAATCAAGGAGGAACACAGATGCTAACTCAAGAGCAACTCAAACAATGGGAAAACCGAAAGACAAGACATAGTGGACACTATAATCATCCACCACCAGTATACGAATGCCTAAAGAAAGCAGCATCATCAGTAGAGAGAAACATGCCAGTAGAAAGACACGTACCAATACCAAGATCAACAACATTACGAAATATTTATCCAGTACCATACGAACCAAATTGGGCAGACTTAGTACCAAGAACCAGCCAAAGATCAAGAAGTGTGGATCAGGATCCAGAAACTCGAACTATAGCTATGTTACAAACATTAGCTGGACCAACATTAACGGTACCCATAGAAATAAATGGGGTAGAGATAAAAGCAATGATTGATACCGGAGCAAACATCTCAGCAATAAATATGGATAAAATACCCGGAAGATTGTGGCCATGTATAGAAGAAGCTAACATGGATGTAATAACTTGCAGTAAGGAATCGGTAGCAGTCATTGGAAAAATCTGGTCGATAATCGAATATAAAAATGTAAAAATCAATACGTATTTAGCAGTCATCAGGAGGTTGAGCGCAGATTGTATAATTGGAACAGATCTCATGCCAGAATTATTAAAAGAGATAATAATAGATCTAGGATCAATGGAGCTGAGAGATAAAACCGGACGAATATGTATGTTGAAATCAGAAGTGAGATGCTCAGAGAAAATAGTAGTGCCAGGACGCACACAAATGATTTGCTATGTGAAAGTAAATGAGGAAACTAGAGGAGAAATGATTTTTGAGCCTAATCACAAATTTGAGAAAAAGAAAGAACTGCCATTAGCCAGAGAGATAGTGTATGTAAACGACAACAGTGAAATTCCGATCAACATTACAAATTTTGATGAAGAAGACAAAGTCATTTACGAAAACGAAAGATTGGGAAAATTAACACCGATGATGGATATCGAACTTCCAACAGCAAAAACTGAAGGAACTGAGGAAGAATTATGGACTATCGACAGTCAGCTACTAAACGAAGCGGAAAAAGAGCAACTACAAAAACTGCTAATGGAATTTAAGGATATATTTGCAGCATCTGACTTAGATCTCGGTACAAGCGACGTAACGCAACACACGATACCACTAACAGATGATACCCCAATAACACTACGGCCATATCGACTGGCAGAAGCTCAGAAATCTGTAGCAGAAAAAGAAGTTCAAAAGATGTTAGACGCAGGAGTAATCGAACCAAGTTGCTCACCATGGCAATTTCCAGTGGTCATGGTAAAGAAAAAAGACGGAACACAACGGTTCTGTATAGACTATCGACGACTCAATGCGGTAACAAAACGGGATACATACCCGCTACCAGATATAAACGAGATGTTACAAATGTTACACGGAGCAGCTTATTTTACATCGCTAGACTTAAAAAGTGGTTATTGGCAGATAAAGGTCAAAGAGGAGGATAGAGAGAAAACTGCCTTTACAATTGGAAAAGATCTATATCAATTTAAGAAAATGCCTTTCGGACTAACTAACGCACCAGCTTCATTTCAGAGATGTATGAATTTTGTAACTCACGGCATTAAACAATGTATGGTATATATTGATGATTTGTTAATTTATTCTAGCACCTTCGAGCAACATTTAAAAGATATCCGTAATGTATTCGTTCGACTGAGACAATGGAAATTAAAATTGAAACCATCAAAATGTGATTGGGCAAAGGAAAAAGTTACCTTCTTAGGACATATTGTGTCAGCAAAAGGCAAAGAACCAGATCCAAGAAACATCGAAAAGATAAAGAATTGCCCTGCACCAAAGACAGTCACGCAAGTGCAAGAATTCTTAGGCTTATGTGGATATTATCGAAAGTTCATCAAGAATTACGCAACTATTGCGAAACCAATACAAGAATTAACCAAAAAAGATACCCCGTTTATATGGGAAGAGGAACAACAAACAGCCTTTGAAACACTCAGAGATAAACTGATATCAGCACCAATACTCGTACACCCAGATTTTAAGAAACCGTTTTTGTTAGCAACAGACGCAAGTGGATATGCATCTGGAGCAGTTCTAGGACAATGGGATGACGAGAAAAGAGAACGAGTTATTGGATATTATAGTCGAACGTTCAAGAAACATGAAAAGAATTACTCCGTGACTGAAAGAGAGGCGTTAGCAATAATCCAAGCTATTAAACATTTCAAATATTTATTATGGGGTCACGAGATATATATCACTACAGATCATCAACCATTGGTATGGCTAGGCCAACATAAAGAAGCCTCGAGTAGATTAATGAGATGGGCGATGCAGTTGCAAGAATACTCACCGTATATAAAGTTCAAATCAGGAAAAGCGAACGCCAACGCAGATTGCATGTCAAGATTTGTATTTGAGGAACTGATGGATCAGGATGTAAGACGAATATGCATGATAATCGCAGAGGACATCGACTTTACAAAGCTGAAAAATGAACAGAAAGAAGACGAAGAGTTGAAAACAATAATCGAATTCATGGAAACTAACGATATGAAAATCTTCGACAACAACAGTAAATTAAAAGAGCATATGGAAAAACACAGACACCGATATACCATAGAGAAGGGATGGTTATTACTAATGGATGGCGAAAAACGACTCATGTGTTTACCAGAAAGTAGACGAAAAGAGGTATTGATGCAATACCACGATGGAAAACTTGGAGGACACATGTCAGCAAAAAAGACGGAAGCAAGACTGCGTCAAAAATATTATTGGCCAAATATCGGAGAGGACGTAAAAGGGTGGATAAAGAATTGTCTGATATGTGCAACGAGGAAAAGCACAGGAAGTAAATTGAAAGCGCCGCTAAAGCCAATGCCAATTCCACCAGAACCCATGACAATGATTGCAATGGATGTAGTAGGACCATTACCAGAAACCAACGACGGAAATATCTATATATTAGTAGTGACAGATTATTTATCAAAATTCCCGGAAGCATTCGCAATACCAGATCAAAAAGCTAGAACAATAGCGAGAATCCTAGTAGAAGAAATATGCTGTAGATACGGAACACCCAAACAGATTTTAACTGATCAAGGAACCAACTTTATGAGTGAGATAATAGAGGAAGTAACGAATTACTTCAGAATTGCGAAATTGAGGACATCGCCTTACCACCCGCAAACAAATGGACAAACCGAACGATTTAACGGCATATTAATAGAAATGATGTCCAATTATGTAAGCAGACACCAAAAGGATTGGGATAGATATATAAATCTATGCCTTATGGCCTATAGAATGTCAATACATTCAGCAACAAAAATGAGCCCATTTAAGCTAATGTACGGCAGAGAATGTAACATGCCGATAGACTTAGAATATCAACCGCCAATATCACAGTATATGGAAATTGATGATTATGTAACAGGATTCAAAGAGCGAATGCAAGAGATCTGGAAAACAGCAGGTATGAATATTAGATTTAACCAAGAAAGCTATAAAGAATTGCACGATAAAAAGCGAGACGTACGTGAGCATAACTTTCAGGTTGGAGATTGGGTAATAATCGCAACGCCAGAAATTATCCCAGGAGTAGCCAGAAAATTACAAAGATGTGGTAAAGGACCATATGAGATAATGTATGTAAACGAGAACAATGCGCGAGTTAAATTGGTCAATAACCCACTCACTAGACCTATTTACGTAAACGTAAGCAGATGTAAAACGATACCGAGAACAATAACAAAAGAACCAGAGAATCGAGGTATGCAAACTAGATCACAAACTCAACAATTGAGTATAAACGGACTAACGATGAGTCGAAAAATAGAAGCAACATCAAATAATACCGTAGAGGAACCTAAACCGGATGAATCCAAAATAACTCTAAACGCGACTCAAGATAATGTAGACAAAATGGACATAATAGTAAAAGCTATCAGAGAGATAATGCCAGAATGGGTCGAAGGAAAAGGATGGATGAGAATAGTAAACAAAGCGGGAAAAATCGCAATGGATTACGCTAAAGGAGCTAGAAGTCCACCAGAAATGGATCGTATCAAGGAAAAGCATACCCATGATCTTCACTATGGCAGATGTAGAAGGGAACGTACCTCTACATATCGCAGTACAACACAGAAATACCCAAAGGATAATAGACATAATCCAACTTATGCAGAAATGCGGACACGCCTCAAATATACCAAACAAAGAGGGACAAACACCATTAATGTTCGCAGTCGCAGCAGATGCTTCTACAACAGTTCTGAGGGAACTATTAAAAACAGGATCATCGTTCAAAGAAAAAGACAATGGGGAAAACAATGTACTACACTATGCACTGAAATCGAGACAAGCAAGTGCAATAAAATTTATAACCAGAAATGCGACAATTAGAGAGAGAGAAATGATGGGGGTAAAACAATCCAAACATTATGGGAAGCTATCGACGCCCAAACAAGACGAAGCAACAGCCAACCTGATGAAATGGACCTACGAAGGATCATCACTTAAAGTATTCGATCTGAACTATATGGTAAGAAACAGAAACGTCCTATTAAAAGAAACAATATATGCCCACTATCCATTCCCAAAAACAATAAAAGCAATGTTGAAATGGGAAGGACTAAAATTCACCAATCATCCAAAAGAAGCAATACGAATCGGAGATAGAAAGGAACAACTATTGATGATAATACACAGATGGCATCGAAAGCAAATAAGATTTCAAGCGAGCAAACAAGAAATAAAAGAAATGGACGATATAAAAGCAAGAATAATAAAAGTATACGAGGAAATAATTGAAATAATAAATGTCGAGGACGACATTTCAAAGGAAACCCCGGATGGAGGTAATAATGGAGAAGGAGGAAGTGACAACAGCAAAGATCAAGGCGATCAAAATGCTAGAGACGAAAACAAATCCGCACAACAAGAGAAAAAGGAATCATCTAACGAGGAACGTCAAGAAACGAGCAACAGAAATAACGAGGGAAAGCGAAACAAAGGGATGATGTTACTACAACAAAGGAAAAATCAAAACCGACCGACCCTGCTACAAAAAATAATGATATTGATCACGTCCATCAAGTTAACAGAAGCTGAGGAAAACATCACGAAGGAGATAAAATCGTTCAGAATACGAACAATAAATGAGAAAGGAAGCGCAAGCAAAGGAATATGCTTACAACTGACGATGAATACAAGCATAAGTTGCCAATTCGATTCCATAGGAAAACCAGGAAAGATGGAAATACGATCCGAAAACTCATCATCATGCCAAACCACCAAAGATGTATGTAGAGATGCTACAGAAGATAGAAACGTAAAAATCCAAGTAAAGCCAGGAATAGGCAAATTGCGAATAATAAACAGAGGAATAGAAACCATTGAACAAGTATGTATACAAAATAAAATTATCGATTGTTGGAAAATGAATATGAAAGCAGGAAAGAAATGTGAATGGGATAGCCTAGAAGGCAATGCAGAATATATAATATGTGCCAACAATGATATAATAATAACCTGCACATTAGCCAAAACCCTGGGAGAAAAATTCACAACACCAAAAGAAGAGCCTTATCAACGTCGAGCACGAGAAAATAAAGAAATAATAATAAAAGTAGAATCAGACCCAAAGATCGGAGAAGAGATAATAGTTGAAAATATGGGCAAAGAACCCATCACAAAAGTCTGTGTATTCGAAACTAAAAAGAACGGAACGATAAATGAAAGAATCAAATGTCAAGCAAATGAAGATATCAAAAACCAAAAATACCGCATCCCAACCAAAAGAAAGCGTGGAAAGTATATAGTACACGTTCAGAAAGGAAGAGACGATTACTGGAAATCAATAACAAGAAAGTTACTAGAAACAATTACGACAAAACGTCCGGAAAAAGAAACAAAAGAGGAACCGTATCAACGCCAAATCAGAGAAAGTGAAGCAGTAATAATAAACATAGAGTCAAATGCAGCAAATGAAGAAGAAATAGTAATTGAGAACACAGGTGAAAAACCTATCACAAAAATCTGCGTATACGAACCTAAAAGAAACGAACCAGTAAACAAAAGAATACAATGTGAAACAAGCAAAACGATAACGAATCGAAAGTATCGCATACCGACGAAAAGGAAACTGGGAAAATATGTAATAAATATCCAAAAGGGAACTCATGAACATTGGAGAACGATAACAAGGAAACCACTCAAATCAAATGCGACAGATAAACCTATAATAAAACAATCTGGGAGAAAAACAAGAAACGAAACATGGAAAAAAGGAATGATCATGGACGACAGCCACCTTTCAATCCACGAAGCATTACAGCTCCAAAAAGCACTCAAGAATGTACAACCAAAGGAAGGAATAATGGAGACAACCAATGTAAGAGAAAATACAACCATGCAGCCTAACGAAAAGAATTACATGATTAAAATGATCTGGATAACAACAGCAATAGTAAGCAGCGTAGTAATGCTGATAATAATTCAACTAGCAAGAACTACCAAATGCAAAAAGAAGCCAGCGAAGAAAAGATTATGGCCAGCAGTGGAAAAATTCAACTATGATATTGAATTAGGACAATACGATGCAGAAAGAACCGAAGAATATGAAATCATAGGAAATTCTAGCACAAGCGGACTCTGGTTAAAAGAACCGCCCATTATCGAAGCACAACAATGGTCCAATGAATCTGATGTATACCAGATAATGAATGAGAAATACGGGGATATACGAACATTGCGTATAGAGGCCCCGGAGACGATGGTGTAAAACGAGAAAGAGACGTTGTATATAGTGTAAAATATTATGTAGTATATTAGTAGTAATAATATGTATATCTATATGTAAATACCGTACAAAATGCGTTAGAGACATACGCAAACAGAGAAAATGCAGATGAATTAATGATGTGTTATAATCAACAGATGAATCCGAATAATGCAAATCAACAAAATCAAGTTAGAATACCACCATTCGTAGAAGGAATTCAACAACCAGCAGCTGCCAATGCACCTATAGAGATTGCAGAATTAAATCAAGGAATATACCAAGATCCAGGAATTGAGGCAACATGGAGACGACAATGCGAATTAATGACACTAATAACGAATAATGCACAAACTCAGTGGACAAATACTCATCTAGTATTAACGGAAAGTGTGAACAGAGGCCTACAACAAGCCATAAGACTGGAAGAACAACAAAGAACAATACTACAATTACAGAGAATAAACGAGCAATTAGCAGATCAAGTTAGATGGCAAGCTGACGAAATTAGAAGACTACGTAACAATCAACAGCACGTAGATCCAGCAAGTTGGGTGGAATGGATAGCATCAATGCCAGAATTCACCCCAGAACCGGATTCAACAGTAGAATAAAAATAACGAGTACCTTGTAAATATGTAAAATAACACGACAGAAAACGAAGCAACGTCAAGTAATTGAAAACTTTTGTAGATATGCAGACGATCATCGAGAGAATTAGAGGAAGCGAGAATCCATCCGAAACTACGAGACGATTAATGAAGGAAAAAATCAAAGTGGTGAACGATATAAAAGAAAGACTAAAGTGTTGTAAATGTAAAGAATTGCTGATTGGAGCGAGACAGACGAAATGCGGATGCAGAATATGTACAGATTGTACGATAGAAGTGATAGAAACAAAAACAATAAAATGCCCTGGATGCGACGAGACGATGGAAAGAGATGAAGATCCGACAACAATGGATAAAGCTACCAACAAAGAGATCAACAATCTATTAGTTCAATGCCGAGTAAAAGAATGTGAATGGAAAGGACGTATGAAGGAAGCCGAAAGTCACGCAAACGAATGTGAATATAACGAGATATTATGCGAAAAATGTCAAACTATCATAACAAAAAAGACTATGAGAGAACACCATAAAGTGTGCATCAAGAGAGAGGAAAAATGCGAATTCTGTGGAGTCATCGACGAATGGATAAAAATAGAAATGGAACATCGGAATCCAGAAGAGGAGCAAATATGTGATCTATATGAAGGAGTATGCGCAAACAACTGCGACAGGAAAGAGAAAGTCAAATTAAAGGAACATTGGAACGAATGTAGCGGCAAACCAGTCAAGTGCCCGTTAGAATTATTCAATTGTCGAGCACAACTACCAGTTGCGGAAATGCAAAAGCACATGATGGAAAATAGTATCGAGCATGCCGAAATCATGATGAAGACGATAGGAATGCTGGCATGGGAAGTAAAAAGCCTACGAACAGAAAACGATGCACAAAAGGCAATAATAAGAGAAATATTAGAGTCCAGAAAGAATTTCGAGAGGAGCCAAGGAGACACACTCAAGAAAATGGCCGAAATGGAAAAGAAAATGCAACAGATGACCAACAGCATAAAGGAACTAGAAACCAACAGTTCTATAGCCAGAAAACATCCTACAGCACCATTTATATGGAAAATAACCGAATTCGCAGAAAAGCTCCAGAGAGCAAAAGACGGAACACAAAGAATTCTAGATAGTCCACCAATATACAGTTGGGAAAACGGATATAAATTAAGTATTAGACTGTATCCAAATGGGGATGGGAACGCAACAGGCACCCCATATCAGTGTCTTCATCAGAGTAGGAAGAGGAGATTATGATGAATTATTAACATGGCCTTTTAAACAAAATATGATATTAACGATGAAAGGACAAGAGGATTACCGCAATCCAATCAGAACAGGAAATGAACCACAGATGGGAAGGCCAACAACTGACTGGAATACAGCAATTGGAACACCACGTTTCTATCCACAACAACGATTAAGAGGAGAAGGATTCTTGCGAGAAGATAATCTGTATATAAAATTAGAAGTGGAGAAGCCAGACAAGACGCTGTAAAGAAAAACGGAAAGTGTAAATAAATGTAAATAAAATAATAAAATCAAATAAAAATCAAAAAATTACAAATAATCAAAAAAAATCAGAAAAACAAAAATTCAAAAATAATGACGATATTTAGATGGCAAGCGGAATCAGCGAAGAGATAACAGTACAGATGAGAGAAGGACCAGATTCGATATGGACGAGATTATGGAAAAAACCGGAAGAGGAAGAGAAAGTTAATACACTAGCAGCATCAATTATATACTATAAAGACTACGACGGAACAAGACGGCCAACGCAAATCATAAAAGCGATATACTCACAAAGGAGAGTGAGAGACGAGGAACTGAGAAAAGAGGAACAGAGATATTTAACGTTTAAAGATAATAAAGTGTTTACCGAACGGCAAAGTCAAGAAATGGCCGCACAAGGATTTTATTTTACGGGAACACCAGAACTACCAGACGAAGTAACATGCATCTATTGTAAAGGAAAACTCGCAAAATGGGAAAAGGGAGAGACAGCAAAACGAGAACACCTGAGGAAATTTTCAACCTGTCCATTTAGAATTAATATTGATGTCAGAAACCAAGCGATGAACAGACTAGAAGGACTTCGACAATCGGAGTTAGACAAAGATGAAAAGGGAGGTGAGAAAAAGATAACGGTAATAAAGAATTTCGAAGACCCAGCAGAACTAATATGGGAAAAAGAGACTATCAATAGAACATTCGAAGAGAGAATTAAAACCTTCAAAGGAAACCCAAGAGCAGCAGAATTTGCGAGTCAAGGGTATTGTCAAACAGCCAGAGGAATAATGTGCGAAGGATGCAAAAATCAACAGCCAATACCAGATCAGAATGTCAAGAAGCTAAAACATAAAAGAAAATGTATGTATAAACAAGAAAAAGAGTCAAAGAATATCGAGATAATAATTACAAATCAGCAAATAGAAGATATATTAGACCGACCAAAGACGAGAACCATAATGCTATTATCAGGAGTAGAAACTCAAAAAATGAGGAAAATAATCCAGGAAAGATTAGCTAATAATTTAGAATGGTATGACTCGACACAAGCAATAATCCGAGCAATCAAGCGATATCAGGAGAAACCGAAAGAAAATCGAGACAAATCAATGATAAAAGAAGCTATTTTGGAGCAGTATCAATGTGTGACATGTTGGCAAAAACATGTCGAAATAATTTATACTCCTTGTGGACATATGGTCACATGTGAGGCATGCGGGATAAAAGTCGATATATGTCCAGTATGTAGAAAGCCGATCAGCGGGCGGATCAAAGGATTCCGTTTCGCTGATCAGTAATTAAAAATGGAAGCAACATGTAAAAAGTGTAAATAAAGATAAACGTAAAAACAAAAAATTATAAAAACTCAAAAACCACAAAACTACGAGATGATGTAAATTATGATAAAATTTTGAGATGATTGAAAAGAGAGAATAATCGATTATTAATATTTAGAAAGCAATTATGAATACAAACGAGACAAAAGAAGTTGTAAAAGAGGCTGAAGAATCAAAACAAGCAGTCAAAGATCAACCAGAGTCAATAAAAGTAATAAATGAAGAAGTAGAATTATGGAGACAAAGGACGTTACAATTAAAAGAAATGCTACTAATCGCAGAAGAGGAATTAGTGCAAGAGACTCTAAAAACGAAAATGATGAAAGAAAAGTGGGAAAAACAACTAGAACAAAAAATAATTTACCCGGAAGGAAAAGAGAAAACGTACCAAGAGCGAGAAGAGGAAATGATGAAGGAATTCATGCAGAACCAAACTAGAATCAAAAATCAACGGAAAGAGATACAAACCCTAGAGCAAGAGAAGCAGGACCAACAAAGTGAAATCGAAAGATTGCGAGAAGTGATAAAAGATAAAGAAGCAGAGATACGAGAAGAAGGAGAAGAGACGATAAAAATCATACAGCAAATGCAGGAGGAAATTGGGCAAATTAGCACCCAATACCGAATAGAGAAAACAAAGAGAACCCATTTGGAACAAGCCAAGGAATGGGCAAAACGACAAGCACTCCATTGGAAAGCCAAATGGACGGAGGATAGAGAACACTCAAGGAGTAATTTGGAAGCACGGATCAGACATTATATTCAGCAAATAGCCGAAGAGGAAGACCGAACAAGAGCATACAAAACTAAATGGGAAAATGCGAAAAAGGAAGTCAACAAGCTGAGAAATCAAGGGCCAAAACCAGCAAAGAAAATTAGAGAGCCCAGAGACGATAGACAAGAAAGAATGCTGACTCAGATAACTGATCAAGCAAGAAAATGGCGAATAGAATGCAGATTATGGGAGGACGCCAACGCAAAACAATCTAGCTATATAGTGAAATTAGAGCAGGAAGTTGAGTACCAACAAACCAGAGTAAAAGAGATGCAAATCGAGCAGGACGAAGCTCACCGAAAAGAACAAAAACAACAATGGAAAACGGAGATCAAAGAAAAAGCAATAAAAAGAGAGGCGAAAAAATGGAAAGAGCACTTTCAAGAAGCCAAGAAAGAGATAAGATTGTTACCCAAAAGGATACTAAATATGGAAGATTGGGAACTTTGGGAACAAGTCGAAGTGCAGAAAGAAACAATCGAAGAACTAAACGAGCAGGTCCAAAACTTAGAATTTCGGGAAAAAATCAGACAAGGCACAATAAGAAGGCTCAGGAGACACGAAAAGGAATACGAACAACAATTCAACGAAATGTACAAGAGATCAGCAGAAACGAGAGATCAACTTACAGACGAAAAAAGACAAAACCAACAATTAAACGAGAGGATAACAGAACTCCAGCAGGAGGTGAACGGACACCGAGGAGTTGCAGTATTCAAAGAAATTCAGTTGAGACATCAACTCGAAGTCAACGATCAGTTGAAAGAACAAGTTGAAGCAGAGATAAAAGCGATAAAGCAAGGATACGAGGAAAACGAACAGAATTTGAGAAAAGAAATTGAAAAACTAAAAGCGTTAGAAAACACGCATCGGTTGGAAACGCGAGTGGAGGAATTAACCGAAAATACAGAATATCTTGCCTATCTCTTAGACGAAGAGATACAAATATCAAATTCCTTGCGAGAAGAAGTAAATATGTTACAAAACCGACCACCAATCCTGCTTATGCCATTATACCCAACTGAAAGTATAAACCAAGTACCCGCCGAACCCGATGAAGGATTCGGGGAGACGGACGAAACGATAGTGTAAATTTAAAGAGGAAAAATTGTAAAAAGTGTGTAAAAAGATAATAAAAAATAATAAAAATGACAAAAACAAAAAATTGTAATCGATGTATATTTAGCATGAATTTGAATCTAGAAGACGGAGAATACGTACCAAGCCCAATTCAATTAGTAGAACCAATCGAACAAGACCCACTGAGATATTACAGTAAAAGATGGAGAGCCGAAAGAAAAGAATGGCAAGAATTAGTGGAGGAGCAAGAATCAGAAATCGCCCGGATAAATCAACAGTTAATACAGTCAAACCAGCTAGCCAATATGATAAAACGAAAACTAACATCCAGCATGGGAGAAAACAGAAATCAAGAGAGAGAAAATGAACGATTAAGACGAGAATTAGCCGAAATAAAGACTCGTGTAATCCTGGAAGATTATTGGAAAACCGAAGCAGAACGAATGCGAGATAGCAGAAAGAGCGAACAGAGATATGTAATACAACTAGAAGACAGTTGTAAAGAAGCCAGAGAGATAAAAGAAAGTCATCAACAAACTCAGGACGAAATTAAAACATTAACAGAACAGCTCCAGGAAGCGAGACGAAAGCTGGAAAAGCAAACCGCTAAACGAATAAATTATAAACGTCAACTTAAAAGAAAGCAAGCGAAAGAAAGAAATCTCCAAATGAAAATCCATAATCAACAAAGAATAATCAAAGAAAACAAAGAACGATTAAAAGAACTCCCGAAAATAACCGAGCGATTAATAAGAGCCCAAGTCCTAATAATGAGATTTTCAGAAAACAAAACTAAAGAGGAGTGCGAGATACACCCAACCCCAGAAAAAGAGAAAGAGTAAAAAGGGCTAAACTCCACTGTAAATAAACGAAATAACCTTGTAAATAAATATCAAATTAATTACGTATAAAAAATAGAAGTTATGAACCCAAATCTGTGGATAATAATGATGATAATAATGAGAGAGTGTGATACTGAAAACCCGTTGGAAAAATGCGAGAAATCCCAACCCTTCAGAAGAGAAGACAGCACCTGTGCCGATTACAAAGAAATTTGTAGAAACCCTGATAATGAGGAATGTCAACAAATAAACCTCCAATGTATGCAATGCCCCACAAAAGAAAACAAGGACGAATTGAAACAGAATATCGAGAAAACCCAAACAATGGTACAAACCCTACTGAGAAATAATGAAGAAATAGCTAATATAAAAAACGAAAACCGAGAGATAAAGAAAACCCTAGAAACCCTCATCAGACAAATTCAAAGAAAAGCCAAAGCAAATCCCAATAACAAACCAATTCAAGAAATTCAAAAAATCGTCCTATCCATCAAAAAGCAACAAGGAAAACAAATTAAAAATGAACCCAATAGAACAATTCTATCAATCGAACTTATACTACCGATTAGTATAACCTCTAATATGATACTTCTAATATGTTGTCTCATCCTCGGCCTAACAAAAAACAAACCAAGGCAAAACACCCCAATTCAGAAATTCAGAAGAAAAATCAACCAAATCCGAAACACCAATCAAATTAGCAAAACTTCAAGACTCTCGCAGATATCTATCAATCACCCTTCAAGATCAACCCAGCTCGAAAGCGAAACCCAAGCCGTCAGTGATTCATTCGAAGCCAAATATAACTGATTTACATTGATTGATTAATTCAGACTGATCTATAGTGATTTGAACTGATCTTATAAAACTTGCATTGATATAAAAACTGAACTATCCAATTTTGATTATGTATCGTAGCCGGACCTTAAGTCCATCTTTGCCTTGATGATTTAACTTTACCGTAGAAATTTTTATGAATGTGAATATTGAAAATGGAAATGTATGTATCATTTTGAAATCAATTGAAATTGCGGGTCGCAATTTTACGGACCCCCGAGTGTTTTATGTTGGGCCAGAACGTAAACGGCCTTGGAAAATGTTTAAATGGATCAGAAACACACACGCAAAAATAACACGCAATTTAAATAAACCCACTGAAACATCAAGTAAACCCGATAAAATCTGAGAAATAAAAGAATTAAATATAAAATAATAAACATAAAAATAAATTAAAATATTAACAAAATGCACCAAGATTCGCACGATACCTATACAAATATAACAAGAAAACATAACAAATTCGACAAAATTAGAAAAATTAATAAAAGTTCATTAAAGTGAAATTTAAATCGAAAATTTTGAATTAGTAATAATTCAATAAAAATTCTAAATAAAAAATTATAAAAATAAATCGAAAAATAATAAAAATAAATAATAGAATTTGCTAGAAAAGAACAAGGTCGAATTTTGTTTTACTGCATCAAATTTCACACGTCACACAAATAGGTATATATATTGATCCATTTTCACATTTACAAAAACCATTTTTCCAACCAATTTTGGACTTTAACCATTTTTGAAAACTAACCATATTTTCAAACTGATTGAAACCATTTTTAGAAACTATTTTAAAACTATTTGAAATCGTTTGTAGACTATTTTGAAATCTTATTTTCCAATCGTTGTGAAGCTATTTTAGAACATTATTTTCAAGCTATTGGAGCTAATTCAATTGATTCTAGACTATTTTGAAATCTTATTTTCCAATCGTTGTGAAGCTATTTTAGAACATTATTTTCAAGCTATTGGAGCTAATTCAATTGATTCTAGACTATTTTGAAATCTTATTTTCCAATCGTTGTGGAGCTATTTTAGAATATTATTTTCAAGCTATTTGAGCTAATCCAATTGATTTTAGGTGAGAAATATTTTGGTTGGAGCTCTCTTTCCACGGCGACGTGGGGAGAGAGGCATTTATGCTTTCTGTTATGATGTTTTATGGTATTGTTTGAAATATTTGGAATGGTTATGAAGGGTAATTCTGTTATTTTGTCCTAATTAATAAATATTATTAATATACATGAATTATTTGATATATATTTTTTCATAAACTAAATTGAAATGTCGAAATTTTTCCGGCCCACAGCCGACACAGCACGCAAGATAGTAAAATCAACATAGTACAGATGCATGTAAGTGCGTGGAAAATCGCCAATGATATGTACCCGTGAAGACTCGGCGTTGAGAAACGCAGGGGTCGTAACGTCAATATTATCCCTATAGCTGAAGCGAGAAATAAGGAAGAAGTCTCTGGCTGCTTCCTCGTTTCTCAATTCTGTAAAATCGACCTAAAATTTATGTTACATACGGCTTAAAATTATCACACCGAGTAGTCCAGTGGGCACTCAATAAATATAATATGAACACAATATGCGTCTAAGGCCTATTAAAGGGGAAGGGTACTTGGGTTAAATTAACTGAAATCGTTGTTATAACTATTTTGGATTAACATTTTGAAATAAATAAAATTTATTGGGAATCATTGAATTCGATTAAATTGAGATTATTGATAAAAATTTAAAGTAACCATTGATTATAAAAGTAAAGTGTTTTATGGCTAAAAATTAAAGTAAATATTGGGTAAAGATAATTTAAATGCTCGTAAATTATTGATTAGGGTATTAGCAAATAATTTCATCAGTTAAGTTATTATAATTCATTTCAATAAAAGCAATCTGATCTTTGGGTAAGAACGAGTAATGTGTTGATCTAATCCAAATCAACCCCGATAAAAATGGAAGCAGTTAAGAATCGAATTCATTGATTTCAAATAAAGAAACGTATCAATTAAAGGTAAAACGACTTTCGAATAACAGTATGAAATCCCTTAACTTAATTGTTGATTAAAATTTAATGTCACCCCACATAATTCACAGTTAATTCGGTTTGATAAAATTGAAGAAGTGATTGAGTAAAATCAAGTGTTTTGATTAAATTATTGATTAAAAATAAAATGAATAAAAATAAATATATCGTTTATTAAATTGAAACAATTTATTGATAACAGTAAAAATGATTAAATTAGTGCAAATAACTATTAAGAAAAAACCCAAATAATCTAGTTTTGGTAAAGTAAAATATTGAATAAGAATAAATACAATAAGTTCCGTAACGAGCTATGGTTAGTGGATTAAAGTAACTCATAGGTTAAGGTTAGAGATGAATTGAATAACCGTAAAAATGTAAATTAAAGTAAAACTGGATTCACGGATTTAAAACGATTAGCATTAAAATAACTTTGTGGTAATAGTTGATCCAAACAGCCTTAGGGAAGACTAGTAGAAATCGGAATAACAAATGTCGATATTAATTACCGGTAATATCATCTCTTAACTAGAATTAAAACAATCCATAAATCTATCAAATAGGTTTCTTCAATTATCGTAAATGCAGGATTTATAGCAAATTGATTAGCGGTAAAGTGAATGAATATTTACGTAAATTAAATCAATATAATTGAAAAAACACCAAAGTTTAAGACAAGCGAAAATTTGTATTGAACAAACAAAATTCCACATAGCGAAGTTATTCCAATAAAAGGGTATCGCATCTATTTAGAAACCTCGATAAGCGTAGAAGTTTTCCTAAAAGTTGCTAATAAAGTACATTTAAACTAGTCAACGAAATAACTTACCGGAAATTGAGATAATCAGGTGTAGGCGAACATTTGACCAGTAATTCTAACAATACGACACGAATCATACAATCACCGGATGTAAACAACGTAATTCACCTTTAGCCAACCGCTTAAGTTGTAATGGAAAAATCCGCCGGAAATCATTCGCCCACCAGGATACACCTACACGCGACCAAGTTATCTCGGATCAACATCCGGCCTAAATCTTAAAATGCGAGCAACTGTAGTTAAAGTTAGTAAACAAACTTTAAATCGATGTCCAAATTCTCTTAAGTCAACGTACGAGTATCCGCCTACATGAAAAACTTCTATGTTAAGACGCATATATCGACTAAGTTAAACATCAGGTTACCACATCCATACGATTAATTATATAGTTTCCCTATAAAGGAGTGCACCTTAGAGAACCAGACCCACAAAGTAACCCTACCTGCTTATTAATGTTCCATCGCATAAAGGAAGGCAATGGTCACGCGTATGACACCCTTACTAGTAACATAGACACTATCTGCTTGCTAATAACTTAGAATGGTAAATCAATCGAACCTAATAACAGTAATGCTTATACTAAACACTCGCATCATGTTACTCAACCTTAATTTCATCTCTCCGCAGGCAGATAAGCACTTAATCTTGAACGATCATGAGGGACAGAGCAAAGCGAGCACAGGTCTTCTATCGACAGCTCGTGAACCCGAGGGTTGTCCGAGCAACTATAGTACTAGCACATGGTACTCAATTTTTGCGGGCAATCCACCACTTGAACACATTACCAACGTTGCTTAGCAACGGGTGCCAAGTGGCGATTAGTATCATTTTGTATGGCGTTACGAGGGCAACTAGAAGGATAAGCAAGATTTGAAACCCTGTAACCCACCATAAATGATTCTACAATCGGCTCAAAATCTCTAACACGAGTAGTCCAGTGGGCACTCACTAACTATGAAATGAACATACATAGACCTTAAGGACAAAAAGAGGGAATGGGTAGCGGGTAAAATTGCGAAATCGTTGCAACACTTAAAATGAATAGCCATCGGAAAAAGATTGATCCGAACGACTCAAAATCACGAAAAATAATATTTAAATAAAAATTAAATAAATTATGTCAATTGAAACGGAAAATATGGGCAGAACGCTGCGCAAATTTTTGGAAATAGTTAAAACACTTATCATAAAAAAATGTAAAATAAGGGCGGAACGCTGCTCAAATTTTCCGAATCAACTAAAATACTTATAGAATATAGAAAACTAAAAGTGAAATGCGACTCAACGGTTGGTATAAGATTATTATGAAACTGAAAAATAAGGGCAGAATGCTGCTCAAATTTTCCGAATTAATTCAAATACTTAACAAAAATGGTAACGTAAAAATGGAACGCGTAAAATAAGGGTGGAACGCTCTGTAGGAATATATAAATAAATTTTTTGGATTTAGTTCTACAAATGTAAGTCGGATTAATTTTAAACTAAAATTTATTATTTAATATTTTACTATAACGAAATTTTATTTATCTAAACCTTTCTATATATTGGAAGTTTGTATGTATTTTTACGTTGTATTGTGTCTGTGTGCTAAATTTATCTTTTCTTCTACTTCTCAATTTATATAGTCAAATTTGCTATTCATTCGAACAAATTACATCAAAATAAAGGTATGTTTGCATTTTCTACTCTAAGTTTGTTGATTTTTTTTATTAATAAATAATTAAATAAGTTTGGCAATGATTTTATTAAAAGAAAACGCCAATCAAAAACTCATTGTACGATAGATTTCGACAGTTTAACTGTCATATTCAGGCTCAAAAAAGCAACTTAAATATCATGGATTATTTATATAATTTAAACAAATTATTTTTTTAATTAAATATTGTAATAAATAATTAATAAAATATTATAATCAAATTAAATATTTTAAATAAATATTTTTACACTAATTTTTAAATTTTTTATAAATATTAAACTTTGTTTCTCTATTATAATAAAATATTAAAATAATGAAACATTTTATAAATTAAATTTTATAAATTTTAGTTTGACATAGTTCAAATAATATTAAAATTTAAAAAATTTTTAAACAATAATGAAACATTAATTTATCGCAATTTAACATACTCAAAGTACTTAAAAGTATTCAAAGCATTCGTAGTCATAACACTTTGCACATTAATCTTTGGATCCAATGACCTTATCAACAATGTATCACATTTAACACGTTCCTGATAATATTAAAAACTTTTTAACAAAATTTTAAAATCAGACATTCTTATTTCACTTTTACAGCTTCAATTGTGCTCACTAATATTGGTCAAACCATTCAATCGACAATACTCTAGAACTCTAGTACAGAGATGACGGGAAGTCCCTCCAATATATGTAAATACATTTAAATTGGTAGACGCAATAATAGTTGTTAGTCAGTTGAAACCGTTGAATTTATTTAATCCATTTTGACTTACGAATTGTTTAAATTATCTGCTTTTTAAATTTATTTTATTTCCAAAAAATGTGATTTTTTTCTTTTTATAAAACATTTTTTGATGAAATGGATATTGTGATCTATCTTAATTTGCAATTCATATCGGAGCTTGTAGGCGTCACAAAACAAAGTGCTTGAACAATAGGTTACTAAATACTGGCGACACACTTCAAAGTAAAATTCAATTAAAAAATAAATTAATATATTATATATACATGCAATATTACAATCGATTTCTTTTAAATGCAGTCAGACTTGTCAAATGCATAGAATGCGAAGAGGTTTTGGCAAACTTTAACGATGCCAAAGGCCCGTCAACAAAACCGAAAATTGACTTTGTAATGCTGGATGACATGATCAACGTAGACGTCAAGGGAATGATTATCAACTGCCAGTTCAAGTACGCAGAATTTGAAATGCAGGAAGTATTTTGTAATAAATGCTATCAATGTCTAGGACTCCAGTGTAAAAGATCTCTTGATCCAAAAATGAGATATTTAGAAGGCATGTTTAATATTTGGCTTCAAAAAGTTAAAATAGATGATTTGTTTAGTGGGCCAATAGTAACATACGCGTGAGTAATAATCCGTATTTAGGGAAATTAAATTTGGTGTTATTTTATTACTAAAACTAAATTATAATTATTAAAGTTATTTGTTTCAAATTGTACTTCAGAAAAAAACGGTTACGTTAGTGGTAGGATGTGTTGTCGTCAGGCACAAATCATTCATATTGCGTAATAATTTACCTTGATCTCTAATTCCATGATTGACTTTAGGCGTCAAGAGAAGTGTGCGTTCATTCAATGCTTGATTGGAAAAGCTTAAAGTCTTGTTACACTCGACTAATCTTTCAATTTAGAATGACAGATTCAGACTAGCGCTCTTTTTAATTCATAAAAATACCGTATATACTCGTGTATAAGTCTAATTGAAAATTTAAAGCGTCCATAATTGGAAACCCGTTTATAAGTCGAAGTAGAAAATTTTTAATTGAAAGTAATTAATTCGATTCAAAGCAATACAATCAAAAAACTCATTCACCAAAAAGGATTTTTTTAGAAAAAGCCCTCAAATTTAGTACAAAATTTCTCGACTTATACACAAGTATATATACGGTACCAGACTTTTAATGTTAACACAAGTAGACTGCCTATTCAATTTAGAAATACTTTAATTTGCTTTAGCATTCTGAAATAAGTTATTTTTAATATTAAATCTTCTTGGCGAGTACCATATTAGATAATCGCATACTTTTTTCGGCTTTTTACCTTAATTTGTGACTTCATAAAGTGACAAGATATTTTTTATTGAAATGTGTGACATGTTCAAATCAAAATTTTAAAAAACCCTTAGCACATTAACAGACAGAATTTGAAAGTTAGGGACTAGTCTGAAAGTCTATCACAAGCCTTCTATCGGCAGCTCGTTGAACCCATGGTGAAGTGAAAGCACGGTTGAAAGATAACCAAAATAGTGAAGAATCTAAATTCGAATCTAATAGCAAAAACAACGGCGAAAACAGTAATAATAGTGTCAATAAATCACCACGTCATCAAAAAGGAATAATAAATTGCAAAATAGCAACAGAAAATGATTATTAATATTAAATATAGAGGAAAATGTGAAATAGTAGGAATGAAGTTCCCTACTGGAAAACCTCAACATGTAGTGGATAGAAGTGGAAAATATCCAATCTTATTCTTCAAGAACGGAAAATGCAGGATAATGGGTTGCAAGAGACCATAACAGGAAAGGGATCTCAAATATCAGATTCAAGATTTACAAATTCAATCATTATCCTTGAATATTGACATGAGTTGTCGAATCAACTTGTATGATTTGTCTACCAAAACAGAAAACATTTACGAACTGGAACTGTTTCCAGCATTAAGATTTGTCAAGTATAATCCACTTTGCGTGAATGTATTTGCAAGCGGAAAAGTCGTTGTCATGGGGATAAAAATACTGAAGTACAACAGTCTAGTTCAAGAAATATTTAATTTTATAAAACTTTTAATTAATAATCTTAATACCGACAAAGAAATACTAGATTATTTATTAGATTGAATTCTGACGATTGTAAAAATTAAAAATGATCGACGAGCAAGAAGTATACGTATTCGAAACAATTCTGATGAAGATAGAAGAACAAGCTTTCGTATTATGCTCCTGAATATTTGGCTACACGGATCTATCAAATGACAGGAATCAACATCGAAGAAATTGTACGAATGCATTATGAATCAGTTCAAGGAACTGGTTTGAAATGTTTAGATGACTGCATTGTTTGTGCAGATCCTTCAATGTTGACTTGTCCATTTAGATGCAGATGCTGCAGGGACTACAAGAAGAAAGAAGTTGTACGTATTTTGTTGGCTGAGCTAAGAAGAGCTTATTATAAGCAGATTTGATATGATGTAAATTAAATAAATTTTTGATCTTTTTACGTGTTTATTTTATGTGTTTATGTGTTTTTTTGGGCAACCCACCTCAAGAATTTCTGGCTACTCGCTGATCAAGAGATTCCTTTGCTCAACAAAACTCCAATTAAATTGAGACCATATAGAATTCCTTATATTCATCAAGAAGAAAGTGATAGACAAATAAAAGCTATGAAAGAATTTGTATTAATCATAGACAGCTCATCACCGTTTTCTTCATCAATTGTGGTGGTTAAAAAAAAAGATGGAGACCTAAGATTTTGTATAGATTACAGAAAGTTGAATCAAGTCACAAGGAAAGACACTTGTCTTATTCCTATACCACAGGAAATGTTTGACCAAATGGGAGAAGCAAAGTTCTTCTCAATGATCGATCTCAATAAAGGATATAATGAGTTTAAAAAAAAAAGAAGAAGATAGACGAAACACTGCGTTTTCAGATGGCATAGGATTATACGAGTTCAACGTTTTACCATTCGGTTTAACTGGAGCACCTGTAACATTTCAGAGAGGTATGCATTTTGTACTTCGTGACATACCACACGCGCTAGTGTATATAGACGACATCATAATATTTTCAAACGGTTTTGAGGAACATCTAGTAGATGTGGAAATAGTGTTTACAAAATTGAGAAGTGCAAATCTAAAAATAAAACCCTCAAAATGCGAATGGAGGAAATCAGAAGTTGTGTATGTTGGCCATATAATTTCTCGTAAAGGTTTACAACCAAATCCAGAAAATGTTAATAAAATAAAAATTTATCCAGTTCCAGTCAATTTCTAGGATTAGCGAGCTACTATAGAAATTTTATTAGAAATTTTGCGCACATAGCACAACCTTTAAAAGCACTATTGAAAAAACAAATAAAATTCAAATTAGAAACGGCACAACAAAAATTATTTGATGTACTAATGAAAGTCTAACCAATCAGCCGATATTGAGACGTCCAAACTTCTCACTACCATTTATTGTGATGACAGATGCCAGTAAATTTGCACTAGGTGCAGTACTAGGATAACAAGTTTAGGGCGAAAAAGATCACGTGATAGCTTATGCAAGTAGATAAGTGAGGCACCATGAGAAAAATTATTCTACATTGAGAAAGAAACATTAGCATTAGTATATGGGATAATTACGTTTTGACAATACTTAGTCGGTCGAAAATTCATTGTATTCACGAATCATAATCCACTACAATGGTTGATAAACATAGAGATTCAGCCAGTAAGTTTATTAAGTGGTCAATATCGTTATAGGAATATGACTTCGAAATTAAATATCGAACAGACAAATTAAATATCAAAATGAAAATGAGGAAATAGAAATTAATAATCTACTAAATTATTTTGATCCGTCAATAAAGTTACATTATGGTAATAATATGTATGTAATTCGACGATTGGCAATGAACTACGAATACCCTTGGACGATAAACAATGGGAATCCCAAAACAATGATGCAAAGATATAATCTAATACGATTGAATATTTAGACGAGGAAACTAAATAACCTAATAATAGTTGGACCGTAAAAAAAAGGAATCAATGTCTTTCGGAGATCCCAGGAATCCCAAAACGTCAAGGTGGTTTTCCAAAATTTTGCAATCGACAATCTAAATATCAGGAAATCATTTATAAATTATATTAATTTAAAATTAAATCGGACTTATAATATTGAAGCTCATTATTATTGTGGGGTTTATGGTTTCGTCGAGACCTTGACCCCAGATGTAAATGTTTTCTGGCCCCCAATGGTTACCCGTCGCTAAGCAACGTTGGTAATGCAACCATCGGCGTTGAGATCGCTAAAGGTGAGCGCCACGTCGGAACTGCTCTGGCCCGATCTCAACTGGGTTCAACACACTGCCGTTAGAAGGCCTACGTGCGATTTCCTTCCTTTGGTCCCCTGCTGTAATATGTTCACCTTTCGTAGTTATCTCCTATTGTTAGGTTGGAATCTTATGCTCGGTTTAGAAATAATAACACTACGAACATCTTTTTCAAAACATTTATTAAACATTTCAAGGTGATTGTCTATACTTGGGATTTCACACCTCGAACTTGGGCTGCTCGTCGTTTTGCGCGATCAGGTCTTCTTGGCCGATGTTTATTGGGTTCGTCTTTGGGTGTGGATAGAGATGTCATGTCTAGATAAGCCAGCTGTGCCGGGGCGAACACTAATGGATAAGTTACTGCGGCCCCTTCTTGACACGCCGACAGTGCTGTTTCTAGGCCCTTGATTTGTGTCCTCAGATTTTGCGTAAGTTGCCGTTCGCCAGCCCATCCCTTTTGTGTCACCTCCATCTTTTGATAAATTATTTTCATCCTCTTCGGTTCGATCCAAGTCCCTTTGACCTGCTGGATCTCCCGAGTAATCTGTAGAAGCTGTTGCTGTAGGTTCCGGTTGGTAGCATCGGCCTTGTCTAGTTCTCGTTGCAATAGGGGAAATTGACTCCATTCCATCTCTATAAATAATAAAATTTATTCATAACGATTTCCACAGTTGTAGGGCATTTATTATCATATTGTTTATTATTAGGTCGTCATAGGGTATCTACAGCTCCCCCTTCGATTTACAGATAGAACTGATGTGCGGTTAGTATCCAAACTAATCTAGGCGGAGAACACAAGATTTATTTCCATAAGTTAAATAACGGAAGACTGAAACGCAAAAGTAACAAGATTTATTCCAAACAAACAAAAATATAATTTTTGGCTTAAATTATATGCTTAATGATTATCTACGGAGTCTCTACTTTCTCTTTGTAGCATATCGCTCTCTGGCATACGGATGTTCCCGATGAATTTCGGTGAGTTCCCTCTCATCCCGCATTTCTCTTGGCAGAATGCGGCGTGGGATTATCACATCCATATCCGTCATTCGTTTCTGGAGCTTTGGGTCGTCCAACTCGTACGAAACGTTATATCGCGGGGCATACCCGTCAGTACTTGGTATCCTTTTTTTTATTTTTCGCAATTCGTTGGTAGTGGCCGGAGTTCGCATACGGTGTCATTTCATGGAGGCCTCCCTGAGGTTAACTCCGCAATCGATCTCGTTTCGTCTTAAGTTAATGAGTTATTGATAATCAATTTCTTATTTGGTGTAATGACTAGATTACACCCTTCCAAAGCTTACTCGATGATATTTTAAATTTTTCCTTTCTGTATTTTGATGAATATCCCTGATTATACACATTTAATTCGATGATTTAATAATTAAGACCTTTCTCCGATGACTTTCAAAGATTTAGGTTAGGACTTATTATTTAAATATTTCATCAGAGATCTAATTTGACCAATCTTACTTTTTATATTTGTTATTTGCTTATGATTAGAAAATCTTGCCATTTATTCTTTCTAGCTCGGATATAATCTATCCCCCTAATATTCGTTAGTATACGTATTCATTAATTGTCGGTCATGTGAAATCGCATCGTCAGCATGGAATTCATTTGATCCAATGTAATTTTGTACATATCACTTTAACCAGCAAGATTAGGAATTCTTAACGAAGTTTGGTTTAATTATCCTAGCTCTCGTTTCTTAGCTGCTATTTGATGGAATATATCTAATTTACTTATGATAATAGTCTGTTTTATTCTCGTCTAGTAAATGTCTGGTTCAATACTGATACTAGATTGTTAAACGTCTACGTTAATCCTATTAGAAATTCAATAAATATTTACTTTAATGACAGTAGTGTTTTAATAATCGTTTAATTCAATAATAATAATTTTATAGAGGTATAATTTCAATCATGATGTAAATTTAACAAAGTCTGCTTTAATCATAAATAATAAATCTTGATAATAATTTACTAAGTTTAACTTTAAGATGATAATAATTTACTAAATTTAATTTAAGCATGATAATAATTTACTTTACTTTTCATTACAGTTGCGAATCAAAAGGTAAATTCCTCAATCCCCAAAAAAATGTATTCAATATCACCGAGGGTCTGCCTCAATCAACTCCTGGCCTCCACCAACGACTTGCAATAATAGGTCGGGGTTTCAATGTTCACAGGGATTAATTAAACTATTGTTTGTCATTCGGACGTGGCTGAACAAATTATTCTACATTGCATTCTACTTCTAATTCGTTGTCGAATACTTCAAAATTTGTAAAAACAAGACGAATTCATCGACTCAACAATTATATTTACGGTACTAATAAGAGGTTGACATGCTTCTTTGCTTATTCTCAATGGTGGGTCTTCACTGGCGATGGCATGGTGGCTGGGTCGCGTCGGTGCTAAGGCTCGGAAAAAAATTAATGTCATGATAAGTAAAATTTAGGTAATTACCCGAGTATGGAGGCTTGTTCGCACTCGCAGGGTCATGTTCCTTGTATCCTTGATGCTCTCTCGAATCTTGTGCGCGTTTTCCAGACATATCTATAAGTACGGTAGAATGAATAATTTTTCGCCCAAGCTAATTTTTATATTGGTATGTGTGTCTGATGGTGCATGAATTTACGATATGTGCACACTTCCTCGACCGTGCATAGGTGTACGTATCAGCAGTTTTTCTGGTTGACCTACTCGCTATTCTCTCTGGATGTTTGTGTGTTCCTCCTGTCGGTAAGTGGTTGTGGTATTTGTGTACTAAAATTTTCTTATCGATTGGTACTTTTAGGAAAGGTCGTGGCAGACACAACGTTGCTTTCCTATCATTAGCTTTTTATTCCAGTCGTTCTAATTCATTCGTTAAATTTTTGGAGATCATAGTGGATACATTTTCTGGTAGACAATTATCACTGTTTCCTTTGGTAAGTATTAGTTTTAATTTCTTTCATTTTATTTGTGCTATATCTTGCTAGGATTCGCTTTATGAGTATGGCGTTCAAACCGAATAACGACCTTATTCTAACCACCTCTATTTCAGGTCAGGCAATTGATCACTGCCGGTATATGCATAGGATGAATTCCAATATTATTTTGAAATTTGTGAACTTATTGTTTGTACTCCATTTTAAGTTGTTAATGGGTTTGGTAGATGAATTTCCTTTTCATTTTATGGGATTTAATATTCATGGTCAATTCTCGTTCAATTTCTGTATTAATATGGGCTACTCTAACAAATTATGCGTGATTTGTCGAATTTATTATTCGAGTATGTCAGACAATTTATTACAAATCAACTTGACGATGACCGGCTGTCCATAAGGAGTAAGACTATCCTTAGCAATAGTGTTAACGAGTATTTGTTAAAATGCTCTCTATTTCCGATGGCAATAACCGTGGAAGAATTGTTGGACTTGTGAGTCCTGATGGCGTATATATATATATTTGTTTTTTAGTGTGCAGAAAAACATTTATCAATTGTCAGTGAATAAATAATCTCGAATTTTTTTTTCCTTTACTATGATGTTGGATATTTTATAATAAACATAGGTTAAATAGCTGTCTATTCTTCTGTTGATATATGCTACGGAAGGTTTGATTGGGTGAATTCTATAAAGGTAAAGTAAATTTATACCATATTGAGAACTTAATTCGCTAAGCGATCAGGCTTAGAGTGGGTTCTGCTATTTCGTTTAAAGTTTTTTACAGTTTACGGCTCGAATCTATTTTAAAATTGGCATCGATTTATAATTATGACGAATTAATTTATTCTCCGCGGGATCTTGTGTATTCTCGTACCTGATTAGCCATTACTATGTTGAGGAATTTGCTTTTCCCTAAAACAATATTTATCGCTATATTCTATTTCATCAACTGCGATCGCGGTCATTTAGCTAATATTTTTAATTAAGTATAGTTCGTTTTGTTTTGGTTTTATTTAGGTAGTATTTATCATTTATGATAACGTATTTACACAGGGTTTCATTGTAACTCGTGCTTTTCTATAATTTTGACTCGACTTGGTTCATTTAGGACGTGATATTAGAGATTTACATAATTTACATTTATTCGGTGGTCGAATTTCACTAATTTTCTTTATAACGTACTATTCTATGGATTGATTTTACTGAATTCCTCTACGGCATGAAGTTAGAAATACACAGCAATGGCTTCTTAATTTTTATTTCCCGTCACCTTCTCTTTTTAGTTGATCTTAGGCGCGTTTGTGTTTATATTATAATTAGTGAGTGCCCACTGGACTACTCGGTGTTTGAATTTTTAGCCGTGTGTGAAAATATTTTAGGTCGAGTTTATGAAAATGAGTGCCGACGAAACAGCCAAAAGACTATTTCCCCTTCACCCTTTTCCCCTATACGGAATAATATTGACGTTTCAGCTCCTGCGTTCTCACACCGGAGCCTTCACGGGCACGAATTATTGGCGATTATACACGCACTTACACAATTCGATTATATGTATGATTTTAATTGCTTGTAATGATGTTTCGGCTGTGGGCCGGAAACATTTCGACAAAGAAAATCTACTTGTTTAGGTAACATATATTTTTGCCACATAATACATTATAGCTGTCGTTAATAACATAATTTTCGTGCATAATACATCATAGCCCTCTCCCTCGACGACGCCCAAGCAGATCTCATTCGAGGTTGCAAGGATGCGACGTGGAGAGAGTTTTTGAACATCCTCTCACTCACATCAAAGTTTCTGGCTTCCATAGATTAAAACTGATTAAAACGATTCAAATTTCTCCAAACTGGTTAAAAATGATTCAAGTTTTCAAAAACTGTTTTTTTTATGTGAAAATGAATCGGTATATATACCTATTGTACAACCCTAACCTTGCGTGTTAATTTTGATTTAGTAAAACAAAATTTGACCTTGTGATTTTCTAGTATATTCTATTCTTAATTTTATTATTTTGTAATTTAATTTGACAATTTTTCTTTTGAATTTTTTATTTGAATTGTTTCCAATTCAAATTATTTGATTTTTATTCCATTTTCATGGATTTTCGCATTTTTTGGTAAATTGTCAAATTTTGGTCAAATTGTTAGGTCTGCATGTTATTTTTATGTTTATTTCGTGTGGATCTTGTTGCACTTTGTTATTATTTTAATTTATTTTTGTGTTTTATAATTTTATATTTAATTGTTATCTTTCTCATTTTTTAGCAGGTTAGTTGATGTTTTATGGGTCCGATTTTAAATCTGCATGTTTTATTTGCGTGTGTATTACCGATTCATTTAAACAATTTACAAGGCCGTTTGTGTTCTGGCCCAACATTATTAAAAAGCTCTTCAAAAAAAAGGAACCTACATTGATGATCAGTGGATCGAAATTCATTCTCATAAACATTCTATTTGTGGGTTTCTGGTCGTTGATATTTTGAAACTATATGGTTGTTACCCAGACAACCCCATACAAATATTCTTTCGCTTACCACTCGGCACCCGTTGCTAAGCAACGTTGGAACTGTGTTCGAGTGGGTAGATCGTCCGCAAAAAGTGAGCGCTATTGCTAATGCTATAATTGACCGAACGATCCATGGGTCCAACGAGCTGCCGATAGAAGGCCTGTGCTCGCTTTTTGATTTTTAGGTCCCATTATTTTCCTATCTCCTCCAATTGTTAACCTATACCGCTATATCATCTATCATTATGTCCATTCCCATAGTCTCTCCTATCGTTATCCGTATTGATGATTTGTCTATGGCCTGTAAACCTTTCGTTATGTCAAATATCCTCACAGTATCTTTTTTACCCTTATCCCTATTATTACTACAATGTTCTCTATTATGATACTAGTATTATCATTGTTACTATTATATGTATTACCTTTATTAATTGCTACTATTACATTCCTTATTATTCTTATTACTCTAATTACCATTACCTTTATTATTATTACTACTATTGTTATTATTACTATTATTGTTATCACTATTATTATTATCATTATTATTATTATTATTATTATTATTATTATTATTATTATTATTATTATTATTATTATTATTATTATTATTATTATTATCATGATTACCATTATGCTTACTATTATCATCGTCATTATTAAGTTCTTAATAGGGATCGGTTCTTATTCCTCAGCTTTATAAAAATATTTTACTTATATAAAGATTTAGCCGTAATCCATCTGTATTTTTTCAGTTTTCGATAAAGTATTTTTGTTAATTCGCAAAATTTAAGCAGCGTTCCGCCCTTATCCTATAGTTTATAAGAATATTATACTAGCAATTGAACGACATTCCACCTTTACTTTACTATTTACGATAAGTATTTTAATTACTTTGGAAATTTGAGCAGCGTTCCGCCCTTATTTTGCAGTTTTATGATAAATGTTTTAATTATTTCCGAAAATTTGCGCAGCGTTCTGCCCATATTTTCCGTAACAATTCAACATAATTTATTTAATTCATATACATTATTTAAAACATTGTTTTCCATAATTTTGGTCGTTCGGATTAATCTTTTTCCGATGGCTATTCATTTTAACTGTTGCAACGATTTCGCAAATTTCCCCGCTACCCTTTTCCTCTCTTTGTCCTTATGATCTATTTATGTTCATATTATAGTTAATGAGTGCCCACTGGACTACTCGGTGTTAGTGATTTTGAGCCGATTGTTGTTTAAAGTTTACGTCGATTTTTTCGAAATTAAGTGCAAGAAAGTTGAGCCAAAAGACCCACTCTCAAGCTACTCTCTTTCGCTATTTAGATTCAATGATTTGACGTTCAAGTTCCTGCGTTACGCACGCCGGAACCCTCACGGGCACAAGCTATAGGCGGAGAAACCGCACTTACACAGCTTGGTAATTATGTTTTAGTTTAATAGCTTGCATGTTGTGTGGCTGTGGGCCAGGAAAAAAGGAAATAAATAAATGTTACCATTCCGATTTAGGTAGAAGCTTCGATGTGGTGGGTTTCTGGGTGTTGATATTTTGAAACTATATGGTTGTTACCCAGACAACCCCATACAAATATTTCCTTTGCTTACCACTCGGCACCCGTTGCTAAGCAACGTTGGAACTGTGTTCGAGTGGGTAGATCGTCCGAAAAAGTGAGCGCTATTGCTAAAGCTGTAATTGACCGAACGATCTCTGGGTTCAACGAGCTGCCGATAGAAGGTCTGTGCTCGATTTCAATTTTTTGGTACCATTATTCTCCTATCTCTGTCAAATATTAACCTATACTCTCATATCATCTATCTTTATGTCCATTTGCTTGGTCCTTCTCATTATTGTCCATGCTGATAATTATTCTTTGGCCTGTACACCCTTTGTTATGTTAAATACACCCACATTATATCTTTCACCCTTATCCGTATTATAACTACAATGTTTCCCATTATTATTACCAGCATTATTATTGTTGCCATCATATGTATTACCTTTATTAATTGTTGCTACTATTTCCTATATTATTATTTTTGTTACTATAACTACCATTATATTTATTGTTATTACTACTATGATTATTACTGTTGGGCCAGAACACAAACGGCCTTGGAAAATGTTTAAATGGATCGGTAACACACATGCAAACATAACATGCAAATTTAAACTCAAACCTATTAAAACATCAACTAAACCCTATCAAATATGAGAAAAAAGATAATTACATATAAAATAATAAACATAAAAATAAATTAAAATAATTAAAAAATGCAACAAGATCCGCACGATACAAATACAAACATAACATGAAAACCCAATGAATTCGACCGAAATCTGAAAAAATGGGAAATTTCATGAAAATGAAATTTAATCAAAGAATTTGAATTAGAAATAATTCAATAAAAATTCTAAATAAAAAATTATCAAAATAAATTAGAAAATAATAAAAATAAAGATTAGAATACACTAGAAAATAACAAGGTCGAATTTTGTTTTACTAAATCAAAAATAACACGCGAGGTTAGGGACAGAAAATAGGTATAAATACCGATACATTTTCACATAAAATTTAACCATTTTTCAAACCAAAAACCATTTTTGAATCTTTTGTTTAAAAATCTAATTTTAGGTGAGCAGAAGTTTTATTTGGAAACTCTCTCTTCACGTCCCGTCCTCGCAGCCTCGGTAGAGCTCTGCTTGGATGTCGGCGTGGGGGGAGATGTATTTTTATGTTATTTTTATGATGATTTTTGGTCAAGTAATTTGTATATTGTTTTAATATATTAATACATATTTATAATGCTTAAAATTAACTTGTTTTTCATAAAATAATCGTTTTATTGTCGATATTTTTCCGGCCCACAGCCAAGACACATCGCAAGTCAGTAAAATCAACATACTATTCAGATTCGTGTAAGTGCGTGGAATATCGCCGATGATCTGTGCCCGTGAAGACCCGGCGTGCGGAACGCAGGGATTGGAACGTCAATATCATTCCGTATAGAAGAAAGGAGAAATAAGGAAGAGGTCTTTTGGCTTCTTCCTCGTTTCTAGTTTTCTTTAAATTCGACCTAAATCATTTTACACACGGCTCAAAATCATCACACCGAGTAGTCCAGTGGGCACTCATTAAATATAATATGAACATAATATGCGCCTAAGGCTTATTAAATGGAAAGGTTACGGGGGAAAAATTAATATGAAATTATTGCTATGAAATAAATTAGTAAATTCAATTTAAATGAAAATTTAAATAAAAACTCCTAAAATATTTATTAAATCAACTACCCCACTTCCTAACGAAACTAAGAATTCATTCCGATCCAAATCCATTAGTATCACTGCTAGAACACCTTCCTTTAATTTTATAAAGCCAGCCATAAATTGAAGTTGACCCGTTCAAAAACTGAATCAGCCTAAATTAAAAGTTGAATCAAAACCATACCATGAATAGAATAAATTGTATTATAACGCAGATTCCTAACCCACTTGAATAGTTAAATTAACCGACCCATCTGTATTAACCACCATTATCATCAACGAATACATCCACCATGGACACCCATTTTTAAGGTAGTTAATTCCGATACGAATACCCAACGAGTTCCAGATTTGTAATTGATTCCCAATCTCCAACACAAACCGACTACGATAACCCGTAATTTAAATTACCCATTATTCTATTTCCAAATGTCAAATGATGTAGGATCTAACAACTCGAGTTTCCGAGAATTGACTTAAGGCAAATAAAATGATAATTCCAATACTGTGAAAACCCAGAGAATAAGAATAAATCTAGTAATTAAAATTTCCAATTGCTGAACGAAGAGAATCTCTTGACTTTTCTAACGCAATGAGAGTTTGATTGAATATTAGGAAAAATATAAAAATGTTAAATATATAAAAATTAAAACCAAATGGGTTTGAAGAAAATTGGGATTAACGTGGGAACACCCGCCGTGACATCGTGAAGACGACGATGGCACGAGCGAGTTTTCCGCCGTTATTACCCAAAGAAATAAATACTTACTAGTTTTTCATCGTCGAATGTCGACATCCATTTCAAAAATTTAACAAGTAATAGTCCAATAATTCAAACGGATGTCGAAAATTATTTATTTACCTGAATAGCGACTATCGTTCAAATTCCATCCAATTGATTCGTCCAACCGGATACCGACGCCCACGCAAAAAATCAACAAATATTAACACGAATCATATAAACCGTACGGATAAAATCTTTTTTGCCATTATGCTAAATAACCTGGATTTAATAACCAACATGCCCGACGAGGAAGCGGCCGCAGCATCAGGAATGATCACAGAAAGTAAGAACATATATTCATAGTTAATAAATGAACTTAAATAATCTAGTAAAAAGTATAATCATTTTATCTTTAATAGTAATAAATGTAATAATATAGTAAAAATTATAATCATTTTATCTTTAATAGTAATAAATGTAATAATATAGTAAAAATTATAATCATTTTATCTTTAATGATAATAAATGTAATAATATAGTAAAAATTATAATCATTCTATCTTTAATAGTAATAAATGTAATAATATAGTAAAAATTATAATCATTTTATCTTTAATGATAATAAATGTAATAATATAGTAAAAATTATAATCATTCTATCTTTAATAGTAATAAATGTAATAATATAGTAAAATTTATAATCATTTTATCTTTAATAGTAATAAATGTAATAATCCAGTAAAAATTATAATCGATCCTTTTCTATTTTTAAAAATAATAAAGGTGAACTCTTATGTTAACATTCACGATCAGCCGTTTTCTAAAGGTATGAAATGATTCAAATATCCAAATGACCCTGATACAATCTCCTCGTATTAGCGCTAACCAAAGATTGTAGAAATTTTAAAAATCAGTTGCCTTATTAACCCTTCCTGATTATCCTCAACCTATCAGGTCTAGCTATCGAATTTCCAATCGCCACTTGATTTTTGAATCCGTTCACAGGCCACTCACGATTCCGCAGCATATTTAGCACTTCTTAACTAACCAGAAAACCTTTTGTAAAGTAATCGATTATATTTTCAACATGAATTTTTTGGGTGAAATGGATAACTCATAGAAACTTTTACCATCTATTTGCTGGGAATTCATTAGATTAACTATAAGAAAACCTCAATATGTTCTTTAAAATGTAATCGGGAATTAGGAGATTGTGGTGGACAATTCTTGGTAATATTTTCTCAACAGTGGTATGTAGTTGGCTGTTTTAGGTATTAATTAAAAGCGAGTTATTTTAATAATCAACACGGAGATTAATATTGAAAAAATCAAGTAAAAACCCAGGTTGTGAAAACCCTCCGGTTAAAAGATAGCAACGACTTCACGGCAGAAGTAACATAACCGCGAACCCATAAGACTTATTTTCGATTTCCATAACTGGCTGAGATAGATTTAAAGGTCCACAAGGAATAAATTAAGATCAGGTCGCTCATCTACTTGAGGTTTAGCATATGTAGTTAATGGTTTTTATTTCAGTAGCTAGTCCAATGGATCGCCTGCCAATTTCTCTCGCAGACCGATGGAGATGGGCCTGGGCCCGATATAGACAAGAAAGATGTCCCGAGTTCCCCCCATCAAAGTTCCTCGACAGAAACAATCCGGGGCAGGAGATGTCCGAAAAATGGAGCCCGGCCGAAGAAATCTACCGGCAGGCTCGACATCTGCTCGAGAGCTTGGAGTCCCATCAGCGCCAAGTAGACCTACAGGTGATCTGAGCTCGCCAGTATCTGGTGAACGTTGAGGAGGATTTACTGGCGGGTCGGATCGCCGACAATTATTGGCACCCCCAAAAAATCTCCCCGATGCAGGCCCCGCAAGCAACCCCGGCCCGGAACCGCAATACCAAGAGGCCAACCATGTCAATCCCGGGCTATACACCCGAAGAATGGGTGGCGAAGGGTTTTCCCTGAACAGAGAAGGACACAAAATTTGATGAACATTGATTAATGATAATTAAAACTAATCTGTTTGTTTTGTTTTTGTTTTTCGATTAGTTTAGAGTTTTCATTATCTTTAAATGATTTTCATTAGTTTGTTTGGGTTAAATATAGATCATATGATTACGCTCTATCAGTAAACCCCTCCCTTTTAATTAATTTCTATTACTAGTCATGGAACCGGTCCAATTACTACAAAAGGAACTATCCCGCGCTCAGCAATCCAACAAAGCTCTATATGAGCAGATAATTCAGCTCACAAAGGAGGTTCAGCAGGTGAAATCTACCTGGGTGGACCCAGCGAAACTCAAGTCCATCTACCAACGCCTCACAGCTGCTCAAAAGGGTTGGGCTGAGGAACGACAACTGAATCAGAACCTTCGGACGCAGATAAGGGGGTTGGAAGTTGCCCTGGCCGCAAGTCGTGAAGGAGAAGCGGTGACTTACCCTCTTATCTTCGCCCCATCTCAATTGACGTACCGGGATTCAGCCAGCAGCTCAACACCATTGACGACTCCATCGGCAGTACCTTCAAACAATTACAGGCCGGGACGCAAGGAACGCGCCCGACGCAGAGCCGCTCGCCTGACAAACAAATTGACTTAATGTGTCTTGTATCGCCTTAACATTGAATTAACTTACAAATATTGTCTGAATTAATCGGTTTTGTCTTATGAATTGAATGTAAATTTAAAATTATTGCTAAATAATTTAAAGTGGCATGTTGTAAAATATAAATAATATTGGATTGCTGCCGAAAAGTCATGAGTATTCACACTGCGTCACCTAAACATCGTTCTATTTCTACCGGTCAACACGAGTCTGATCTTGAACTTTCTTACACAGGGGACATTGTAAAGCGAGCATAGGTCTTCCATCGACAGCTCGTTGAACCCGAGGGTTGTCCGGGCAATTACAGTATTAGTAAATGTGCTCACTTTTTGGGGACAATCCACCCACTCGAACACATTTCCAACGTTGCCTAGCAACGGCTGCCGAGTGGTAGCTAGAAAATATTTATATGGCGTTACCGGGGTAACAATAAGATGATTTAAACAAATAGCGAAACCCAGTAACCCACCATTACTACTATTATTATTATCATAATTATTATCATCATTACTGCTAATGCCATTATTATTATTATTATTATTATTATTATTATTATTATTATTATTATTATTATTATTATTATTATTATTATTATTATTATTATTATTATTATTGTTATTATTATAATTACCATTATCCTTATTTTACGGTTTTATATTTTCATCGATTCGGAAAATTTGAGCAGCGTTCCGCCCTTATTTTACGCGTTCCACTTTTACTTTACTATTTTCAATAAGTATTTTCATCAATTCGGAAAATTTGGGCAGCGATCCGCCCTTATTTTACAATTTCATTTTTACTTTACTATTTTTGTTAAGTATTTGAGTTAATTCGGAAAATTTGAGCAGCATTCTGCTCTTATTTTTCAGTTTCATGATAATCTTATACCAACCGTTGAGTCGCATTTCACTTTTATTTTTCTATTTTTTATAAGTATTTTAGTTGATTCGGAAAATTTGAGCAGCGTTCCGCCCTTATTTTACAGTTTTTTTATGATAAGTGTTTTAACTATTTCCAAAAATTTGCGCAGCGTTCTGCCCATATTTTCCGTTTCAATTTGACATAATTTATTTAATTCTTATTTAAAAACATTATTTTCATTATTTTGGTAGTTCGGGTTAATATTTTTCCAATGGCAATTCATTTTAAGTGTTGCAACGATTTCGCAATTTCCCGCTACCCATTCCCTCTTTTTGTCCTTAAGGTCTATGTATGTTCATTTCATAGTTAATGAGTGCCCACTGGACTACTCGGTGTTAGAGATTTTGAGACGATTGTTGTTAAAAATTTATGTCAATTTTACAGGAAACGGATGATGAAGGAGCAGCCAAAGGGCTACTCATTTACCCTCCAATTTCCCCTATGTACGGATAATATTGACGTTCCGATCCCTGCGTTCCGGACGCCGAGTCTTCACGGGCATAGATCATCGGCGGTATTCCACGCACTTACACGAATCTGAATACTGTATATGATTTTATTAACTTGTGATGTGTCTATGGCTGTGGGCCCGAAAAATTTCGACAATTTGAAAAAATTAATTTATGCATTATGATAATTTATTAAAACCAAAATTAAATTACCAGATACATCCATCAAATTAAAATTCATAAATATTTCTTCGTAATAATCCGTAAAACCTCGACCAATGAATCCATTATTCACAGATAAATATATTAATCCAAAGTAAAAATCCATCAAATTAAAATTCATAAATATATCTTCGTAATAATCCATAAAACATCGACCAATGAATCCATTATTCACAGGTAAATATATTAATCTAAAGTAAAACTGTTGAAATCAAGTGTCAAAGTACGACGGAAAATCAATACTGAAAATTAAGATTAGATATTTGTCAAATCATATCAGTATATATACCTATAATTTGGCCTTAACCTTGCGTGTTAGTTTTAGTGCGATTAAACAAAATTCGACTTTGAAATTATTTGTGTTATCTAAATTAAATTTTTATTTATTTCTTAATTTAAATTGGTAATTTATTTTTAACATTTTTAATTAAATTTATTCATCCAAAAATATTTTATTTTTATTCATTTAATTCATTAATTTTTAATTTTATATAAATGGTCATTTTACGGTCAAATTTTCTTGTTATTATGTTATTTTTTATGCAAATTTCGTGTGGTTCTTGATGCATTTTGTATTTATTTTACTTTTAATGTTTTTGATTTTATATTTATTTATATTCTCTCAGATTTTAAAATGTTTAATTGGTGTTGTATATTATATTTTAAGTTATCTTGGTGCTAGGTTTTCGTGTTGTATTACTGATACATTTAAACAATTCTCAAGGCTATTTGTGTCCTGGCCCAACAGATGCAATAAAATATTTATTCATAAAATCGTCAGTATATATTGGTAATTTGCATAATTCATAACATCTTCAATTCATGGCATTATCAATCAATAAGTTCATACAATATCTTCGATTCATATCATTAGTTATCAATCAATAATTTGATATTCACTCATGCGCACAGATAATATTGTACACATATGATTGAAACATAAGACTGAAACGTAAGATTAAAAATTTGTCAAAACACATCAGTATATATACCTATAATTTGACCTATCCTTGCGTGTTATTTTTATTGCGACTAAACAAATTTGACCTTGAAATTATTTGTGTTATCTAAATTAAATTTTTTATTATTTTCTTAATTTAAATTGGTAATTTATTTTTAACATTTTTAATTAAATTTATTCAACCAAAAATATTTTATTTTCATTCATTTAATTTATTAATTTTTTCTTTTATATAAATTGTCATTTTACGGTCAAATTTTCTTGTTATTGTGTTATTTTTTATGTAAATTTCGTGAGATTCTTGATGCATTTTGTATTTATTTTATTTTACTTTTATGTCTTTTGATTTTATATTTATTTATGTTTTCTCATATTTTAAAATGCTTAGTTGATGTTGTATATTGTATTTTAAGTTATCTTGGTGTTGGGTTTTCGTGCTGTATTACTGATGCGTTTAAACAATTCTCAAGGCCGTTTGTGTTCTGGCCCAACACTATGTATTTAATCAATGAAACTAATCATGTTATTTTCCACTGCGACAACCAAACAATTACAGTTGCTCGAAAAACAGATTCAAACCAAAAAGCAGTTTTCTACTATTGTGGAAAATCCCAGGTTACCCTCAATGATAAAAATGATACCGAAGTTTTAAAATTCTACCAGCTACGTTCAAAGTCAACATCAAAAATGATATTAATTAAAATTCAGTATTATCGTCCTAAAACCATTTCGGACCCATGGCGTCTTACCCTGCTAGATCGCAATTTCGTTCGTGTGTATTATGAAAAACATATTATTATCAGAAGCACATGAGATGATCCCGTTGTCTGTAGCAATAATGGAATATCATGGAAGAGTAATTAAGGATGTTTATATCAGACCAAGAATAAAACTGCAGTATTTTAATGCGATCATCCACGGCATTACTGAGCGCAACAGCAGGAATCAACACAATCAATATGAAGAAATGAAAAGTAGTCAAAATCTTACCAGAGGGAAAACATTGATTGGACACGATTTACAAGCTGAACGAAAATATCTAAAAATCTGGGTTAACCATTTCTATGGGATAAGGTATTTCGCTTCTGCTCAGGTGTTTAAATCATTTGGCATAACACGCAATGGAGAGTGGTACAAGCTAAAAATGTTGGTACATGAAATATGTGGAGAAGAAATGCAGCAAGGTATCCACTCAGCCTCAAAAGATGTAAAAGGAATCCGAAAAGTTTATCTTAAGGTGTAACAGCAATGGATCTATGATGTAGAGTGGAAAACAACTAACCCATCGAGGAAATACTAGTCTAGTGAGTATAAAACAATGAGAGCCTCAACGAGCAAGGGCCCAGAGAGCGAAGGAGAATATGAAATCATGGAAATGCCAATAGAAGTGAATCAAACAATACCTGAATTAAAAGGGGCAACAAAAGAAACAATTGAAATACTAGAGGAAGGCTTTGGTGAAATTGAAGATTCTAAAATTATGGTGGGTTTCTGGGTTTTGATATTTTGAAACTATATGGTTGTTACCCAGACAACCCCATACAAATATTCTTTCGCTTACCACTCGGCACCCGTTGCTAAGCAACGTTGGAACTGTGTTCGAGTGGGTAGATCGTCCGCAAAAAGTGAGCGTTATTGCTAATGCTATAATTGACCGAACGATCTCTGGGTCCAACGAGCTGTCGATAGAAGACCTGTGCTCGCTTTTGATTCTTAGGTCCCATTATTCTCCTATCTCTTTCAAATGTTAACCTATACTCTCATATCATCTAACTTTATGTCCATTCGCTTGGTCCTTCTTATTATTGTCCATGTTGATGATTTTTTTATGGTCTGTAAACCCTTGGTTATGTTAAGTAAACACAGTACATCTCTTACCCTTATCCCTATTATAACTACAATGTTCCCTATTATCATTACTAGCATCATCATTGTTACTATTATATATATTACCTTTCTTAATTGTTACTACTATTACCTTTATTATTATTTTTATTACTATAACTACCATTATATTTATTGTTATTGTTGGGTTTTGGATTATTTCAAGTCGGTTCTCTCTGACTCCTGGTGTTCTTTAAATTAAAACAATGAACGACCCAACGTATATTGAAACAACAGGTTCACAATTTATTATCACGCTACAATGATCAATCAAAGTTTATACGATTCTCTGCTCGGCGTTGATGCTTTGCAAACAAACAATATTCACCTTTTGATCCTTTAGTTCTGTTGACTCTCGTTTTCCTCGGTTTCTGTTTGGTTTGATCCCTTTTCGCCTTTCCGTATTCTTAATTCTATTTCTTCTTTTCCCTACTTCCCTAATTCGTTTACCACTTTTCCTACAGTCTGATTCTTCGAACCCTAGCTGAGGCAGAATGCCGATTTTCTCTGATTTTCCCTTTGCTTATATACTCCTCGAAATCAGGATGACAAATGGTTATTGCCGAGCCAATCTTTCGTTTGACATTTTCTCCTACGTGTTTGCTTCGGCTGTCATCCATAATGGTCCAACGAATCCAGATAATTAATGGCCCTACCGGTCTTCCTACGCGCGCTATCTTCTCCTTACTCTTTTCCCATTAATCATTGTGTCAAGCTAATGGGCCCAAATCTTCCTTTTGTTTGCCTTTCTTCTTGTTTACCCAGCTCGGGTTTCCTTCATCTCTCGGGTTCTCCATTAGCTCGGGTTTTCCATTAGCCAATTAATTAATTAATTAACGTTTTCTGTTTTCATACATTTGAATGTTTTTCAACCCTTTCTAACCCTTTTCTGATAAATCCCTAACCGTCATCTTGTTGACCATTAGCTAATCTATAACTGTCCCGTTTTTCCCATTCGATTTCGATGATTTTTCCATTTATTGATTTTTCTCGGATTTCCGGATTCTGGCCTTTTGTAATTGCTTTTTGCATTTTCTAATGCTGTTTCCATCGCACTTTCCTTTACTATTAATTCTGTGCACGATCCCGCTTTTATTTGCCTTTTTTCTTCGCTTACTTTCCATTTGAATTATTATCCTAAATTTTATTTAAATTTTTAATTTTAATTTACAGACCTCAACATTATTACTACTATGATTATTACTACTATTATTATTATCATAATTATTATCGTCATTACTACAAATACCATGATTATTATTATTATTATTATTATCATTATTATTATTATTATCATTATTATTATTATTATCATTATTATTATTATTATTATTATTATTATTATTATTATTATTATTATTATTATTATTATTATTATTATCATTATTATTATTATTATTATTATTATTATTATTATTATTATTATTATTATTATTATTATTATTATTATTATTATTATTATTATTATTATTATTATTATTATTATTATTATAATTACCATTACCCTTATCATTATCGTTATTATTATTAAGATTTTGTAGGGATCCGTCCTTATTCCTCAGCGTTAAATTTTTTTTATTGATATACAACATTAGCCGTAATCCATCTGTATTTTTCGGTTTTCGATAAAGTATTTTTGTAAATTCGAAAATTTTAGCAGCGTTCCGCCATTATTTTACGGTTCATCCCTATTCTACAGTTTTCGACAAAGTATTTTCATTGACTCAGAAAATTTGAGCAGCGTTCCACCCTTATTTTACGCGTTCCATTTTTACGTTACTATTTTTGTTAAGTATTTGAATTAATTCGGAAAATCTGAGCAGCGTCCCGCCCATATTTTCCGCCTCAACTCAAATTAATTTATTTAATTCTTATTTAAAAACATTATTTTTCATGATTTTGGTCGTTCGGATTAATCTTTTTCCGATGGCTATTCATTTTAACTGTTGCAACGATTTCGCAATTTTCCCCACTACCCATTCCTTCTCTTTGTCCTTAAGATCTATGTATGTTCATTTCATAATTAATGAGTGTTCACTGGACTACTCGGTGTTAGAGATTTTGAGCCGATTGTTGTTAAAAATTTATGTCAATTTTACAGGGAACGGATGGTGAAGGAGTAGCCAAGGGACTACTCATTTACCCTCCAATTTCCCCTATGTACGGATAATATTGACGTTTCGGCTCCTGCGTTCCGCACGCCGGGGCCTTCACGGGCACGAACTATTGGCGATTTTACACGCACTTACACAGTTCGATAGTGTGTTTTATTTTTCTATCTTGCGTTATGTTTTGGCTGTGGGCCACCAAAAATAAAATAATAGAAAAAATAAATTACTACATGAATTAGGCAAAAGTCTCGACGCATAAACTGTATATTTGGCATTCATATAAACAAATTTGGAATCGGGCATCGATGTACATAAACCAAAATAACATAACTGTAGATTAACAATCTGAAAATATTGCTGCAAAACATAACTGTAGGTTAATAACCTGGAAATATTGCTACAAAACATAACTGTAGATTAATAACCTGAAAATATTACTACAAAACATAACTATAGATTAATAACCTGAAAATATTGCTACAAAACATAACTGAAAATATCGATAACTGTAGATTAATGATCTGAAAATATCTGAAAAAAATCACACAACAAAGTAAGATTTATAAAAAATGTACATCTTAAATTTGGTTGAAATTAATACTACAAAGTAGTAGTTGAAAATTTGGGGAAACACATCAGTATTTATACCTATAATTTGGGCTTAACCTTGCGTGTTAGTTTTATTGCGATTAAACAAAATTCGACTTTGAAATTATTTGTGTTATATAAATTAAATTTTTATTTATTTCTTAATTTAAATTAGTAATTTATTTTTAACATTTTTAAATAAATTTATTCAGCTAAAAATATTTTATTTTTATTCTTTTAATTCATTAATTTTTACTTTTATATAAATGGTCATTTTATGGTCAAATTTTCTTGTTATTATGTTATTTTTTATGTAAATTTCGTGCGGTTCTTGATGCATTTTGTATTTATTTTATTTTACTTTTATGTTTTTGATTTTATATTTATTTATATTCTCTCAGAATTTAAAGTGTTTTAGTTGGTGTTGTATATTGTATTTTAAGTTATCTTGGTGCTGGGTTTTCGTGCTGTATTACTGATGCATTTAAACAATTCTCAAGGCTATTTGTGTGCTGGCCCAACAATTATTAAACTACAAATAACGTTAGAATATGGGCCTATGTTGAGGAAAAAACCTATTATTAAAGGAAGATTATATCAGAGATTGGAGAAGACACCATATCATCAATGGGAAAATGTTTGAAAAAGAAGAAACCGTACATCGTTACAAATGTGGAAATGAACGATTGGATATAAAGAAACTTGAATTATAAAATATATGATTATTTATAAATAAATAAATTAAAATTAAAAAAAATAACTTGTCTTTTAAATAATAATAAAAAAATATGTAATGATGTCTCGTCTTTTTAAGTATTGTGATACCCTTTAAGTATCCCGAATGAAATATTTTATAATAATAATAATAATAATAATAATAATAATAATAATAATAATAATAATAATAATAATAATAATAATTATTATTATTATTATTATTATTATTATTATTACTATATTATTATTACTATATTATTATTATTATTATTATTATTATTATTATTATTATTATTATTATTATTATTATTATTATTGTTGTTGTTAAAATTAGATTATCTTGGAGAAAATTCAATTTCTCCAATATACTTTAAAATGGAAATCGGGAAAATCCCTAGAGAATTATTATTGTTGTTGGTATTATTAATATCATTATAACTATTATTTTTATATAAAATTAACTATTCAATTAATTTATGAAACTCCAATTAATGCAGAAGAATATTTGATAATTACTGCTAGCATTTTCCTAAATTTCCCAATATATACTTAAAGCTTTATATTTTATATAACTGGTTGTGAAATTGAAATTGAACAAAATTTGAGAAAGATACTTTTATTATAATTTTGATAGAAATACAATAATTGTCATAAAATTTCAAATATTGATTGTCAAACTAATATAACATTGTTACATTTTATTTATTAATGATTTGGAACTGAATTAGTTATAAAGTTTTTAAGTTTCACCTTTAGAAATAATTTTTTTTGCTTAAAATCTTCTATCAAAATTTCTTTCATTTTCCATTCAACAAAAATTTGTTTTCAAACAAACTTCATTGAAAGGCTAGTTTTAGTTGTAATATGAAATTCGACATAGCTTATATTAGTAGGTTTATATGTGTATATGTGATTATATATTTCATATATTATAATTATTAGGGTGGCCCTTAGCATAGGGCAAAAAAATGAAATTCATAATTTGAATTCTGGCACCCATCCAATCTGTGCTAAATATTGAAATAATGAATTGTGTAAAACATCATTACAATTGAAGAATATTTAGAGGTGGCCCTCAGGCATTGAAGTTTTGTATGTACCACAATTTCAAGCTCGATAGTCGATATTGCAAATTGTTAAAGTTTTCTTACATTTTTAAATCACATTTATTCTACACACAACAGCCTGAACAGGTTAGTTTACTGTACAACAAATAAACAATAATGTCACTGATTCAGAAATAGCTCCAACTGAAAATGTTAAGAATTATGTCTCTCTGCCAACTGTTCTTCGCTGTATTATTATTTCACAACATTCACAATTTCACAGTGTCAGATTGTTGACCACTAGCACAAGTCACCAGGTTTCGTTTGGTACAGCCTATGTTCATTCACAATTTGGAGAAGGAATTGGAGTTGATCTTCATTCTTGGTCAATTTCTTATTAAAATCCTGAATGAGAGCAACTCCACGCTCAGCCCTGTCATTGACGACTGCCAAGCTCTTGACAATGCCCAGCGCTCGCGTGTATGACTCATCTTGTTCCCAATCAGATGGATCCTTGTTGACCAATGTTACAGGTAGATCAAGCAACTGGGACAGTTTCTTGGAGTTCACTGTGCAGAACTGTTCCAAACCTCGTTTTCCCAGGAATGCATCGGACTTTATGCTGGGTCGCTTCGATGGATGATCTGGAGCTTCTTCGTCCATTGCAGCAATCATTAGCCTCTTGGAGTCATGTGATAGTCTGGAGTCAAACAGAGCCAGACCAATAAGCTCTTTGGACAAGTACCACATATGTAGCCCGAGCTTCTTGCTGGTAGCAGCAGAAATAGCCGCATGCGGATAGCTCCTAAGTTGTCCCATAAGTGTGAAGTCATTCAGAGGTGCTTCAACAGCCAGTGGTGCAGTCATCCAGGCTTTGAGGTGGATGACAACGGAAAAAGTGGCGACATCACAAATACCACGCTCTTCTGAAGCAGTCATCTTAAACTGACTGCGAAAGAGAAACATTTTGATTGAGTAGATAACTTTCGCCATCCATCGTGCCCGATGCATTGCACCAGGCACCTGAAATCGAATTCCGCGATCGGGAACATCTCCAAGAAATATGACTGCAAGCTCCAGAAATTCTCTGTAGTTATCTTTTGGATGTTCAGCTTGCAAATATGTTCTGGCAAAACTCAGGATGTCAGAACGATATGGTGCAACTAACAACTCAACCGACGGGTCTGAAGAAGCAACCTGAAAACCGTCACGATCTATGAATTGCCAGTAATCTCTGAACCTCTTGAATATCTGAATTTCCGGCCCAGATGAAGTGCCAACTGATGTTGTCTCAAATGCAGCCCCAACTATTAACTCCATAATGTGGTGACGACAGGCCAGGTATAGAAGATCTTTGTTTAGTTTGTACCAAAGAATATTTATTTTTTCATTGGGATGATGCAATGATGATGTAGTATGTAAGTTAATATATTTTACAGTTACAATACATCATATTTATATAAAACACGAAACAGGTTTAAAACTTAACGATTTATTTAAATTTCACGGATTTAGTCAAACTTCAAAGCTTGAGGGCCACCTCTAAATATTGCCCAATCTGCATGATTTTTTGCACATAATTTTATTTCTGTAAGTGGAACATATTAGTGGGGTGCCAGAAGATGATTTCAAACTTTTTGTTTTAAGGGACACCCTAATAATTATTATTAAACAAGATATTATAATTATTGATAATAATTATTATATTAATAGATCAACCAGCAAACATGCAGATTCGAGGGCGAATCTCAATCAAATGGGAAGATATGTTGGGGTTAGGTGATTTTCAAAAAAATCATAATAAATAAAAAAAAATTGGAAAAATAAAATAATTGTATAAAAATAATCAAAAATTTAAAATCAATATTTTCTGGGAAATGGGTAGGTGCCGATACCAATTGACGAGACGAGTACGAAAGTAATAATATAAAATTAATTTGGGCCCCTAAAAAAAGTTATTAAGAAAATACAAATTAATTAATTAATTAAAATGATGAAAACAAATAAATTAAATTAGGGAGAAATTCTCTGATTTCGATAAATTCAATTACGAAGGGAACTAATTATACCTTAATGTGATTTATTTCGCAGTCTTCTCTCGGGGAACGGCTAAAGTGGTCAAAAGATGAAAGTAAATTGTTTAACTAGTTCCCCGGAAGTTCAATTCAAATTTCCGTCAATCAAATTAGTTTTTGAGGAGAGATTCCATATATGAGGAAGTCTCAAATCAACAACAAGGATACAAAACAGTTTAGAAAAATTGTGAGTAAAAGAAATGTTGATAAAGATTCGTGAGATCGGAAAAGAAAACTAATCAGACTTATCAAGGATATTTTAATAGTTAATTGAAAAGGCGGCTTCCCGTTTGATTTCTGCCAATATTGTAAAAATAACATTTGAATCGTTGTGAAATTGTTGGTATCGAATAAAAGTTTTCCTGTGTTATTCCAGTATCATTTAAAGAGCACGTGGAGTCAGAGCAAACAGTTCCTACCGAACCAAATAAAATTATAACTCAACAAATACATCAACATTGCGGAAGTCTTGCCAGCTACCTAAAAACCTCTACGAATTACAGTGTAAAGCCTTAGCCGAAAGGACAGAAACATTATTAATAGCAGAAGGTACACTGAAATTTTTGTTTACTAGTTTGGATAAAAATAACTCCGACTTAAACCGTGAACTTCTAAGGGCAATTAAAATAGAGATTATATAAAGAAATAAATGCATTGTTTCTCATATCAAATTTCTTCATAATCGTTCGAGTTACTGTAGCAAAGAAAATGCCTCGTTTTTCAATTCAGCGAATAAAACTGAGATATATAGATGTGCTCAAAATGTATTGTCAAGGTTGTTTTAAAAAAATAAAAACATTGAATCAGATTCCAAATCCGATAATGGAGAACCGGAATTAAGTCTGCTTTTTGCATTTGGTGGAATTCCAAATGATGTACAGCAAAACCATTTGAACTAAAAACTAATGAATTTCTTATTGGAGGACTATCATTGGAGTTCAAAATTTTCGAGAAATCTGGCAATAGAATCGAAAATTTAAAACTTTTATTTCGCGCTTTAATGACATTCAAGTCAACTTCAACACAAAATGAACGTAATTTTTCAATTGCAAATTATTTCGCAACTCAAAATAGAAGTGTTGGGCTCAGAGCCACAATTTAAACAAAATAAGAATAAAAATTAAAGTTAAAGAGCGGAAGTAATGGAAGGAATCACTGTACATAAACATGCACCGCACCAAGATATTAAAAATCAATAAATAACATAATAATTAAAACAAAATAACAACATAACAAAAATTAAATAAAACAAATAATTAATTTAAATTCGAAAATGCCTACAGACGCAAAAAGAAAACATAAAGAAATGAAATAAACTGCCAAAACCTTGCAAAATAAGGTTTAGAAAAAACATAGGCAGAAGTGGCGGCCAGAAAATAAATAAAAAGGGCTAAAAATAATGTACAAGAAAATAATGACAAAAATAAAATTCAAATATAATATAAATTATATATCGAAAAATAAAGAAAAATATACAAAAAATAATAAAAATAATTTTAAAATAACAAAATAATTAAAAAGCCCTAAAAATGGCGGAAAATCGCCTATTGGTCGCACACATGCACGAAAATACTATAAATACAGTGATGAATTTCATTAAATCTAATCTTATGCTTTATTGAAAAATTCAATTACTATTCCGAAATCTCGACAATTTAAGTAAGGAACTTTTTCGTTATTATGTAATGTAATTGATTTTCATTTTTATGAGACATTTTTATTTAAATTAAACCTTTCCGTGATGTTAAGTTTCATTTCATTTAACCATATATGTATATATATTTATATGTTCGGACCCTCTAAATTTATATATTACGTATAGAAATAGATGGTTCATGGGACCGACCGTGTGCCGGCTAGTGGGTGAAAACCCTTAGTTGAGCTCGTGGGTCATGTCTCGTAAACCCCTTGGCAGTTCGCAGTCGGTTCCGGCTTTATGCACGGGACCGCTACGCAGGGCGCCATTGTATATTCGAAGCGGCTGCTGAAAATGTGGCCGGAGCGAATCGTCTAAAATCACGGGAAGAACGGATCACTTTAGTCAAGGGGGAAAATTAGGTCAGATCATTCAGTGATTTAGAATGCAAATATTTTTCTTTCCGAACGAAAATGTGTAAACAGAACTGGGTAGCAGGGGTAGAATTTAAGACGAAAATGGTGAAACGTTTTTTGTTTGTGCGAATAGCTAATAAATCAACAAATTAAGAAACCGAAGGACAATCTATTATAAATGAAAATTTTTAAAAAAGAGTTACCTTGCTAATAAATGCTCCAAGGGAGAGCGGCACGATTGACCGTTCCATCTTGTTTTTGAAAATAAGTCAAAGAAAAATCCGTGAACACAAATGTCGCTTTGAATGAGAGCTCCCCTAACATCGTATTGCTGAGGTATCCACTGCGAACACAGGCAAGTGACGCGGAGAAGGAGTTAGGACGATCCACACCCGGTAGGGCGGGTAACTACGAATCGCGATATAAAATTCCACAAGAGCTGCTTTTTTCATAGAGCACACGAATGCATAAAATCCGTCACGGTCTATTAGATCTCCACTATACGAAAAATTAAATAACCACACCAATCGGTGAAAATTTTTGTCGTAGGCCTTGTGGCTGATATTCCAAAAATCAATAAATCTTATTAGTTATATTAATCTGAACGGAATTTTTCTCTGGTTTCATCACCTGGATTTGATTCATTTGCCGTGTTAGGACCCATCACGACGAGACGTAAGAATTCGTATTATTAATACAACTTCGTTATAAATATCATTAGGATAATGTTTCTTATACAAAGTGTTATTATAATATTTAATATGAGCATTCTTAATATAATATTTTGTATTTCATATTATTAGCATAGCATTTTCCCCATAGTATTGGTTTAACCTTCGATATAAGTATTCTTAATATAACCTTTGTAATTTATACTATCAGTATAACACTTGATATAAATATGGCTAATATAACATTTTTAATAGACATTCTTAGTATGACATTTCATACCCATATTAGTAGCATCACATTTCATACCAATATTCTCAGTATAATATTTTATATACATTAGTTTCAAATATAACTCGCAACACCGACGTCTGTGAATGAATATTTGACATCAAGGTTCCCAACAAACGCGATAAATTGCCCATAACGTTTTGAGCTGGGAACTTGCGAACTTCTGTCCTACGTCAGTGGGAATCGAGAAATCATGGATTGTAAAAAACCCAATATTTGTCTTTTAATATTATCGATCAGTAGTAGGTAACAACCGAAATTCTAGGATTACACTATCTTCCAAATAAGTCAACCTAACTAATAAAAGTGTCGAATGGTCGCGGAATATTACGAATTATAAATGGCTAATGATCGAAACCCTAAAGTTACTCCCCCCCATAATCGATAGTTCAGCTCATAAACGATTGAATCACCGTCCTTTTAGGCCGAAATATGAATTATGCCATTAAACCCGCAAGTAAGCAGTATCCTGAAATTCCGCCATATACATAAGCTAATAACGGTCCACCGTAGAATTTCCCTTTTGTTTCATATATATAGTTGATAATGGTATCGTAGATTTGTTCTTAGGCTCCATTCGCTAATTAACGATGATTATGTCACCTAATAAGTCTTACCTTAGCATCGGGTTTTAAAATTCACTACCCAAAGTAATAACCGGGATGCGCCCGAGCGTTAACTCACAAATAAAGTAATAGTCCCGGCATCCGCAAGAGCTATAGTACGACTTTCACCCAATCCATCATAATAGTACGAGATTTACCGTCCTGGTTATAAATGAGAGTCGAAAATCAGAGTCATGGTTAAGAGGAAAGCGAACCCAAATTACCGCCGATACTCCAATTTTCGGTATCATTCGAACTCTGTTTCGTTTTTCTTCTACTTCCTCTTATTTATCATTTTGATTAAATTTTTCTCCTTCGCTATCAGAATGGCAACCAGTGACAACGCTATCAACTCAACGAGGATCCCTCGCCTGCCCCCGTCAATCGTGGCAATCCGCCACAAATATGAGGATCTCAAACTTCAGTACAGGGACCTCCAGGAGAAACACGAGAGGGTAAAGGGGACCTGGGCTCCACCAGAAGTCGCCAGGGAGCTCCGGCAGAAAATCTCTCGTCTCACCCAGGCGCGTGACGAACTAATCGTCGAGTCGCGCGCCCAGCGTCTACTGATCCGCGAACAGTCGGTGGCGCTGCATCAGGCCTACTCGGATACCGAGCTCCGAATCCGGGTCCCTGGGAATATGCGGGCAGAGTAGCTTGATATCGTCCCTGCTCACCACCTCCCCAGCACTGAAGATCAATCCAACCCGACAACAAGCATTCCTGCTTCGAGCGTGAGTCTCACACAGTTGCCACCTCCCGGAACCGTGGAAACCCGGGCTAACTCTTCTGCCCCTACGGCCAGTCACCGGCCAAATCGAAATAAGCGGCGTCGGGATCGTCGCCGACAAGAAGAAGCCCGTCTCCGGGAAGCTCAGCCAATAGAAGGGGTGGGCCAATTGGATGACTTACCACCCCCTTACCAAGAGTTCGAAAGCTCAGGATTTGACCCAGATATATGTTACGCTCCGCGGATTTTATTCTCCTCTCCCCCAGCATCCATCCACATCAACTTGGTGGATGAGGAGAACGAATCGCATCCACTTACTCGGTCCCTAAGCGACCTTGAACTAGATCTTGAGGAGATCGCTATCCTCACGGGGGAGGTTCCCAATATCGGCCCCCGAGGCGAAATTGCCGGGCCGTCTTCGCGAAGGGATGAAGACTCTCGAGGCAACCCTCCCCCATATCGGCCACCCAAGAGGAGATGCCTCCCAACCGACATAGATGCAGAAGCGAACTAAACCACCGAAAATTCGCAATTTGCCCATCCTATTGGTTGCTTTAACATTGGCTAGCATTCGAACTGTTTATTTTATTTTCCATTTGTCTCTTAGTATTTATTTTCCATTAAAAAATTGTTTTGATTTGAATTTTCTAATAAATGTGGCTAAATTCACTCTTGTTATTCTATCATTCGAAAATGGGAGTATTGGAGGTGAGGGGAATTATAAACGCGCGTAGATACAGGAGAAATATTTTTCCATGATTTCCGCACTAGAATTCAGAATAATGACGAGAATCCAAAGGGTTTTTTTGTTTGAAATAGAAGCGTAAGTCCTTCTATCGGCAGCTATAAACCGGGAAAGACGAAGGTCCTTCGGGGAGTAGTGTCAGTAATGGCGCTCACCTGCTCGAATGTCACTCGGCTATTGTGCACAGTTCCAACGTGATGCCAATCACGGGTGCATAATAGTGATTAAAATTATGTGGCATATGGAGGAGTTACCCCCTAGCGAGGGTAAGTGGCAGTACAGGGTTAAGCTGACTCAAGGGTCTGGTATCCAACACTCCCCTACGACCAACAGAAGTAGCCTTTCGAATTATTATGTTTTTTTGAAAAGTTACTTCAAAATACAAAAGAAATTTTTGAATTTGTTTTAAAAAATATTTAAAAGAAAAAACAAAGGAAATTAAATTGATTTTATTATTTTTATAATTTTTTTTATTTATGATTTTTATTTTTTGATGATATATTTGAATTATTAAGAACAGAATATTGTTGTTATTTTCTTTATTCCAAATGTTCCTTAAATTCAAATATTTTTTGAACATAAATATTTTTTTAAATAAATGAAAGAAGTTTTATTTTTAAATTTCTCAAAAAATCTTAAAATAAAATTCTAGAAACATAGAGATTTAGCGAGTAAATTAATAAGAGGGTCTATCGCGTTATAAAAATACGATTTCGAAATTAAATATTGAACAGAAAAAGCAAACGCAAATTCAGATACTATTTCACGGATTCCAATTGACAAGTCGTTAAAATACAATATTTGCGGTAATGAAGGTGGCATATAATATGAAAGAATTGCAATCTAATCAAGATGATGAGGAAATGAATTAATTACGGAAACCCGTGGTTACGGTCAAAACAGAAAGTGATTGGAAACATGTGCTGGAAAAGAACCATTAGTATTTCATTCATGAAGGATTGCTAAAATGTGTATAGGTCATTTTGTTATTAGTAGTATCAACGAAAAATCGAGAAACATTATTATTAGCATAGGATAATATTATCGTGCAGAAAACACTTTTTCAACTGAAATCAATCATTGGGAACAATGGAACAATATGTAAAGTAGTGGTAATATGTAAAGTAATACATGTAAAATAAATCTACCTTGTAGAAACATAGTTTCTTTAAAATCAATATATTACGTTGCGATATTCTCAGTACATAATTAATGATCATAAAATAAAATTCGTTGCTTTATTTTTAGATAATGGAATTACAACTATTTTCGTTTATTAGTAATTGTTATATTACCTTAACATTTAACAATATTTTTTTTATTATTTTGCATTTAAAGCCAACGTTACTGAATAAAAATTTCCAAAAATCCTTTCTCCGTGATTGAAAAACTGCCAGCATCTGTTGAAATTTATGTATTTATCAAATAAATAGATCATTTTATATTTTATCGCGAGCTTAATGAGCTATCTTTTGATAACAATATAATTCGTTTTTGATGCTGAATATTAACTATCAAATGTTACATCAGTATTTTTACGTGATCCTATTCATTCTTAATGTTTTTGGTAAACATTAATCGACGCACTTTTTTGTTGTTGAGCTCATCTCACAATTACATTGAACTGTAAAGTTTAATATTCTCACCATACCGATTTCCAAAACATTTTCCGGGCCATCAATTATATTATTTATTTAAAACAATTTCTAACTTTTTGGGAGCATTTTTGTAAGCTATGTCGATTACATATCGCGCGTTGGTGTATTCCTTCTAATTTAGCATTGTATCACTTTAGATTATACTATTTTGACGCGTATGTTTTATACTTTTGTCCTTGTACCTTATTTGTTGATATTTCTAATTTGTTTTATGGATTTTATTAAAATTAATTTTTTTTATATTATAGGTACCTTATTCACTGATATCAGACGTAACAAATAATTTGATAGATGAAACATCAACAACAAATTGACAGTTAATGCGTCAGCCAATAGCAAATATCCAACAAAATAAGTACGATAGTAAATTAAATAAAATCTAAAACTTTAACTTTAAGATGAAAAATGATCGAAATGTATTTAGCCATCAAATCATATCACGGAAATTCTCGATAGCTTCGGTTAATAAATCCGGCTCGATTTGTAAAATGCAAGACGATACTCGGTTCTGTTTAACAGCTGCCTTGGCGGTGTCATAAAGCGGAATCAAACAATCAGCATTGTCATTTGAAAACAGAATGGTTGACAATGGAATCGATTTCGGGCAATGCCAAAACATTTTTTCATCATTTGCTGACAACAATTCTCCAGACAACCGATCGATATCCGATGAAAATATCCATGGAAACGGACGGCCGAGTTGGATTTTATCGACAGATCTGACAAATCGCGATTTTCTTGACAGGCAATTAACATTCATGAACAATTCCATCATTTCCGATCCGTTCGAGCATCGATCAAACAATCCATTCGATTTTCGTTCTCGATTTATAAATCGATAATCATTGACACCGAAAATATTTCCAATTACAGAATCAAATCTGTCGACTTTTTCAATAAATGGATTCAAAACGGAATAGAAATCGGAGGTTTTCAAATTCAATAAGGAATTTTCAACAGTTTCATTCTGTTTCAATGGAAACGGCAACGACATGGCCAGTGATGCCATTTTGTTGTTTTGTCTATCAATTACTGAACTGAAATCCGAAAGAGAATAATTCATATTGTTAATAAAACAAGGCAACAACAAAGTTTTAAGAGCCAAAGCTAGAATAGCGCTGCTGTGATATTTAGATTGATCATTGTATTTTACATTTGCGAATTCAACTTTAGAATTAGTTTTACCATTAAAACAACCGATTGGTGACCATACAACCGACCTTGAGTTCATTTCGTTGTACAAAAAAATCTTATTCAAAGCACTAGTAATATTTGTATTATTTACATTTGGATTAGTTGGGAATGAAAAAACGTCTTTGGAATATTCATCTGAGATGTGAGTTAAAAAATTCATTCCTACTCCACTGAATCCATCATCAGAATCACAAAGCATTTGAAAGCCTTGTAAAATATCACATTTTTCAACAAAATATCGAACTTGTTCTATCATACATTCATGGAACTCATTATTATCTGTCAATTTAAGACCTTGAGAAAAACATCGAAAATTTCCTTTATCTAATTCTCGATATAATTTCGGTAATTTTGTCAATGAATTCGGATGGAATCGTGCATATAGAAATTCATTCCACTCATTATAATCTTTTTCTACCATTTGTTGATTTTGATTTACCTTCAATTCATCATCTGTAAATCCAGTGTGCTTTTCAATTGTACCTTTAAAACTATCGATTTTTAAACTTTTAAAATCTCTGCGGGTTTGTGCATTTGTATCACCTCGGTTTTCAATTTCTTCATAAATATCATCCACAACTCTGGCACCTAAATTTTCTTTCCAATCCCAAGACAACACTTTTGGAGTAAAAGTAACTTCATTAGTTGAAGTTAAGCCTTCATAATAATTTACATCATTGTCAATAAAATTATTTGGTTTATCAAATGAAAATTCATGAAGATTCCAATAATGACTTCCGATGAAATTAGCATAATTTCCTAATTGTAAAGTAACAATTGATTTACTCATTTATTCTATAAATAAAATTAAATTAAAAAAAATTAAATTAAATTGAGTAGATTAAAATAATTATTAAAAATCAAGTTAAAGAATTGTTCAGAATAATATTTAAACAATCAATAAGTAGGTCAATAAATTTTAAATTTAAATAAATATCTTCGTTAAACTTACATGATTTGATCCATTGGTACACAAGATCTTTTTTAATGTATACTTTTTTTCTGCATCACCAATTTGTTATTTTCGATTTCTTTTTATATTTCTTAATGATATCGATTAATATTTTTGAAATTTTGATTTTATTAAAATTTCCTAATAATTTAAAAGAAAACTTTGGATCTTATTAATAACTTATTAAAATTGTCATACTAAACTATTTGCTTAGTCAATACAATATTTAACTGTGTTAAGCCAAAACTTGGACTTAAATTTGTAGCTCTATGGTTGTTATTCCACAGTGATGACACATAACATGGAAACAATCAAGGGAAGAGAATTTAAAATCTGACATAAACACTAAGCAATCTAAAATCAAAAGAAAAGCAGTTACAAATAAAATTAAAACATAAAAAAAGAATATAAAACGAACAAAAGAAAAAATAAAAATATGGTATTTTAATAAAAGCAACAAGGGACAATAAGATATGTTGGGGTTATACAAAATACATAAACTATAAAATTACAAATTTTCAAAATTAATTAAAATTTTGAAAAAAGTAAATATTGGTGGGTTACAGGGTTTTAAATCTTGCTTAGCTTTATGGTTGTCCCCGTAACGCCATACAAAAAGATGCTAATTGCCACTTGGCACCCGTTGCTAGGCAACGTTGGTAATGTGTTCAAGTGGTGGATTGCCCGCAAAAAGTGAGTGCTATTGCTAATACTATAATTGCTCGGACAATCCTCGGGTTCACGAGTTGTCGATAGAAGACCTGTGCTCGCTTTAACATTATTCGGTCCCCTCGTTTTTAGTTTCTATTGTTTGTCTACGGATTCTCTGACATTAGCTTACCCATGGACTAAGTGTCATTGTTTATTTAACCCTCCTATAGTGGTACTTCACACCTCAAGTTGTTGTAGAAATAATAAGATGTACATGAAACTACCATATATTTAAACGATGTTTTATTTAGCTAAACATTATAGGTGGGCTGCTGAATTGAAGAGCGAGCGACTCGGCGTTTAGCCCGCTCCTTACGCCCAGGTCGTCGACTGGCTGTGGATGGAGTGATAGAAGTGGTTACGGATACCGATGGAGTAGAGTGAGCTTCCCGATAGGTCAATTGGGCAGGGGCGAAAACCAGAGGGTAGGTTACCGCGGCTCCTTCCTGACAGGCGGATAACGCTACCTCTAACCCCTTGATTTGGGTCTTTTGGCTCTGTACTAACTGCGTTTCTTCTGCCCACCCCTTTCTGGGCCGCAGCTAGCTTTTGGTATAGTCGTTTGACCCTCGATGGCTCTACCCATGTTGCTTTGATCTGCTGGGTTTCCCTTACCAGTTGAACGAGCTGTTCGTGTAGTTTCCTGTTAGTTTGCCTTGCCTGAGTCAACTCGTTTTGGAGTAGTTGTATGGGGTCCATTTCTGGAATAATAAGAGTTGAAATCTTTTATGATGGCTGTCAATGATAATTTGGTTTAAACTCAAACATATTTATGAAAAGATGAAATAAAATTATCATAATAAAAGAAAAGAATTGGTTATAATACTAATATTCACATTATCAACACATGAGTTAATCGTCTGCGAAGAATCGCTTGATCCCTTCTTCTGGTGAATAGCCAGGGATTACGAATACCGGCCGTTTGAGATTTCGAATTGGCCTCGGGGAAGGTGGGTAATTGCTGGCCAGCCGTCCGTTTGCCAGGTCATCTTTGACATTATCCAGATATTTAGTGGCTCGCTCCACAGCGGCCTCGACGTGACGCTGATGTTGTAAAAGGTCTTCTAGGAGCTTTTGGGCCTGAGCGAGTATATCTTTCGATGGGTTGGGCTCGTCCGACGGCTTCCGGAATCGCCGCATGAATTCTTCCGGCGATATGTCCACTTGTTGGTCATCTTCAGGCATGACAAGGTATCGTTCTCGATACACACGATCCCACGCTTGTCTCCATTGTTCCACGATATGAGCCGGAAGTTCGATCATAGCTCCAGTATGTCCTAAATGAAGACAAAAATTAGTGCCTTCCTCAGCATTTCTCTAGGCAGTCGGATTATGGCGGGGCGTATTTATTATCGTAAAAAGCGAACCCAATTTGATTTTAATGCGCTAATACTCGCAGGGATTGTAGTTATGCGGGCCTTGTCGACTAGTCTGGCGGCATACTTGGAAAAGAGAAAGCCATTGCTTCAACGCTATTGAACTAAGAGCCTGTTCAGTAAACCTTTATGGATGTTAGGGATGAATATCTCGATTCGTCCCCGGCCGTATATCAGTTTGTGTACACAAGGGTTTACGTGTGCAGATTCCCGAGATTCGGTTGAATATATATATATTTAAATATTACGACGAAATACAATCAATAAATAATGCACACAAAATTTATTAAACCCTTTCTCGATGTCATTTGGACGTTAAGTTTGGATCGGGTGGGATTTGGTAGATAAATCGTTTACGGGACAATAACTTGTCCTTCATCATTCGCAAAAAATATAATGCCTTTAATGAACTCTATTCAATTATTCGAAACACAACTAGTTACAAAAATCCAAGATGAGTCCAGATCGAATAATCAATTAAAGCATTCCGTTGAATGATGATGGGAAAATTGGTCTAGGACTTCGGCTGACGTATTTATTAGAGCCATTGGTCGTGATTGTCCGGCCAGAGTCTTATTTTCGCGAGGTAGATCTGCATCTTCGGCAAACTTCTAAGGTAATCGGCATAATTTCTGGTTTGGCAATCTCTCAAGAAAGTTGAGATATGGTTGGCTTAGGGGGTGAACGAGGGTACGTTGCCAAAATTCGATCTGTCGTGATTAATATTGAGATGATTGGACGTTGGGTTTTCCGGATATAATAATATTGTAGGGTACTATCAGGTATATCTCATTGATTGGGTCTTGGATCGAAAGAGTGGGTTCATCACGGGTATGGCATGGATAGGGTGATTCTGTGGCTCGAATGGAATTATGAAGTTATTCTAGATTAAATTAAAATTTACCTAAAGCGTCTTCTATGGCAGTTGAAAATCGAGACTCTAAATCCATGTCCGAGGTATTGGATAAATACATAATTGATAACAAAATCGATATATGGTTTACTATGGGTGATAGACTAGGTAATTGAAAATTCTGATGGCAGGAAATGAATGTCATTTATAGGTCATTACGGTAGCGGATGTTTATCTTACCGGAAACGTCGACTGGTAATATTATTTAGTTTCAACGGATGTCTAACAAAATTTGTCTTAGTCGAATAAAATTTTGGATTTTTCGTTGAACAGATTCTCGAGTAAGTTCGGTAAATTAATTCTTCCTATTTTCGTGTTATGTGGTGGTTTTTCAGGGAGTCGAACTACGTTATTGTGTTATGGGACCTCATATCATTGGATGTGCCTTATCCATTGCTGATGGATTTGGGTAAATTTTCTTTAGGTAATTTATCAGGTAATTTTAATTCATTAGCTTCTGTACGTCAAAGGATTCAATCAAATTTTTAAATTCTCGTTAGAGCTAGCTACCTGATTTGGTGGTATGATCAAAAATTGGTTCGACTTCTCGAGGTTGATGTCAACTGTCCTACCGATCGTCTGGATTTTATTTTCATATTTTATGTCAATTTTAGCAGGCGAGCGTTCGTATGATTTTCTTTCGAATTTAATATATTAACGTGGTTTCTTCCTGATTCTTATGTGGATTTTATAAAGATTTTTTGGTGAGTTTCAAGGGCTTACTATGACTTGTATTTACATCTCGTTAGTTGATTTAATTCATTGATTCTCCACATTCAACCAACCGATTGATTTAATTGATAAATAAACTTATTTTTAATATGATTTCTTTCAATCCGTAATTATTTTATTTATAATTATTGAGTTATTATACTTTCAAATCCTCGAATTATTCAATCAATAAATCGCTTTATTTTAAACCATAGTCCCTTTAATTTCTAATCCATGAATAACATTAATTTAACTAATAAATTACTCCACTTTAAGATCGATAGTTACTATTATTTGACGAATTAATCGATGAACTACTCATTTTTATCACTAATCAGTTAGTCTCAATCAGTACGCTAATGCAATAGAATCAATGAATTATTCGTTTAATGATGTTATTATTTTGTATTTGAAAAACGAATTTAATTCAGTATACTCACGGTTACTTTACTTTAGATAGTAATTCCCTTTAGTTATATCAACGATTTCGATTTAATTTATCCCCGTACCCTTTCTCTTTAATAGACCTTAGGCGCGTCTTGTGTTTATATTATATTTATTGAGTGCCCACTGGACTACTCGGTGTGATGATTTTTAGCCGTGTGTAGTATGATTTTAGGTCGATTTTATAGAAAGGAGGAACGAGGAAGCAGCCAGAGACTTCTTCCTTATTTCTCGTTTCATCTATAGGGGTAGTATTGACGTTCCAACCCTGCGTTCCGCACGCCGGGTCTTCACGGGCACAGATCATTGGCGATATTCCACGCGCTTACACGAATCTGATTTGTGTGTAGATTTTAATTACTTGCGTTATGTATCGGCTGTGGGCCGGAAAAATTTCGACAGTTAATTTATTAAATATATATAAAACAATTTAGGTATAATAATATTTATTAATTATAAAACAAAAATAACATGTTACCATTCCAATCCATAAATTATCGCAAATTCACATATCATAACATAAACCAAAATACCTCTCTCCCCACGCCGACGCCGAGCAGAGCTCTACTGAGATGCAACGAGCGTGGCGTGGAAAGAGGGTTCCAATATAAATGTTTCTCACCTAAATAATAAATGGAAATAGCTTCAAATTCGATAATAGTTTCAAACGATTAAGACTTTCTAAAACGGTTAATAGTTTTAAACAAAACGGTTTCGGTTTTTCAAAAATGTTTTTCAAAAAATGGTTTTAGACAATTTTCAAAAATTGTTAAGTTAAATGTGAAAATGGATCAGTATATATACTTAATTTTCTCGTATGTGAAATTTGATGCAGTAAAACAAAATTCGACCTTGTTATTTTCTAGCAAATTCTATCATTTAGTTTTATTATTTCTTGATTTATTTTTATAATTTTTTATTTAGAATTTTTATTGAATTATTACTAATTCAAATTTTCCGATTTAAATTTCATTTTAATGAACTTTTATTAATTTTTTCAATTTTGTCGAATTTGTTGTGTTTTCTTGTTGTTTTTGTGTAGGTATCGTGCGAATCTTGGTGCATTTTGTTAATATTTTGATTTATTTTTATGTTTATTAATTTATATTTAATTCTCTTATTTCTCATATTTTATATGGTTTAATTGATGTTTCAATGGGGTTATTTAAATTGCGTGTTGTATTTGCGTGTGTGTTTCTGATCCATTTAAACATTTCTCAAGGCCGTTTACGTTCTGGCCCAACAGGTTTCTGGGTTTTGATATTTTGAAACTATATGGTTGTTACCCAGACAACCCCATACAAATATTCTTTCGCTTACCACTCGGCACCCGTTGCTAAGCAACGTTGGAACTGTGTTCGAGTGGCTAGATCGTCCGCAAAAAGTGAGCGTTATTGCTAATACTATAATTGACCGAACGATCTCTGGGTCCAACGAGCTGTCGATAGAAGACCTGTGCTCGCTTTTGATTCTTAGGTCCCATTATTCTCCTATCTCCTTCAAATGTTAACCTATACTTTCATATCATTTATCTTTATGTCCATTTGCTTAGTCCTTCTTATTATTGTTCATGCTGATGATTATTCTTTGGCCTGTACACCCTTTGTTATGTTAAATACACCCACATTATATCTTTCACCCTTATCCCTATTATAACTACAATGTTTCCGATTATTATTACCAGCATTATTATTGTTGCCATAATATGTATTACCTTTGTTAATTGTTGCTACTGTTACCTTTATTATTATTTTTATTACTATAACTACCATTATATTTATTGTTATTACCACTATGATTATTAGCACTATTATTATAATCATAATTATTATCATCATTACTACAAATACCATTATTATAATCATAATTATTATCATCATTACTACAAATACCATGATTATTATTATTATTATTATTATTATTATTATTATTATTATTATTATTATTATTATTATTATTATAATCACCATTACCCTTATCATTATCGTTATTATTATTAATATTATTATTATTATTATTACAATTATTATAATTATTATCAATATTATTAACAAAATTTTGTGTAGGGATTCGTCCTTATTATTAAGCTTTAAGAAATATTTTTCTTATATAACAATTTAGCCGTAATCCATTTGTATTTCCCTGGTTTTCGGTAAAGTATTTTTGTTGAGTCGAAAAATTTGAGCAGCGTTCCGCCCTTATTTTACACGTTCCATTTTTACGTTACTATTTTTGTTAAGTATTTGAATTAATTCGGAAAATTTGAGCAGCGTCCCGCCCATATTTTTCGCCTCAACTCAAATTAATTTATTTAATTCTTATTTAAAAACATTATTTTTCATGATTTTGGTCGTTCGGATTAATCTTTTTCCGATGGCTATTCATTTTAACTGTTGCAACGATTTCGCAATTTTTCCCGCTACCCGTTCCCTCTCTTTGTCCTTAAGATCTATGTATGTTCATATTATATTTAATGAGTGCCCACTGGACTACTCGGTGTTAGATATTTTGAGCCGATTGTTGTTAAAAATTTATATTAATTAAAACAAATTAAAAATATAACAAAACTAAATAAAAACAAATAATTAATTAAAAATCGTAAAAAGCCTACAGCAGCAGACAGAAACGTACGAGAAAAGTAATAAACTTCCAAAACCTTGCAAAATAAGGTTTAGAAAAAACACAGGCAGAAGAGGCGACCAGAAAATAAAATATCGGGGTTAAAAAATAATATTTTAAGAAAATAATAATAAAAATAAAATTCAACAATAAAATATCAAGATATCAAAAAATAAGAAAAAATATATAAAAAATAATAAAAACAATTTGAAATTAATAAAATAATTAAAAAGCCCTAAAAATGGCGAAAAATCGCCCATTGGTCGCACACAGACACAAAAATAGTATATAAGCAGTGACCGATTTCATTATTTCAGCTTAACAATTTTGACTTTTCCAATATTATTTTGCAATATTGACAACTGAAAATTTTATTTGAAAGTAAGGAAGTTTTGTTTGTTTTATTTTATATGTTAATGCATTTTTATTAATTATAAGGAAAGCTTAAATAAATGTTCATAATGTCCTCATATTTCTCTTTTAAGTTAAATGATTTTATATTCATATCAATTATATATACGAGGTCCCTAATAAAATCATATTTATATGTTATGTATCGTAATAGTCCTCGATCAGACAGATTCCGGTCCGGCTGGTGGATTAAGTTCGTTAGTTGTGATTGTGGGTCGCGCCTGTTTCGGAATCTCGGTCTGTCCGCGACGGGGCCTGGCAAAATGGCACAGGACTCTCCCCGTAGGGCACCGTTAAACGACTCACAACGGCTGATGGAAACGTCGGTCGAGGCGAGCAGAAAATCTTAAACTAAAGGGAAGAGCGCTATCAGTTAAGGGTGATAGGGACGATCGTTCAACAATCCTCTATGATTTTTCATAAACCTCGAAAACGAGTCAACCCGGGCAGAAGTGATAGTTAACGACGAGAGTAAAAGTTTTTAAACAATATCAAAAGGGAAATAAAAACCCCAGGAAAGTGTCAAACACCTTTATCATAACGGGTACTGAATTTTAAACACTAAAAATAGAATTACCACAATTAATACAAATTTCCAGCATATTTAAACCCCACACGGTGAAATTCCGATAAAATTATAATAGTCATAATTATCCCAAATTACAGAATAGACAAAGTAAATCAATATATCCAAAACTATGTTTTTGCCTAGAATCGACATTGAGAACATATACCAAAATTTCTCACCACACTACGATCGAGACGATAATTACAAAAGCGAAAGATCCACTGATAGAAATCGAATGTCTGAACTCTCCACATTTAGTCTGTCCCATAAATAAACATAAACGAGTCCCGAATATATCACCTAAATAACCGTCCGTCGCTATCGATTTTCGTAAAATATTCCATAGTGATAGAATTTCCCAAATTCGTCACCATCAACAGGGAAAGAGAGAAAATCCACATCACTTCACGGCGAGTTGCCATGTCGACATTTCTCTCGACACCTCAATCTTACAACACCCGGTTAGAGGAAATATCGTCGACTTTAAAATTATCGGGTTGCTGATATTATCGCGACAGTTAAAGCTATTTGGAGCGTTGCCGCCTAGCAAATTTTGTCTCTAATTCATGTCATTATTGGAATTTAAGGCTATTAATATTATCAACATCATTTAATAGCTTTGTTACGATCAGCTACTATTAATATTTACTATTATTATTATTATTATTATTATTATTATTATTATTATTATTATTATTATTATTATTATTATTATTATTATTATTATTATTATTATTATTATTATTATTATTATTATTATTGTTATTATGGTTATTATTGTTATGATTATAATTATTAATATTACTAACATTATTAATTCCGACCCCAGTATTAATATCATGGCTAATCCCAGCATTATTATCGCATTATTACGATTCTGGTTGTTAATAGCATTAATGTCATTAAAATTCCCGTATCATTACGAATATTATAATCGATATGGCCAACTATATTACTACCAATTTGGTTGTTTACTAACAAGGAATATACTTAATCGACAAACCCCAATGTTAGTTTTACCGGGCCCCATTCGAATCTTGATTAGTTTAATTACTACAGCAACCGTATCCCTAATCCACCCCGATTTTATACGTGCCATCAGCCTCAATTCACTCCCCTGATTGTTAACATCATGATGGGATGGTCCAAAAAACCCTACTACTACCGATATCGACTCTATCCCCGCTGTCATCTCGGTTACAATTTAACTCACTATCACCTCACAGAGGTCTCAGCATGAATTCTGGATAAACGAATATAACGTGTCTTCATTTACATATAGATTCCTCACCGAACAACGAATAGGACTGAGCTGCCCAGAATACCGCGACTGTCTCCCTCAATCATCGCACCCCGTCAGAGACTAGAACAACTGGAAAAAGACCACGCAGTCCTACAAACCAAACATGGAGCTCGTCCGAAGCCACACGGAGGTTGTTTCAAAAAATCTCTCGCCTGTCTCGGGCCAGAGATGACCTGGTGGTAGAAACTCGCAGTCAGCGAATTCTCATTGCTTAACAGGGTGCCGCACTCAGGCGGATATTTACGGAAGCCGAGCTCAGAGCTCGAGTGCCAGGATGCAGTTGGGCCCAAAGCCTAAATATTATTCCAGTCCAGCATCTATCTTCAAATCCAATCTCACCTACGACCATTGAACCTCCTCAAAACGTAGTGGCCGAATCTAGGCCCGGAATAGCCCGACGGCGGCCCAATCGGAATCGCCTGCGCCGCGAACGACGCCGAGCAGAAGCCAATCTGCTTAGGGCGACCGAAACGATGGGAACAAGTATTAGAGAAAATGACCCGCCTCCGGCCTACCAGGAGTTCAAATTTCCGGAATTCGACCCAGACATCATCTATGCCCCATCTATAATAAATTACCCACCACCTCCATCTATATATATCAACTTGGTAGAGGACACAACTGAAGCTCCAACAGTCAATCAAGCCCTAGAACAATTGGGCCTCAATGTGGAAGAAATTTCCATTTTGAGTGGGCACGTTCCGACGAGTCGTACCTCTGCCAGTGACCCCGGAACCTCAACCCAAATGGGATCCAGCTCAAATAATAATCCCCCTCTCTATCGACAACCGAAACGCCGATGTCTGCCGGTAAACATCGACTCGGAAAACTAAGTCGTACCGGAAGAGACCTATCGTTATGACTTACTCCTCATTTTACAACACAGTAATCCTCAATATTCAGGAGCCATCAATCTCTAATGATTTTCCTAAATGTTTAATCTATACTATAGTCATATATTATAATTTAAATTGCATGATGTCTCGTGAACTGTTCTTATTTTTTTTTGTATGCATGTACTTGAGCTACATATATAGAAATAAAATGTTTGCAGTACAAGTTCTCTTCTAGAATTAATAGTGAATGATTGGATTGATGATAATAAAATAATAGTGTTAAACTAATAGTTAATTAAAAAGGGAATGATTAATGACGTGTTCACTACGGGAAGACGGTTTATCAACCAACAATACTAGACTAGTCTTGGGCCAGCACACAAATAGCCTTGAGAATTGTTTAAATGCATCAGTAATACAGCACGAAAACCCAGCACCAAGATAACTTAAAAAACAATATACAACACCAACTAAACACTTTAGAATCTGAGAGAATATAAATAAATATAAAATCAAAAACATAAAAGTAAAATAAAATAAATACAAAATGCATCAAGAACCGCACGAAATTTACATAAAAAATAACATAATAACAAGAAAATTTGACCGTAAAATGACCATTTATATAAAAGTAAAAATTAATGAATTAAATGAATAAAAATAAAATATTTTTAGCTGAATAAATTTATTTAAAAATGTTAAAAATAAATTACCAATTTAAATTAAGAAATAAATAAAAATTTAATTTAGATAACACAAATAATTTCAAGGTCGAAGTTTGTTTAATCGCAGTAAAACTAACACGCAAGGTTAAGGCCAAATTATAGGTATAAATACTGATGTGTTTTCACAAATTTTCAACTACTTTGCAGTATTGATTTCAACCAAAATTAAGTTGCACACTTTTTATCTTGTTTTACTGTGTGCTTTTCAACTATTGTGCAGCAATATTTTCAGGTTATTAATCTACAGTTATGTTTTGTAGCAATATTTTTAGGTTATTAATCTACAGTTATGTTTTGTAGCAATATTTTCAGGTTATTAATCTACAGTTATGTTTTGTAGCAATATTTTCAGATTGTTAATCTACAGTTATGTTTTGTAGCAATATTTTTAGGTTATTAATCTACAGTTATGTTTTTTAGCAATATTTTTAGGTTATTAATCTACAGTTATGTTTTTTAGCAATATTTTCAGATTGTTAATCTACAGTTATGTTATTTTGGTTTATGTACATCGATGCCCGATTTAAAATTTGTTTATATGAATGCCAAATATACAGTTTATGCGTCGAGACTTTTGCCTAATTCATGTAGTAATTTATTTTTTCTATTATTTTATTTTTGGTGGCCCACAGCCAAAACATAACGCAAGATAGAAAAATAAAACACACTATCGAACTGTGTAAGTGCGTGTAAAATCGCCAATAGTTCGTGCCCGTGAAGGCTCCGGCGTGCGGAACGCAGGAGCTGGAACGTCAATATTATCCGTACATAAGGGAAATTGGAGGGTAAATGAGTAGTCCATTGGCTGCTCCTTCATCATCCGTTTCCTAAAAAATTAACATAAATTTTTAACAACAATCGGCTCAAAATATCTAACACCGAGTAGTCCAGTGAACACTCATTAATTATGAAATGAACATACATAGATCTTAAGGACAAAGAGAGGGAATGGGTAGTGGGGAAAATTGCGAAATTGTTGCAACAGTTAAAATGAATAGTCATCGGAGAAAAATTAATCCGAACGACCAAAATCATGAAAAATAATGTTTTTAAATAAGAATTAAATAAATTAATTTGAGTTGAGGCGGAAAATATGGGCGGGACGCTGCTCAAATTTTCCGAATTATTTCAAATACTTAACAAAAATAGTAAACTAAAAATGGAACGCGTAAAATAAGGGTGGAACGCTGCTCAAATTTTCTGAGTCAATGAAAATACTTTGTCGAAAACTGTAGAATAAGGATGAACCGTAAAATAATGGCGGAACGCTGCTAAAATTTTCGAATTTACAAAAATACTTTATCGAAAACCGAAAAATACAGATGGATTACGGCTAATGTTGTATATCAATAAAAAAATTTAACGCTGAGGAATAAGGACGGATCCCTACAAAATCTTAATAATAATAACGATAATGATAAGGGTAATGGTGATTATAATAATAATAATAATAATAATTATAATAATAATAATAATAATAATAATAATAATAATAATAATAATAATAATAATAATAATAATAATAATAATAATAATAATAATAATAATAATAATAATAATAATAATAATAATAATAATAATAATAATAATAATAATAATGATAATAATAATAATAATCATGGTATTTGTAGTAATGATGATAATAATTATGATAATAATAATAGTAGTAATAATCATAATAGTAATAACAATAAATATAATGGTAGTTATAGTAATAAAAATAATAATAAAGGTAATAGTAGTAACAATTAAGAAAGGTAATATATATAATAGTAACAATGATAATGCTAGTAATAATAATAGGGAACATTATAGTTTTAATAGGGATAAGAGTAAGAGAGCTAGTGTGTGAATATTTAACATAACAAAGAATAATCATCAACACGGATGACGATAAGACGGACTATGGGAATGGACATAACAATGAATGATATGAGAGTATAGGTTAACCTTTGAAAGAGTTAGGAGAGATATAGTTTCAAAATATCAAAACCCAGAAACCCACCACTAGGCTAAAATTATGTTCGGGTTCTCACAATTCCAAGAGGAATATACTAATAGATTCAAGGGGTCCCAGGTAAATGTAACTTCAAGATGGAGAGCGTAAGTCCTTCTAACGGCAGTCAAGGACCGGGAAAAACGAAGGTCCTTCGAGGAGTTGCACTAGAAATAGCGCTCACCTGCTCGAATGGCATTCGGCTGTTGCGTACAGTACCAACACGATTTCGGTACATTTCAAATCGTGCGGTGTACGTGGAAAAGACAACCCTAGAATTACAGATAAGATGGATATCGATCATGAACAAGAGCTAGCTAGTAATTAAGTTTTCCGTACATCCAACAATATATAATAAAAATAAATAAAACAAAATTAATAAAATCCAAAGAAAGCCTACGGCAGCAGACAGAAACAGATTCCATACATAAAACCTCCTAAACCTTGCAAAAGAAAGTTTAGAAAATGCACAGGCGGAAGCGACCACTACAACACTAACTTTTTAAGAGTCAAAAAGAATAATGATTCAAAAATAATAATAAAAATAAATTCGAAAAAATACAAAAAATATATCAAAAAATAAAGGAAAATGAGTAAAAAATTATAAAATCATTTAAAAACCCTCAATATGGTGAAAAATCCCCTATTGGTCGCACACACACACAAAACAACTATATATACGATAGCCAAATTCATAATTTAACCTCTTTAATCACTTTAATTTTCTAGTTGGAATCAATTTGTAATGTTGGGCCAATACAGAGATTTGTTTAAATGGATCGGAAATAGCACTCAAACACAGCATACAGATTCAAATTCAGACCTATTAGCACCAAATAAATAACCCTAAACTATGAGGAAAATGTAATTAAATATAATATCAAAAAACATAAAAGTAAATTAAAATAATAACAAAGATGCATCTAGATTAGCACGAAATTTACATAAAAATAACATAATAACAAGAATTTGACCGAAAAATGACAATTTATATAAAAGCAAAAAATTAATGAATAAAATTGAATTGAAATAAAATATTTTTGGTTGGAAAAATTCAATTAAAAATTTAAGAAATAAATTGTCAATTTAAATTAAGAAAATAATAAAAATTAAAGTTAGATAACACAAATAATTTCAAGGTCAAATTTTGTTTTATCGCACTAAAAATAACACGCAAGGTTAGGGTCACATAATAGGTATATATACCTATTCATTTTTACATAATTTCAATCACTTTTTACTGGTGAAAAGCTCTTACCGTTTTTCACTAGCAAAAATATTCTTGAATTGAAGCGCTTTTGTGTGATACAGGAAGCTTGAGTAGGAGAAATTACTTTTCCAGAACTGATTCTCTACGAGGATTCCAATTTAACAAAGTGAGAAACCTTTAATGAACATGCCTATAAATGCACTATGAATGTAATTATGCCTATGAATGTAACAATTATGGATAACGAATTATATGTATTCGGACAATTATTCTATTTTATTATATCTTATCTAAAATTCATGTCGAAAATTTTTTTCATATCGAAAACCCCCACAGCCAGTATATCTCACAAGAAAATAACTATACACAATCAACGGCTCCGTGTAAGCGCAGTTCATCTGCAACGGAACTGTGACCGTGAGGGTTTGCTAGTGGTAAACGGCGAATCTAAACGTAAAATGATAACTTATAGTGGTGAAGGGAGATCGAAGAATGAGTCAAAACAAATTAAATAATTAACATAAAAGACGCAAATGAATTCAACAAAGACAATAACTTAAATTTGATTTGGATTTTACGAAACTTATACCAAGTTAGGAGAAATCACTTAAAATTAAATGTGTAAAAGACGCCGGACTTAGTCGTGCAAGGCTTATTTTTTGATTTTCTCCATCTTTAAAAGTTTATGTGGGCTTAGGTATTTCGGAATTTATGGCTTGTATGTTGTACTTGTGGTGAATTGAGGGTTTGAATTGATGTACACTTGTTGATTCGAGTTCCTCTAAGCTTGGATTGTTTCCAAAATCAATGATCTTCGAGAGTAACGAGGTTTGTGTTCCGAATAAGAGCTGTGAATGAATTGATCCTGTTGTGGCTGATAGAGTGTTTCTTCAACCCATAAGGATGGCAGGTAATGATTTTGTCCAACCTTTTGAGAAAGATGTTTTCAAGATCATTTGAAACAACAAACGAAGGGAATTATTGTAAAATTCTTGATTTTTTTCTTGACTGGTGTTTTATTCAAAGCATTAAAATACGAAATACTGCGTTGTAATTTAGTTTTTTGAAAATGTTTTATCATTTCATTTTGTTTATAATTTAGTCCATTTTTTCGGTGTCGTGAATTATATTTTCTTTATTATTTTTGTTGGGCCAGAACACCAACGGCCTTGGAAAATGTTTAAATGGATCGGTAGCACACATGCAAACATAACATGCAAATTTAAAATAAACCTATTAAAACATCAATTAAACCCTATCAAATATGAGAAAAAAGATAATTACATATAAAATAATAAACATAAAAATATATTAAAATAATAACAAAACGCAACAAGATCCGCACGATACAAATACAAACATAACATGAAAACCCAACAAATTCGACCGAAAATTGATAAATCAAAAAAAAGTCCATGAAAATGAAATTTAAATCAAAAATTTGAATTAGAAATAATTCAATAAAAAATTCTAAATAAAAAATTACCAAAATAAATTAAAAAATAATAAAAATAAAGATTAGAATACACTAGAAAATAACAAGGTCGAATTTTGTTTTACTAAATCAAAATTAACACGCGAGGTTAGGGACAGAAAATAGGTATAAATACCGATACATTTTCACATAAAATTTAACCATAAAACCATTTTTCAAACCAATTTTGAAACAAAACTTTTGTTAATTCTTAAAAATCTATTGTGAATTTTTAGGTGAGCAGTAGTTTTATTTGGAAACTCTCTCTTCACGTCTCATCCTCGCAACCTCGGTAGAGCTCTGCTTGGATGTCGGCGTGGGGGGAGATGTATTTTTATGAAATTTTTTATTGGATTGATTTGGTCAAGTAATTTTGTATTTTGTTTTTAATAGATTAATAAATATTTATAATGTTAAAATCGAATTTGTTTTTCATAATTAATTTATTTGTCGAAATTTTTCCGGCCCACAGCCAAGACACATCGCAAGTCAGAAAAATCAACATACAACTCAGATTCGTGTAAGTGCGTGGAATATCGCCGATGATCTGTGCCCGTGAAGACCCGGCGTGCGGAACGCAGGGGTTGTAACGTCAATATTATCCCATATAGAAGAAAGGAGAAATAAGGAAGAGGTCTTTTGGCTACTTCCTCGTTTCTCGTTTTCTGTAAACTCGACCTAAATTATTCTACACACGGCTCAAAATTATCACACCGAGTAGTTCAGTGGGCACTCATTAAATATAATGTGAACATAAAATGCGCTTAAGGCCTATTAAAGGGAAAGGTACGGGGAATAAATTCATATGAAATCGTTGATATGAGATAAAAGAAATTAATAAATTCAAGTTAATTATAAATTAAAACTTTTAATCATTATCAAATAAATCGCTTCAAACCCTTAATAAAGTAAAGAATTTAATCAGATTCTAAGTCCGAGATTAGACGCGCCCTTCCGAACACCCTGATAAAACCAAAATCACCACCATATAATTAAAGTAATTATTTCTCATAAATCTAAATTTGATATGAAATTTTCAAATTATAAATTAAAGTTACTATTAAATAGTTATTAGGAAACCCGATAAGGACACAATGGCAATGATAATAAACCCTAAATCACCCTACGAAATCAAAACAACTTTCCCACCCGTAACAAAATTAGCTAAGTTCTCTAAACCCTCATCATTAAAATCATACCGACTATAGTTTATTACGTACAACGCAAGCTAAAATAACCCCACAAAAATGTAAAACAAAACTAACAGTATTATAATAAAATTCCAAAAACCGATAAAGAAAGAAAATCCGATAGAAAACGCATATCCTTCCCAAGTTGAGTTCGAATTGATAAACCCTCCAAAACTCGCTCGATCATAAAGAGACTCCAACAATCGCCTATAGTTCTACGATAAACCAAATTACGACTGAACCAAACATCAGAGTTCCCCTGGAATAGGTTAATAAGAGCATAATTAAATGAAATAAACGTACCCGAATTACTCATCTCCAAACAAATCCCGTCATAAGTACATGTGGTAATAATAGGCGAAACTGGGGAATACACTAAAGAAAATGACGACATCAAATACAAATAGATAAGAATTAAAATCAACCTGAAACATTGTTCGAATGAGGGCTACTATCAACCGGAAATCATAAATCTCATTATATAAACCGAAAACTATCGTGATCGTCGAGATTGGATTTTCCGTTAGACAACGTAAACACTTTACCTAGACAATAAATACCGATTAAATTTCATAGTCATAAATAAAATTTTCTCACGCGAATATCCTGGATTAACCGAGGTGCAGCGGATATGCACACATCCACACTGGTTTATATGATTAAGTAGGAATACCAACCGGTCAGTCTATTAATTTCACTTTGGAAATAAGAGTCCGACAACCACGACGACGGAAGGAAAAGCACCACGGGAATCGAGTCCCACAACCCAAGGTAACTCATATTAACATCTCATTTCATAAATTTTAGTTATTTTTAATTCATAAATATTAAAAATGGATAGTCATTATTGTTTCATGAATTATCATTATTTCATACAATTTAAAATTAATTCCATTAAATTTCAAATCGATAGTTATTATTATTTCATAAATTTTAAAATTGATAGTTACATGATTTCATAGGTTTCGAATTAATGATTATTCTTATTCTCCATGAATTTTAAAATTGATAGTCATTATTAGTTATAAATTTTAAATCGATGATTATATTATTTCATGAATTACAAAATTGATTATTATCATTATTATCTCATAAATTTAAAATTGATGATTATATGATTTCAGGAATTATAAAATTGATAAGTATATAGTTTCATAGATTGTGAAACCTACCGGTGTTACTGTTTCGTGGATTATGAGATTGATAGTTGTCATTGTTTCATAAATTATAAATCGATAGTTAGTATTGTTTTATAAATTGACAGTTATATCATTTCATAAATTTCGAATCGATAGTTAATTTTTCCATGAAGTTTAGGATTTATAATTACGAGTGTTTCATAAATGCTAAGTTGATAGTTATTCTTATTTTCATAAATCTTAATTCAACAAGTATTTTGTCCCATGAAACCTACCGGTGTTACTGTTTCGTGGATTATGAGATTGATAGTTGTCATTGTTTCATAAATTATAAATCGATAGTTAGTATTGTTTTATAAATTGACAGTTATATCATTTCATAAATTTCGAATCGATAGTTAATTTTTCCATGAAGTTTAGGATTTATAATTACGAGTGTTTCATAAATGCTAAGTTGATAGTTATTCTTATTTTCATAAATCTTAATTCAACAAGTATTTTGTCCCATAAATTTAAAATTGATGATTATTTTCCATAAATATTAAATTGATTTTGATGTTTAAGGTATGAATTTTAGATAGACAAGTATTCCCCTTACCTGAACTTTAGACTGATAATTAATTTTCGTTTTTTCATGAATTATACATTACCAATTGTTAAATTACCACTGATGATTTGGATAAACCTGTAGACATCGTGGAGGCCAGTTTGAAAGGACATGATACACAGTTGTAGTCATGGGTAGACCAGTTACAAAGCTGAGGAAATATTGAAGTTCGATTTTACCAGAGCTATATTTATCCCTCTCCTTATTCTTAAGGAATAATTTTGTAAACGTTCATAGTAATTCAGTGACATTCGTGCGAGACAGAAATAAATAGATATCCGACTCCAATTGTCTACGCTACACATCGTAAAGTATAGTCGAAAAATTTTCATCCACAACAATTATTATGTCAACCAATGCTTATAACTTCTATAAAATTGAGTCGGTACGGACGATGTCGCTACGTCAATAAGTAAAACAGAGGAATAGAAGATTGTGATGATTTAATGAATAGTCTTAAATCGAATTGAATTAAATTAATAGCTCCAAAGAGAATTTAGTGGCCAGTCAAACCTAAACCCGCGAGAAATAAAGATAGCAGTTAATATGAGATACTTTGAAATTACACTATACCGGGTCACATAATCATAATGATATTTTAGAAAAGCCAGGGCCTCTCGAGTGGATTCCCGCCCATGTTGCGGAAGAATGGCGTCAGGCATGGAAGCGAGCGTGGCCTGCAACAAGCCTCGAGGAGCCCCAACCCAGCAAACCTCATCAAACTGCCTTGCAGTTGCTGGGGATGGAGAATGACACCCGATGGACGGATAAGCGAGATAACAATCAGTACCCGGCTGAGGAGTTTCGAGATCACGCGCGAAACCTCCTTGCCCGTTGGGAAGAAATTCAATGGCAGGTCGACCTACAGGTAGTTAAGGCCATGCAGTACCTAGCCAATGTCGAAGACGACATCTCTGTCGGACGGATTGCGGATGTTTATCCGACTAGGCCGGCCCGTAACACAAGGCGACCAGTGTTCGTTATTCCAGGTTACTCTCCTGAAGAAGGAGTCAGGAGATTTTTTGAAGATCCCTGACTTCACGGATTTTGAAACCAAGAACATCAATTTGTATTATTAGTTGAATTAAAAAATAAATAAGTGTCGTTCGTTTTCTTCAATGATTCAGTAAACTAAATTTTCACAACCTATGTTTTATATTAGTCATAATTTTAATCATTTGAGTTAATAATGGAGTTAAAGATTTTTATTTCAGCAATGGCATCTACACAACTATTACAAGCAGAGCTTGCCCATGCAAGACGAGCAAACACGAACCTTCTCGACCAGGTAGTTCAATTAACACGAGAAGCCCAACAAATCAAGTCCACCTGGTCGGACCCGAAGAAGACTAAGGCTCTTTACCTCAGACTCACTGCTGCTCAAAAGGGTTGGGCGGAAGAACGTCAACTCAATCAGAGTCTTCGGACGCAAATCAGGGGATTGGAAGTCGCCCTGGCAGCCAGTCGGGAAGGGGAGGCGGTAACTTACCCGCTCATCTTTGCCCCTTCTCAGTTGGCATACCGGGATCCAATCAACAATGCCGAGCGGGCAACGAACCCATCAACAGCACCGTCGAGTAACCACCGGCCCGGACGCAAAGAGCGTGCCCGACGCAGAGTTGCCCGTCTAGCAAGTCAATCGAATTAAATACCCAGTACCGTACTGACACTGATTTAATTTACAACTCTTGCGTATTTTAATCGTCCTTTCTGTTTATAAAATAAAAATTGTAATTGTTATTAAACAAGTATAAAGTAGCAGGTTATAAGATACGGATAATATTGGATTATCGTCGAAAAGTCGTGAGTATTAACACCGCGTCACCGAAACATCGTTCTATTCCTACCGATCAATACGAGTCGGATCTTGAACTCTCTCACACAAGGGACATTGCAAAGCGAGCATAGGTCTTCCATCGACAGCTCGTTGAACCCGAGGGTTGTCCGAGCAATTACAGTATTAGTAATAATGCTCACTTTTTGGGGATAATCCACCCACTCGAACACATTTCCAACGTTGGCTAGCAACGAATGCCGAGTGGTAGTCAAAGTAATATTTGTATGGCGTTACCAGGGCAACAATAGGAAAATTCAAACAAATGGCAAAACCCAGTAACCCACCATTTTTTCAATGATATTTTTAATTATATTTTTTACATATTTCTTTCTAGATTTCTTTACATGTTTTGTTATTTACGGTTTAATTAAAACTTTAATTTAAATTTTTAGTTATTCCTATTTTATTTTAATTTTGTTTATAAACTGTTACACTATTATTATTGAAAATATATGTTCTCATCCGTATATCATCAGGACGTACCTGAGTAAAATCCTTTAATTCCGAGTCGAGGATTTTACATTGAATCTGGAGTGCACGTAACTATACACTGTCTTATATGCCCTGATTGTAAATCTTTTCTACACCGGTTTGTCTAAACTGTATACTAACTGTCACGACAACCACTTTTGTGTTTCCTTTTAAAGTTAGCAACAAGAATACTTTAAATTTTACTTAAGAATAAGCAATGAGTCATTGGTTTTTGTCCTGGTTGTCCAAATAAATTAGCTCAGCTAAGTAAAGATAATGAAAACAATGTAGCAATAAGCCGTCATTGTTTTTAATATGATTTTACTCACCATTTTCCAATTTTTTGAATTTGCAAGTGGTAACAAATGTTTTGTGTTGAAAAACGTAAAATGTCATTAGATCAATTTATACTTTGAATTTTGCATTTTCAAAGTAAAAGATAATTGATTTACAATAATTTTTTCCCGCTATCATTATTGTTTATAACTCTTACTTCAATATTTGTCCGTGAATAATGTTATTTACAATAAATTATGAGTAAACAATTAAATTTTATTAGTTGGTTATTTTTATCTTGCTTCATAAAAACTTAATATTACCTGAATTTTTATATTAAACAAATCGCTAATACACGAATTTGATAAAATTAGTTATTAAAATAAAAAATTGACTGGATTTATTATTTCACATTGTTAGAAGTTGCTAAATTATCTTGAATAATATTTGCATTAAAATAACTCATTTTTCAAAAATGTATTTCTAATTCAATATTGTTTAATATTTAAACAAGCATTGAACTAAATAATTAAAAATAATTTATCAGAGATTCAATATTAAAGTTTTTATAAAAGTTGAAGAATTTTATATTTAAATTTTAATCAAAGCTAATTATGTCAATCTATTTAAAAAAATTATAAATTATAAGTTAAAAATTTTACTAATAAAAACTTATTTTATCTTTTTTAAATTATTTAAATTCATTTAAATCTGTATGACAAACAATCCGAAATATTCTATTTTCTACTGAAAACAGCTCACACTCATTTTCTAATTATCACTATCCTCATCGAATTTGTTCATTTACATTTTAAATGAGGTACGTAATCTATTATATAAATAAGCGATAATCTATTATGATTGCGGGGATAGTTATAGTCCTTATTATAATACATTTATGCATATAATGTAAAATAGACGTGCGCTTTAACGTTGATATTATATTGTAGTTCAATTACTATTGATTTTTTAAATTTTAGTCCTAAAATGAGTGGACCGAGTAAAAGACAACGAACATATAATTTCAACACTGATTAGTAGAAATCATATTATTTCGTTTATTTTGGTGGGTTTCTGGGTGTTGATATTTGAAACTATATGGTTGTTACCCAGACAACCCCATACAAACATTCTTTTGCTTACCACTCGGCACCCGTTGCTAAGCAACGTTGGAACTGTGTTCGAGTGGGTAGATCGTCCGCAAAAAGTGAGCGTTATTGCTAATGCTATAATTGACCGAACGATCTATGGGTCCAACGAGCTACTGATAGAAGGCTTGTGCTCGATTTCGACTTTATTTGGGTCCCTAATCAATTCTCCAACGTCTTGGTGATTCTAATTTTTCAGATAATTATTTCGAAAATTAATAATACTAACTAACAATGATATTATTTTATTAAAATGAACCAGAGAAAAATTTCGCGTTCATCGATTATAATCCACTCGCTTCCTTGAGTAGTCGACGCTTTGTGCGTTCAGCTCTTCCTGGCCGGTGCCGGTTGGGCTTGTCCTTGGGTATAGTTGGATTTTTCGGGTCACGGTAAGCCAATTGTGCCGGGGCGAAGACTAATGGGTACGTTACCGCTGCCCCTTCTTGGCTCGTCGACAGGGCGGTTTTTAACCCTTTGATTTGGGTCTTCAGGTTCTGTGTCAACTGTCGCTCGCCAGCCCATCCTTTTTGCGCCGCTTCTATCCTCTGATAAACCACCTTTGCTCGTTTCGGCTCGATCCAGGTGCCCTTAATCTGTTGGATCTCTCGAGTGAGTTGGATCAGCTGTTGGTGTAAATCCCGGTTGGCTGACTGGGCTTTATCTAACTCCCTTTGTAGAATTGGGAATTGTTGGGAATTCATCTCTGAAATAAGACGGAGTGTCATATCATTCATTTAAGATAAAACAAGTAGCGGTTTGTCGAGAAGGGACTTTGGGCCATTACTTATAAGTCATATTTTTAGTTAATCGAGTGGTTAGAGTCATAATGAAATGAAACAGTTAATTTTAGTAAGTAACTAAAGCATAAAACTAACACATTTATTTGAAATACCTCACAAAATCTCATGCACTTTTAAAAATGTTTTCAGTGTATTATCTTCTCTTCTTGAGATACCGTTCTCTCAAGTATGAGTGCTCGCGATGGAGTTCGATAACCTCGTCCTCGTTTCTTATCCCTTTCGGCAATATGTGTCGAGGGACGGCCACTCGCATCTCGGGCATTCGTCTCTGGAGTCGAGGATCGTCTAGCTCATATGAGACATTATATTGTGGGGCATACCCGTCAGTACTGGGTATCCTGCCCGCCGCAATATCCTCGTTCACGCTCTGGCGATATTGCTTTGCTCGTTCCACCTGACGATTCGTTTCGGCTTGGTGACGCTCGAAGTGAGCCAGCAGGTGCTCTGCCTGCTCTTGTATTTCTCTTGCCGGATTTCTTCCGGGCTCCTTTTGATGGCGACATATGGGAGGTCCACTTCGTCGGAGTCGCCTTGCGCGCCACCTCGGGTTTCACGAACTGGGGAGATAGGGAAGCCTGCATCCCACATCGCCTGCCTACATTTGGCAGCTGAGTGGGCGGGGAACCGAGCTATTACTCTGGATGTGTCGACCCACGAGTCCTCTAGAAGTAATAAAGTTATCATTTTCGAAATTATAACGGCGGGATTATTATTTCGGGTTGAAGTACTTCGGATCTTGGCAGTTGATGCGATGTATACGGCGCACTGCGTCGGGGTTTAAGTTTATGGTTTCGTTCACTTAGCAGGTTTCGAGGTTCTCACAACTCGTTGGCAGTGGCCCAGAGCTTGGTCGAATGCCCACAACCTACGATATCGTGGGGTCTATTTCGATTTAACGAATATTTAATCTTTGTGAAATTTAGGGTGAAGCGTCGATTGGCAATTCGGCATTCACAGCTAAACCACTGCTCACTGTGTTCTAACAAGTTTTTAATCACGTTTAGGTGGTTATAATCGCCATCGCTTATTTCTCTAAACACAGTTTACTCATATCTATTCTAAATTTTCAGAAGCATTTAAAGTGAAAATAATGTTGTACATTCTACACATGGTTGCTTAGTCGTCGATGCTGACTTTTCTCATACTATTAATGACTATAAAATATGGGAACTGCATCCATACGTTGACCCGATTACTTTTAATTACAGTCATTTACTCGTAGGGGTTGTTTTACTCCTAGCTACGACTAATTTAATGATCCTTTGATTCGTTTATCATGGTTCAGTTTATTTCTAATGATCATTGGATTATTTACCTATCAAACCTCAGTTCATTTCCAATAGTTACTAAAATTATTTATTTCAAACTTTATTTTATTTCCAATAATTACTAAATTATTTATTTATCAAACTTTAGTTTATTTCCAATAATTACTAAATTATTTATTTATTAAATTTTCGGTTTGTTTCTAATGATTACTAAATTATTCATTGATTAACTTTCAGTTTAGTTGTAATGATTACGAAATTATTTGAGGTGATATTTAGAGTTTTATATCGATGCTTTGAGTAAAAACCTCCAATTGTCGGAGTTCGGGTTACCAGTACTCCTCAATAAACCCCTAATCATTCGAGTCCAACCGATGCTCATATTCCCAGGTAGGATCTTTATTTTTACATTATAATTTATCAAAACTATATTTATTCGGTATATAAACAAGATTTTATCGCTATTTCCACATATGCATTGAGACTTTGTTTTATTTGTTCATTGAGGTCGGTAGGTTTCATACTTATCCTTAGAAGATAGAGAGTGGACCTTTAGAATCAACTCGTACGATTATATAGATAGTTACGATTAAATTCATACGATTATATAAATGCTAAGATTCAATTCATATGATTAAATAAAGGCTAAGATTAAATTCTTACGATTAAATAAATGCTAAGATTCAATTCATATGATCCCATAAAAGGTTAGGCTGAGGACTCATTAATTTACCCAGATAACGTATTGCAACTATTGATAGCTATTAAGTTTTTATCACTTATACCGCCGATTTAGGCATTTAACATGTAATAATAAATTACTTTGATAGTCCCTTCCCAGCATGGGGCATAAGAACAAAATGGAAAATAGCGAAACATTCAGATTTAACCGCTCATTTATTAACCTCATCGGGGTACGCTCAGGAAACTCTTGACCTCCATCAACGACTTATGAGCTTATGTCTAAAATATTTATTTACGTAGATCGTGATTGTTACTGGAATTTAATAATTGACCGATTTGGTGAGGCTATCATGCATTTCCCTTCCAATAATTGTGATTATTTCAAGCATAAAAATGAATGAGTACTAAAACGAGAATGTTTATATTGAATGTGATCAACTTATGTATCTGACATAACGTTAAACTGTCACTACTATCTGGTCGAGTTCATCCACATCGTCATCCGGGAATGGTTTAAGGGTTGGTTTATGTTCATGCTAGGACTCAAAAAAAATCAAACGATGAGCTAGATAAGGTTAAAATTTACCCAATCGGGAGGGTCCACTGGTGCCGGCGATGTCGGGTTCCTCGAAGTTCTGACGTTTTCGCGAGAGGTGTTCTATCTTTCGAGACATTTTCTTATCTATTGAATGTAAATACCAGTTCTCGGTCGAACCACTTCTTTTATTCAGAATGTGTGCAGACAATTGTCGAACTCTGTGCCCAGTGCACACTCTCTCGAAAACCATTGGTCATTTTCTCACCATGTCGTTGACCGTTAGGCACACTTCTTATTGATCGCGTAAATTTGTTTATCGTGATATCTCACTAAAGATCACATTCCATCTACTCCTGTGGTCGTGTATATATGAATTCGGAGTTTTTATTAATTCGACAAATGGCTATTAACGAAAATCGATTGTCGAGAATTTCCTTAACTCAATAGTTCCAACTTATTCTGTTTATGTGGTAAGTGCTTTATTACGTTTTATATATAGGTTACATCTATTCTTATTTGGTGATATTGGAGCCTGACCTTCCCGCGGTGGATCAACTATTTCTCTATTAAATTCGGAATGGTTGTAAAAATTTGTTTGCGTCTAATGAATGCGATTGTGGGCTTCTTGCTACTAATATCTACAAATGCCTCATATGCTCTGTCTCCGATCCAGCTAATACGACTAGAATATATTTTATTTCTTACGTAATTTATACATTGTATTTACTACAGCATAGGTTTCAAATGGATTTCATCCTAAGACGAGATGTTCTCGACTATTTACTTTATGATCGATTTTCAAAATTTTATCAATTGTTTCAGATTTTTATTTATTCTAAAGCGAGATTTTTGGGGTAATTGTTTTCAGGTTGACTTTTTCTAGATTTTGATTAATCATTGATAGATTTGCAAGATTTTTAGTAATCGTTTTCAGATTAACTTGTTCTAACGCAAGATTTTTAATTACTTATTTTCAGACGGATTTATTCTAATACAAAGTTTCGATTAACTACTTTCAGATTAACTTTGTCTAAGTTTTTGATTTATCATTGTCAGATTTATTCATTCTAATGTAAGATTTTTATTAATTGTTTTTAGATTGATTTAATTTAAGGTAAGAATCTGAACACTCTCTCCATGATTCGCTTATTCCAATGAGACCTTTGGCTATTCATTTCCAAATGAATTCGTTCCAATGCGTGATCCGACTATTTATTCTATGCTTAACTTATTCTAATAGGATTTTTGTTCATTTATTTTTTACCAATTTGCCATGATTTAGTTCGCGCAATCGATAGAAATATACTTTGCGTTTTCATTTTGTTGTCTTATTATCTTAAAATCGATTTAATTCAATATGGGTCTTTTAACTATTTATTTTATGAATTAGTCTGAATGATTTTTTGCGTCGTCGCTTGATCACCTTTGTTTTGGGGAACTATTTTGTTGATCCCGTTGACCCGTTTATTAATTTCGCATAGACTATGTTAAATCTCCCTTACGAGTAGTATTAATCTTAAAATTTTAACTGATGCCACTCCTATATTTCGATGTGTCAGTTCTATCACGGAACTCGTTTAACGATTTTAGTAAATTTATTAAAAGTCTGGTTCCATCTTCCTATCGGAGTATCTCGAAGTTTAGTTTATTTAGCTGCTAAATTTTTTAAGATCTCATCTTTCGGTTATTATAAGTTGGGATTTCAGTCTGGTTGTACACTTATATATCGTGGTTGGCTTTATTTACAAATAGGGAACCTCCTTTATATCGTGGAGTACGTCACTTTCGTTTCATTAATAATTTTTCTCTTTGACGAAGTTTTCACTAGTTTACTTTTACTAAAATTCTTAATAATTATATTACGTTGGTTAATTTCATTAACAAACTTTAATAGTTTTATTAACTTCGTTATAATTGAGCATAGCAACGATTTTGTTTAATTCAAATTCCCGTCATCGTCCCTCATTTTGATCCTAGGCGCATTGTGTTCATATTATAGTTATTGAGTGCCCATTGGACTACTCAATGTTCAAATTTTAGCCGTGTGTGAGAAATAATTTTAGGTCGAGTTTATGGGAAATCAGCAACGGAGAAACAGTCAAAAGACTATTTCCCCTTCACCCTTTTCCCCTATATGGATTGATATTGACGTTTCAGCTCCTGCGTTCTCACGCTGGAGCCTTCACGGGCAAGAATCGTTGGCGATAATACACGCACTTACACGATCTCGATCATGTGTTGGATTTTATTAGCTTGTGGTATGTTTCGGCTGTGGACCTGAAAATGTAGAGCATGGATAGAAAAATTTAGTTCATGAAGATATATTTTATCATATAGAGTAGATTACACAAAGTTTCGAGCATAATACATCGGACAAATCATTGCACGTAATTACATTAACAACCTCTCCCCACGCTGACATCCAAGCAGAGCTCAATGGAGGTTGCGAGGATGCGACGTGGAGAGAGTTTTGAACATTCTCTCACTCACATCGTAGTATGTTGGCTTGACGAAAATTGATTCTGAATTGCTCAGGTTAAAAACCGATTACTGGTTAAAACTGGTTAAAATTGTGTAAAAATGAATCGCTATATATACCTATTGTACGACCCTAACCTTGCGTGTTCTTTTTGATTTAGTAAAACAAAATTTGACCTTGTGATTTTCTGGTATATTCTAATCTTTAATTTTATTATTTTGAAATTTTATTTGACAATTTTTCTTTTGGATTTTTAGTTGAATTATTTCTAATTCAAATTATTTGATCTTTATTTCATTTTGATGAAATTTCGCATTTTTTTTGTCAAATTTCGGCCAAATTGTTGGGTTTTCGTGCTATGTTTATGTTTATTTCGTGCGGATCTTGTTGCACTTTGTTATTATTTTAATTTATTTTTGTGTTTATAATTTTATATTTAATTGTTCTCTTTCTCGCATTTTGATAGGGTTAATTGGTGTTTTAATAGGTTTGAATTTAAATCTGCATGTTATGTTTGCATGTATGTTACCGATTCATTTAAACATTTTCAAGGCCGTTTGTGTTCTGGCCCAACAATTTGAAAAATAAATGCGTTTGTTTGTTGTGTGGTAGTAGTATTGCAGTGCCGAAAAACCATAATGTTGAACGTCACTTTCAGACAATTCATGCCAATTTTCATGTAAATTATCTACTTAAATCTGAAGTAAAAAAGAAAAGAATATCTGAACTAAAATCAAGTCTAACTGCACAACAGACTGTTTTCACTAGACATGTAGAAAATTCTAAAAAGGCCATAAAATCTTCAAGTGTTTAAAAAATAGTTTGAAGATATAATTTAGCAGTTTACACATATCGAGCTAATTGTTTCCTTCTGTATCAATCTTTTTACTTGCCAAATAAATGTAATGGAAATGGCCACAAGTATTGCAGATATTTTGTTCAAGGTAATGCAGAAGAACTAGAGTTAGAAATTTTGGACCTTAAGAATGCTTAAATCCTTAATATCAGAGGACTTTTGGAATACAGTGGACAGAGAAAAGTTCCCATTTTTGATAAAGTGGTATATAAAATTGAATCATTTTTCGTTTCGACATATTTATGCGAATCATTGTTTTCAAACATGAACTTAATAAAATCAAGATATAGATCTTGACTCACCGATGATCATCTTTGTGATTGTTCGCTAACAGGATTATTGTCATAATCTCTTAATTATAAGGCACTGGCCAATAATATGCAATGCTAAAGATCACATTGACATATTGATATTAATTTTTTTATAAAATTTTTTCTTTGTATTTGTGTTTTTTGTTTACGTTTTGTAAAAACATTTCTCCTGTGTGTATGTAATTTGAATAATAATTTTATTATTTTGAAACATTTGTTTATTATTTATTAATAAATTATGAATATAAGAAAATAAATTATCGGAAAATGAGAAGTTATGGAAAGAGTTTGTAGATTAAAAATAGATTGTGCCCGCCACCTTACCGATATTTTAGATTGTGCTCTGGAGTAAAAAAAAGATTGGGAAACCCTAGTTTACAACATATGTTCACCAAAACTTATATATTGCACTTAAAATTTAAACAATTGTTGGGCCAAGACACGATTTTGTTTTGATGAATCGGTAACAGCACGCAAATACTACACGCAGATTTAAAATCAGGCCCATAAAACATCAATTAACCATGCTAAAATAAGAGAAAGAAACAATTAACATATAAAATCGAAAAAACACAAAAGTAAATTAAAATAATAACAAAGTGCAACAAGATTCGCACGAAATAAACACAAAAATAACACGAGAACATGAAAATTTGACCGAAATTTGACAATTTACCAAAAAAGCGAAAAGTCCACGAAAGTGGAACTAAAATAAAATAATTTGAATTGGAAGCAATTCAATTAAAAAATTAAAAATAAAATTTTCAAATTAAATCACGAAAATAATAAAGTTAAGATTAGAATATACCAGAAAATCACAAGGTCAAATTTTGTTTTACTACATCAAATTTAACACGCAAGGTTAAGGTTGTACAATAGGTATATATACCGATTCATTTTCACAGAATATTAATCAGTTTCTTTAACTAGAACTCGAAAAACTCGGCTTACCAGTTAATCAGTTGGAATCAGAACACTTTTAATGTGATTGGAGGAATGTTCGAAATCTTTCTCCACATCGCGTCCAGACAGCCTCATATGAGCTATATTTGTGCGTCGACGTGTGGAAAGGCTTCTACTGATTTGTTAGGAATGATGTATATGATGCAACGATATATTATATATGCCAGTTTCAAATAAAAGTTTTAATCATGAGAGTTCTATGTCGAAATTTTTCCGGCCCACAGCCGACACATCACCGCAAGACAATAAAATATACACACCCAAACCAAACTGTGTAAGTGCGATGTAAGTCCGCCAATAGTTTGTGCCCGTGAAGGCTACGGCGTTAGAACGCAGTAGCTGAAAGGTCAATATGATTCCGTATAGGGGAAGTTGGGTTGAAGAGGGAATAGTTTTTTGGCTAGTCCATCATCACCCTCTTACTATAAATTCGACCTAAATTATAAACCATATCGGCTCAAAATCAAAACACTGAGTAGTCCAGTGGGCACTCATAAACTCCTAATATCAATATAATTTAACCTAGGATCAATTAAGGGAAGGTGACGGGGAAATTAATGCTGTGAAATCGTTGTTACGTCAGTAATTTGGAATTTTCGAAAAGTAAAATATGAAATTTTGAAGTAAATTTAATAAAAATAAACTGTAATTTTCTAACGACCTTCACAGTAAAAATAATAAAATTTTCATAACCGTAGGAGTAATCGACCTTCTGAATTGCGTTTATTACTAAGCAATAGTCAGCTAAACCAATAAATTAACCCACCCAAAAAATTCCATTCATCCGTAAGCCATACAAGTTGCAGAGAGTTAACGTTTCCAGTTATAAGGCATTTATTCGAGTTAGGACAATCGAATGACAGAACTTACAAATACATATTCAAAGGATAAAATGAAACATAAAAGGTTCGAAAATAGGTAAATATTATTACTAAATATGAAATGCATGGGGCATTTAAGATTAGCCTTGGGATAGTTCTGTCAGATCATACTAATATACGGTGTAGAAGTCCACGTGCTGAATTATAAATCTCCCACCTGAAAAATACCCCAAAATGGCTATCAAAGTCAAAATAAAAATTAAAACGCATCGAATATAATTGCATGTCAACCTTCAAGACAATATAACAAATGACCAACAGTGGTAAAAAGGATATCACATTGAATGAGTTCTTCCAAGTCGCTGTATCACGCCCCAGTAATATAATCCACGGAAGCTGACGTAGAGATGATCAATTGATGGAGTAGCATAAAATAATGCCGAATGAGGGGAACGAGTGGTGTACAATTCGAGATGCGAAACCAAAATTTATGAACCGCCAATATGATGGTAATGGAGATTGATTACGCTCTGAGACGGCCGATAAGGACCATTCGTTCCCGTTGCGATTACTTCAGATGAATAATAATGACGTCCATGCGAGCTAAAATAACTATCAGTAAATAATATGGTCGCAAATAATTACCAAAAGACGAGATTTCATTGAAAATAAGTCCATGATAATAGAATCAGGAAGACCTATCGAGCTAAATAATCCAATTTGCACCCAGTTGAGATGATATTTCCTGATAGACAGATTGAAAACTGCCATAACAAATTAATCCACATAACTGGGAAGAAACATGCACACCTATATGCGACCTCCAACAGCAATAGTGTGTGCGTAGACGGAAAGTTCAATCTCGGTGCGCACACCGACTACTACCTGACATTTACCTAGAATCGATCAATTAAAACAAATCCGTCTCACCTATTACGAAATAGCAACACATAGGCACACGACCTCTACCAATAGTGAGTGTGCTGACTGGGAATTCCAACTTTTCTGTCCTCGATGTGTGCATCACCACTCCTATATAACTGATGTACTTGTCTATCACATCAATCCAATTGCCCAAAATGAATAAAAATTCGTGACATATAAACACGTCAAATGAGGATAAAAATTCGCGATATCTAAATGCGCCAAACGAGGATAAAAATTCGCGAAATCTAAACGCGCCAAACGAGGATCTACGAAACACCAAAATGAGCTCCGCAGAGACGAGAAGAAAGATGCAAGAAGGTAACTGTCGTAAATTGTCAGTATGAAATAGATCATTTTCCCGAGTGTCTTAGTCCCATGAACTGAACGCAAGAGACCATGCCCGATTCCCGACGATGATCTTGGCCTGGAGGGCGATAAATAAAATATGTGTTATAAAAATATAAATTACTTTTTTCAACTTATGCTACGAATTCAAGAGTTGCATGCCATTGCCAAGTCCAACCCGTAAGAATATCCAAACTTATTTTCAAATTCCTAACGTGACCTATAACCCACCCCCGGCTAGATATCTCCGAAAGGATGAGATGCGAACTCCGGTTTTCATGCACCATTGTTATTCTAGATGTACACTAGGATAGGAGACAACTGAAAGTACCATATAGTTTTCTATTTTTTAATTTTTATTTAACAGTAACGCCATTTCTTACTTTAATATTTAATTTATTTATTTCATCCTTATGATGTTGATAGTTTGTATTTATTATTTTTGTTTGTTAACATTTAATTCTTTTAATCCTTATGATAATGATAATTTGTACTTATAACATTCAATCCATTTAATCCTTATGATAATGATAGTTTGTATTTGTAACATTTAATCCATTTAATCCTTATGATAATAATATTTGTATTTTAATACTTAAATTTTAAACTTTACTAGAGCTAATTAAAATTTTTGGAAGAAGTTGTAAATTTCATTTAAACAACGTTCAGATTCTCTCCCATGTTTTAACCAAATATTTTCTTTAATTTTTATTTATAACGCTTAGAAGTACGATGTGTTAGCACAATAGTGGGTTTGACTATAGACGGAGATCGAGTACGAATGATAAATGTCTTGATTGATGATGTTTTCATGACCATCTTGTTTAGTTAGTAGTTATTTGTAGATTTCGTGATCACTTAGAATGGAAGTATGCCTGTTCCCAGAAAATTGAATAGTGTTGGGCCAGAACGTAAACGGCCTTGGAAAATGTTTAAATGGATCAGAAACACACACGCAGATACAACACGCAATTTAAAATAAACCTGAAAAACACCAATTAAACCATATAAAATCTGAGAAATAAAAGAATTAAATATAAATTAATAAACATAAAAATAAAATAAAATAATAACAAAATGCACCAAGATCCGCACGATACCTACACAAATACAACAAGAAACACGACAAATTCGACGAAATTGAAAAAATCAATTAAAGTTCATTAAAGTGAAATTTAAATCGAAAATTTTGAATTAGTAATAATTCAATAAAAATTCGAAATAAAAAATTATAAAAATAAATCAAAAATATTAAAAATAAATAATAGAATTTGCTAGAAAATAACAAGGTCGAATTTTGTTTTACTGCATCAAATTTCACACGTCATACAAATAGGTATATATACTGATCCATTTTCACATTTAACTTAACCATTTTTGAAAAAAAACCATTTTTCAAACCAAAAAAAAAAAACCATTTTTGAAAACGAACCATTTTCAAATTGTTTTAAACTATATTTTGAAAATTGTTAGAATCATTTTGAATCAAAACTTGATTTTTAATCTATTGTCGGATTCAATTTTTAGGTGAGAATTATTTATGGTGGAACCCTCTTTCCACGTCACGTCCTTGCATCTCAATGGAGCTCTGCTCGGCGTTGGCGTGGGAAGAGAGGTATTTATGTCATTTTGTATTATGATTTGATGTTTTTATGGAATGGTTAAAATGGGTAAATTTATTTGTTTTATAATTAATAAATATTATTAATATATCTAAATTGTTCTACATATATCTAACTTATTTTATATGCTTTTATAAATTTTAATGTCGAAATTTTTCCGGCCCACAGCCGACACATCACGCAAGATAGAAAAATCAACATAGTGCAGATTCATGTAAGTGCGTGGAAAATCGCCAATGATATGCACCCGTGAAGACTCAGCGTGCGCAACGCAGCGGTCGTAACGTCAATATTTATCCCTATAGCTGAAGCGAGAAATAAGGAAGAAGTCTCTGGCGGCTTCCTCGTTTCTCAATTCAGAAAAATCGACCAAAAATCACATTACACACGGCTTAAACTTGTCACACCGAGTAGTCCAGTGGGCACTCAATAAATATAATGTAAACACAAATGCGCCTAGGATCTATTAAAGGGAAAAGGTACGGGGATAAACTAAACTAAAGTCGTTGATATAGTTAACCTGAATTAACAATTTGAATTAATTTGATCATTGGTATACTAAATTGAATCTATTTTCGAAATAATTATCATTAACTTAAATTACCTTATGGGTTAAAACTAAATTGATTATAATTAAACTAAATTATGGGTTTAACAATAAATTAATTGCGATTATCTCGTTGCTTAAATTAAATTACATCATGGATTAAAAGCAAATTAATTACAATTATCTCATAGGTTAAATTAAATTCAATTACGGATTAAAAATAAAATTAGTTACAAATATCTTTTTGATTAAATTAAATAATAGAGTAAAAGTGAACTGATTATAAATATATCATTCAGTAAATGTAACTAATATTGGAAAATAATTTAATTAGTAGTACGTTAAATTACCTTTAAAAAATTTAAAAATATAAATATCGTAAGCAACTCAGTGAGTCCCTTAAACTGATTTTATCCATCAAGTTAAAAGATTTTCATTAAAAGTAAAGATTTCCTTAATTCAATTGGATTTAAATAAAATGATTATTAAAGAATTTAAGTGACTCACGGGTTTAACTTAGATCAAGTCATTGATTAAAAATTAAAGTAACTTGTGTAGCAATAAGATAAATTTTGATAAAACTCACACAATCCGTGTGTAAAAGGAAAGTAAAACTCGGAGTTATTAAGTCAAACGTTGAAAATAGTTTATAAAAATTGATTAACCTATCTATTGATTAACCTAAGTTAACGATAAGGAAAAACCCTTGTAAAATCTAAGGTAATTAGTAAGGAAAACTCAGGATGATCGATCGGAAAATTTGATCCAATAAGGTTCGAGAAAAATTAAACTAATTTTCACTAAATAATAAAGTAATCCACTAATAAAGATCAAAATAGATTATGGGAAAGTAAGATGAATTCACGTTTTAAACTAAGATGTTGGCCGAATTAATGAAATACTCCATTAGTCAAACGTTTAGTAGTTTAAGTTAAAGAATTAAAACGATGCAATCTGTTTATACTTCGAACCCACGTATTTTACTAACTGAAATAATAACAATACCTTTTCAATCTCCACATAAATGAGATACAAATATCACCAAACCCAAACATTGATGAATTCCAGCACGAAGTGATCCAATAAAAATGAAAAGTTTTTAAAATCAACAATAAAACGGAGAACATTTATTGCATTGAACTAAAGAAATTTTTTTCCAACCATTAAATCGACCGACTAATGCAATATTATAGTTTTATAATTCTTTGACTTCATTCTAGCCAACCACCGATAGGAATTTCAATTATTAATTTTCACAATACGATCTGATTTATGAGTAACATCGAGAACCACCAACGATCGACCCCATCCGAATAATTGTCGCAAGCAACTCTCCACACAGCGTAGCTCCTCAAAACCATAGGCAATAAACTAATCAGTAAGAAAATAAATTAGATTACCTAACCACAAATCCCCGATAGGACAGTACCGACCATGACAACTTAAGTACCACCCAACAGAAATGAACGTACAAAACCAGATCCACGATAATTCCAACGTCAACTGTTAGAGAAACAGACAAAGTGAATTTCGAATAGTAGATTTGTATATTTGAATCGCGATGAACCATCAATAATTAAAGCACGAACGGATATCGTGACCGGATAAGAGTCAACAGTTTCCAACGCATCCGATTCGGCACATCCGTTTCGACAATTAACCATCACGAGAGATACTGAAATATATAAATAATCATTTCCGCTGGAGTAACAATTAAACGAGTCAAATACTGATGGATACCCATTAATAATTACGATAACTGTTGGTAATTACGATAACTATTAATAATTAAGATAACGCCTACAACAGACGCGAGTAGATTTTCACCCCAACAGCAGTAATGATAAATGAACAATCTTGATCTCAAATAACTAGGTCACATAGACAGATATTCTTCCACATATAAATCTGGTCCGGTTCAACCCAACCTAACTAGCTCAGACAATTTGCAATCTATAGACTTACATTACATATTCTGTCCCCATAACCTTTCTTCAGCATAGAGAAACGATAGAAATCACCAGAACACACAAACCCATACATCTCATCGCCATAATTCTTACAATTCCAGCTCGGCTATCAAGTTCACTGAACGCTAACTTAACCAGTCAATGTACCCCCCTAAAATTAACTGATGATTTAAGGTTGTATGAACTTAAGATTGTTGATTTAATGTCCCTATAAATTAGTGAGAGACTATATTACACTTACTTATTTCAGAAGAATTCATGTTGCCTAATTTGATTTCAAAACAAGAGGCCGATGAATGGCGCCGAGCCTGGAAACGAGCGCGCCCATCGATGACTCTCGATGAGCCACGCCCGAAACGATCGTGCCCGTCTCTATGGCAAATACTAGGCAGAGGAAATGACCCACACCGACCAGAGGAGGAACAGTACCCTGCCGAGGAGATTGTCGATCATGCACGAAGTCTCCTTGCGCAGTGGGAGAAGATCCAGGAAGAGGTCGATTTGCACGTTGTGAAGGCGAGAATGTACCTCGCCAACGTTGAAGAGGACATCCTCGTCGGACGCATCGCGGAGACGTACCCGGCTCGACCGGCACGCAACCTCCGACGACCAGTGCCCATTGTTCCCGGTTATCCGCCGGAAGAGGGAGTCAGGAAATTTCTCGAAGAGTCATGAACCTCCAGATACAATCATAACTATCATTTGTAGTCTAGTGATGTTGATAATGATAAATTATAATGAATTGTCATCTTAGAATTTTGTTTTAAATGAGATTTCCGCTATAATCATGTTTGAAATAATTAGAGTTCTCCTGATTAGACAAAATTGATAATTTTTCTTTATAGAAATGTCGGCCCTGAAACTGATGCAAAACGAGATAGCCCGCGCTAGGCAGGCAAACGCGGAGCTACTCAGCCAGGTACTGCAGTTAACTCGCGAAGTGCAACAGGTCAAGGCGACCTGTTTAGACCCCAAACGGACGAAGATACTCTACCAACGACTCACCGCAGCTCAAAAAGGCTGGGCCGAAGAACGCCAGCTCAATCGGAGTCTGCGCACACAGATCAGGGGCTTAGAAGTTGCCCTAGCAGCCTGTCGGGAAGGGGAAGCGGTAACGTATCCGCTCATCTTCGCCCCTTCCCAACTACCGAGTCAACGCGTCCTTGATGAAGCCGCACCAAGCTCAAAATCGGCAGCCACTCAACCAACCATCCGCCGGCCGGGACGCAAGGAACGGGCCCGACGCCGAGCCGCACAAGCGTCAAGTCGATCAACTTAACTTATCATTGATATGCATGTCCTTTGTTCATTAAATAAATCATCTCTCATGTATTCAGTCATAGTGGGGTAGACTCGAAATTATCCACATCAATCAGTCTAAATTTAATTCGCATTTCCACGTAAGGGACCGAGCAAAGCGAGCATAGGTCTTCTATCGACAGCTCGTGAACCCGAGGATTGTCCGAGCAACTATAGTACTAGCATATGGTACTCAATTTTTGCGGGCATTCCACCACTTGAACACATTACCAACGTTGCCTAGCAACGGGTGCCAAGTGGCGATCAACAACATTTTATATGGCGTTACTAGGGTCACCAGAACGGTAAGCAAGATATGAAACCCTGTAACCCACCAATAGTATAAATAACAGGTATTTACTCGGGATTGACAGTTGATGGGGTGTGAAAACTGGGAGTCGCAATCAAGTCGCGTAACCGTTAAGATGTATCCGCGAAATCAAAATAACCCAACGATAACAATAGAAATCCCGATGTGCAAACCCAGATGAACGTACCCACATTTGGATCCCCAATAAATTGGTTATGCTCTATACAAATCGTCTACACTAGGATCCTGCCACAAAATAAGAATGTAACCAACTAATTTCCATAACTCAACGAGACGACCCATAACCGGAAGGATGCAAACTTACCTACACTAATATTAGAGATTTAAACCAATGAATTGTGTTGATAAATCCATTGTTCCTTCAGAAAACTCATGGATCGACGCATCCCGGATTACGCTACGCTTCCCAGCACACTCAGCTGCTCGGTGCTGGCAAGCGATGTGGGATGCGGGATTCTTGATCTCGCAGGTCAGAGAGTCCCGGGTGGAAAGCCCCACAGACCCCAACGATGTCGATATCCCATTCGTCGCAATCAAACGAGAACCCGGCTGCAACTTGGGACGGGAAATCAGAGGCCAAGCTGAATTTCTACTCGCTAGATTAGAAGAGCATCAGAGACAGACGGATCGCCAGGTCTAGAAAGCAAGAATGTATTTGGAGGAGGTGAATCGAGATATCGCGGCCGGGCTAATTCCGAGTACATACGGGTACGCCCCGCCGTACAACATCTCACTCAATCTGGCCGATCCCAGATTGAATGTGAATATTACAGCAATCAACGTGGTAGTTCCACGCAAGATCTTAACGAGGGAATCGAGAAGAACGGGCGAACAATCAAACGTTCACCGTAAGCATCCACATGCTAGTGAGTATCCAAGGAGAAACACTAATCGACACCATCCGAGAGCCGGTTCTCCTTGATTTTATATTCGAAATAGATTTTTTAGATTTTTTCCCTTGCTTAATTCATTAATAAATACAAATTCAATAGAAAATAAATAGCTCGAACCACATAAGACCCATTCCGCCGACCTAAGAGCCATAATTAAAATACTACTATTTAAGATGAATAAATTAATGTTGAGTTTCTATTATAGATATGAATCCTTATCAAATCCTACAGCAGGAACTAATGTAGACGCGGAAAACGAATGCAGGGCTTCACCAACAGATCCTGCAGCTAACCAAGGAGATTCAGCAAATCAAAGCCATCTGGGTGGAGCCAGGCAGGATAAAACGTATTTACCAAAAATGACAGCGGCACAGAATGGTTGGGCTGAAGAGAAGCAACTCAACCAAAACCAGAAGACTCAAATTAGAAGCCTGGAGGTAGCATTATCGGCGTGCCAAGAGGGCGCGGTGGTAACCTACCCTTTAGTATTCGCCCCAGCACAATTGACCTACCGGGATGCCACGGCCGTTGCGAAGCCTGCCACCAAGCACCCCGACATCGGCCAGGGAGATCAGAGCGTGCCAAGCGTCTCGCCGCTCAAATGAATGATGAATAACTCTATAAAAATGATCCGCTTGTTATTTAATAAAGAATGATGATTGATTTCCGAGATCTGACTTATACTGATAAAAATAGCGAATTCGAATCATAAATAAATTGGATAATAAGTTAAATAGCACAAGAAACATTAGTAAGGGAACAGAAAAAGAAAAAGCGCACATGAACCTTATAATGATAGTGTGTTGAACCCAGTCTGAGATCGGGCCAGAGTAGTTCCTGTGTGGCGCTCACCTCTGGCGATCTCAAACCCAGTGGTTACATTACCAATGTTGCCTAGCAACGGGTGACCATTGAAGGCGAAGAAAAAAGTTATATCTGGGGTCAAGGTTATTCAAACCCTAAACCCCACACAATAATAGATTTTATTAACCCTTTGAACTTTAATTTCAAGCTTTTTAGATAAATATTTTGTTTCTTTTTTGAAATATCTGGTAACAATTTTATCAAAGAATAATTTGTCATTTTACAACCAATGACAATTCTTTGATTATCGAAAATGTAAAATCTAGGAAACATTTATCGAGAATATTATCGAAAACCGATAGATAGCAACGTTAAGATGGGACTTCTCATGTTATATATAGTGATTATTTAATTATCATCCTTTTTTAAAATCTCTTCCAGCCCAATCTTATGAGATAACTTATAACCTTTATAAAGTAGCACATTATTTGATGCTTCATCTCCAGCTTGTGAAAGAAAACCTGACATCCATGCAGATGTATTAAAAAAGTTTACTTATTTTAAAAATTAATTTGTCAAATAAATGTTCAATATACAAAATAATGAGTTATCGTAATTTAAGCCATCCTTTATTTATGCATAAAATTACCTTGAAACATTATTACTGGCAAATTCACTGAAAATTTGGTTATACAAGGAGTTAAAGCTGTCGGATAATGACTGGAAATATCTGGTATGTTATGTCCATTGTACAGTTTGTTATTGAAATAGACAACTTCAATTAAGATTATTTATCAAATTAATGTAAATAAAGATAAATCGAAAATTTGTTTGTTGAATATACAATTCAGCATTTATAAATGATAAAAAATTGATAAATTTTCAAGCATTGGTTAATAGGTGCACCAAGCCAAGTTGAGACAAATCACCTATATTAGAAAACAAAAATCAAAACATTTATAACATATAAACACATCAACTCACCTTGAGGTTGTTTGTAAAATAGTCACTGAGAATAACCCCACACTATATAAAATCAAAAAGTGATAGAGAAATAAAATAAAACATTTACACGACCCATGCATGTAAACTTTTAACATGTAGCCATCAGAAGTTTAAAAAATCCCTATAATAAATTAATTTATAAACATTTTTAAGATATTTTTAGAAATAAAAATGGCGGACAAATTTTTTAATTTAAATTTTGAGGTTTAAACTAAAATTAATTTAGTTTTTCAGACATTTCTGTCGAAAAAAAACAAACCTAAAATCCGAAAAAAGGATAAATTGTGGTGGGTTACAGGGTTTCAGATCTTGCTTATCTTCCTGGCGACCCTAGTAACGCCATACAAAATGATGCTACTCCACTTGGCACCCGTTGCTAAGCAACGTTGGAAATGTGTTCAAGTGGTGGATTGTCCGCAAAAATTGAATACCATTGGCTAGTACTGTAATTGCTCGGACAAACCTCGGGTTCACGAGCTGTCGATAGAAGACCTATGCTCGCTTTGCTCTGTCCCTCATAAATAATTGTTCATGGCTAGTGCTTAATTGCCTGTGGAAAACTGAGACGTAATAGGGTTACTTATGACCGTATTGGTATGTAGTTTCAAAAGAAAAACGACTCAACTAAGGCTAAACTACTCTATTAAATCAAATCACATGATAGATATCTACGGTTTGGCATTTTGAAGTTGCGCTGCTCGACGTCGGGCACGCTCCTTTCGTCCCGGTCGACGATTGTTGGTGGCAATGGGTTGTTCTGCTGTCTTACCTGCTGGTTGCGGCATTTGAGTTGGGGCGAAGATGAGCGGGTAGGTGACCGCTTCACCTTCTCGGCATACAGCTAGTGCGACTTCTAGCCCCCTGACCTGTGTTCGCAAACTCCGATTGAGCTGGCGTTCCTCGGCCCAGCCTTTTTGAGCTGCGGTAAGTCGTTGGTATAGGACTTTGGTTCGTTTAGGATCTAAGCACGTCGCTTTGATCTGTTGCATTTCACGGGTTAGTTGTAGGACTTGATTAAGTAATTCGGCATTCGCCTGTCTCGCGTGATCTAACTCCGTCTGCAAGATCCGTAGGGAAGCCATTACTGAAATTAAAGGGATTTTTACTCGTCAATTTATAGTCAGCCTAAATATTTTTAAAAAAAAAATCTTTCAAACAACTCAACATTCAATATCAGCTATATACGAAAAGAAATTCACACGGTTCTAATTTTTATTGCTATTTAATCACTATAATGTCTCGCTCGTCAGTTTATTCATCCGGGCAGAATCTTTCTAGGCTTCTTTTGAGAGCCTCTACTGTGTATGGACGCCTAGTGTCCCGAATCGGACAAGGTGGATGGGCGACGGCGATCCGCCCAGCAAGGATGTCATCCAGCACATCTGCAAGGTACATCCTTGCCTTGACTACTTGTAAGTCCACCTGCTCCTGCACCCGCTCCCAATGGGTGAGGAGCTCCTGCGCATGTGCGAAGATTTCAGCGGCTGGGTATTCTTGTCTTACTGGTTCGAGAGGGTCTCTACTCGGATCTCGTGCTTTCCGAGGAATAGAATATGGCCACTGTGACCGGGGTCTTGCTATTTCGTCGGTGGATCGTAACAGCATTCTTGAGCGTCTCTTTCCCGTTGACTGAGAGGTGATCGGATTTGTGGACATGTTCTGTAACAATTGAGATTTAACCTATGAATAATAACAGTGTGGGGAATAGGGCCTTTACTATATTAGTTAAAGAGAGTTTAGGTGGGTCAAGGTTTGGTGCATTTAGCGACTGACATTGAGGTTTTCCTAGGCTCGATTTATCCGTGATGAATAAACCCACACTCAAAACAATTTAGTGTAAAGAAGGGTCACTATTTTGTGAAATTCGTAGGATCATCATTAAGGTATTTAGAAGGTATTAGTTTAAATCTTGCTGTTTGTATGTTATTGTTAATTTTAATTTGTTTCTGGTTGAAGTATTTTTAGGACCCTGATGGTTTTATAATTTTTTGAATTTAAGTCGAGTGACTTGAGAATTCGGAATTTATAAAATAAACAAATTTCTAAAATTGACTTGAGCTTAAAATATCGGTCACTGCTGTGTTTATTCTATCGACCGGACGGCGTGTATGAATTAATTAATTCGAGACGTAAATTGAGCCGCCTAACGAATTCCATCGTCTCGGAATTTTAACGGTCTCTCTCAGAAAATTCGGTGTATGAGCATATTCGCCATTCGTCGTCGTGTTTGGGGATCCCATAATTTTTGGAATTTATTCGCTCTCTCGGATGGGGTTTTTTTTTTCTCCGATAATTGTGATATCATTTTATCTTCCTCATGAAAAAGTGGATGGAGGAAACTATTCGCATTATACAATTACTCGGGTCGAGACTTATCTATTCATTCTCAGACACCCAGTGGTTATTACATTCGTCTTGCTACTCAATTCGATCGTATTTTGGTTCAATCCCCACCCTATTCATTCGATTTATGTTAACACTCTCTGTCAAATTCATCATTTATTAGTCGTTAAAGATCTCAATTAATTTATGATTCTGATTTATTGGTAAATTTTTAAATCAACTACGTCACAGCCCTAACTTGTCGAACCTTATCTAATTAATGGTCCAATTTTATTGTTAATTCGAATTGATGGTTTCCATTTATTCCACTATACTATTGGATTTTAATTATTGATCGTAGCTTTTATTTATCTCACCGACATGACCTTGATTTGGGGTTAATTCTAATAGGTACGGTTTTTTTTTTTTTCTATAATGGTTTAACAAATACAATTTGATTTTTGTCTCAGTTATCTACGCTACTTACTTTATCAACAAGATTTTATTTTCATTAATCAAAAATTTTATTTAATTTTTTCTTATAACAATGTTTTATTCTTTAGTAAACTTTACCAATTACAATTAAGATTTTCTTTTATATCATATTAAATCGCTTTACCGTTGAGATTTTATTTCATATTAACCATAATTTTATTTAATTCATTTTATTTCTTATTAATCCTAATTTCATTAAATTCATTTTTCATAATTTCATTTTATTTCATACTAATCCTAGCTTTATTTGATTTCTTTCATTTCCTATTGATCAGAACTCTATTGAATTCGTTTTATACCTTTACTAAATTTCTTTCATTTCCTTTCAATCATAACCTTATTCATTTTATGAATCATAACTTTATTGAATTCATTTTATCAATCATGACTTCCTTAAATTCATCTTAATCGTAACTTTATTCGTTTTATTTCATCCTAACTTTGTTAAATTTACTTTATTTCTATTAACCATATCTTTATTAAATTCATTTTACTTCTATTGATAATATGTTTATTAAATTCATTCTATTAATAATATCTTTATTAAATACATTTTACTTCTATTAATAATATCTTTATTAAATTCATTTTACTTCTATTAATAATATGTTCATTAAATTCATTTTATTAATAATATCTTTATTAAATACATTTTACTTCTATTAATGATAACTTTATTAAATTCATACAGAAGTGGTTACATCAGCAATTTCAATTTACGTTCCCCCCGTACCCTTTTTCCTTTAATTGATCTTAAGGCATAGTATGTTTATATTATAGTTATTGAGTGCCCACTGGACTACTCGGTGTGGTGATTTTAAGCCGTTTGTACGATAATTTTAGGTCGATTTTACAGAATTGAGAAACGAGGAAGCAGCCAGAGGCTTCTTCCTTATTTCTCGCTTCAGCTATAGGGATAAATATTTACGATCCGACCGCTGCGTTGCGCACGCTGAGTCTTCACGGGTGCATATCATTGGCGATCTTCCACGCACTTACATGCATCTGCACTATGTTGATTTTACTAACTTGCGTGATGTTTCGGCTGTGGGCCGGAAAAATTTCGACATTTACGGTTTATAATTTATAAAGATATATAATTTAAGTTATTCATATCAATAAAGTTTATTAATCATAAACAAACAAATTACCCCTTTGACCATTCCATAAAACATCAAAATAAAATCGAACACAAAATAGCATAAATACCTCTCTCCCCACATCGACGCCGAGCAGAGCTCCAAATGAGATGCAAGGTCGTGATGTGGAAAGAGGGTTCCAACATAACTGGTTCTCACCTAAAAAGTTCGATTGAATACACTAGTTGATAAATGATTGAAAATCTTCAAGACGATTCTAACAGTTTTAAAACGGTTCTCTTTGAAAAATAGTTTTAAGTAGTTCAACAGAATGTTCTGGAAAAATGTGTGTTTCCGAAAACGATTAAAATGGTTTTTAAGAAAAATTTCACAATTTTCGAAAAATGGTTGTTAAATGTGAAAATGGATCAGTATTTATACCTAATTGTGTGACGTGTAAAATTTGATGTAGTAAAACAAAATTCGACCTTGTTCTTTTCTAGCAAATTCTATTTTTTAATTTTTATATTTCTTGATTTATTTTTATAATTTTTTATTTAAAAATTTTTTATTGAATTATTGCTAATTCAATTTTTCAATTTAAATTCTACTTTAATGAACTTTAATTGATTTTTCTAATTTCGTCGAATTTGTCGTGTTTTCTTGTTGTATTTGTGTAGGTATCGTGCGGATCTTGGTGCATTTTGTTATTATTTTATTTTATTTTTATGTTTATAATTTTATATTTAATTCTTTTATTTCTTAGATTTTATAGGGTTTATTTGGTGTTTTTCAGGTTTATTTTAAATTGCGTGTTGTATCTGCGTGTGTGTTTCTGATCCATTTAAACACTTATCAAGGCCGTTTATGTTCTGGCCCAACATAAAACACTCGGGGGTCCGTAAAATTGCGACCCGCAATTTCAATTGATTTCAAAATGATACATACATTTTTAACATCCACATTCATAAAAAGTTTCTACGGTAAGGTTAAATCATCAAGGTAAAGATGGACTTAAGGTCCGGCTACAATACATAATCAAAATTGGATAGTTCAGTTTTTATATCCATTCAAGTTTTATCAGTTCGAATCATTATAGATCAGTATAAGTTGGTAAATTCAGTTCAAATCAATGTAAATTTGTTCGAGTTAGAAAAATCAGTTCAAATCAATGTCGGTTATTGTAACTCAATTGTACTTGTTTTCGAATGAATCGCTGACGGCTTGGGTTTCGCTTTCGAGCTGGGTTGATCTTGAAGGGTGATTGATGGAAATCTGCGAGAGTCTTGTCATTTCGTTGGGTTTGGTAGTTTTTCGCATTTGGGTGAACATTCTTCTGACCTTTTGGATTTGGGGATTCTGCCTTTGCTTGTTGTTTGTTAGGCCGAGGATAAGACAACATATTAGGAGTATTATGTTGGATGTTACACTAATCGGTAGTATAAGTTCGATTGATAGACTTGTCATTGCATGGGGTTCATTTTTCTGTTTGATTTGTTTTCCTTGCTGCCTTTTGATTGATAGGACGGTCTTTTGAATTTCTTGAATTGGTTTGTTATTGGGATTCGCTTTGGCTTTTCTTTGAATTTGTCTGATGAGGGTTTCTAGGGTTTTCTTTATCTCTCGGTTCTCATTTTTTATATTGGCTATCTCTTCGTTATTTTTCAGTAGGGTTTGTACCATTATTTGGGTTTTCTCGATATTTTGTTTCAACTCGTCTTTGTTTTCTTTTGTGGGGCATTGTATACATTGGAGGTTTATTTGTTGACATTCCTCATTATTGGGGTTACTACAAATTTCTTTGAAATCGGCACAGGTGCTATCCTCTCTTCTGAAGGGTTGGGATTTCTCGCATTTTTCTAATGGGTTCTCAGTATTGCATTTTCTCATTATTATCATCATTATTATCCACAGGTTTGGGTTCATAACTTCTAGTTTCAAATACATACTCAATTTATATTTATTTACAAGATTTATTTCGTTTATTTACAGTGGAGTTTAGCCCTTTTTTACTCTTTCTCTTTTTCTGGGGTTGAGTGTATTGCGCACTCCTCTTTAGTTTTATTTTCTGAGAATCTCATTATCAGGACTTGGGCTTTTATCAATCGCTCGGTTAGTTTTGGGAGTTCTTTTATTCGCTCTTGGTTTTCCTTGATTATTCTTTGCTGCTTTTTTATTTTTATCTGAAGATTTATTTCTTTCGCTTGTTTTCTTTTAAGTTGACGTTTATGATTTATTCGTTTAGCTGTTTGCTTTTCTAGTTTTCGTCTCGCTTCCTGGAGCTGTTCTGTTAGCGTTTTAATCTCATCTTGAGCTTGTTGATGGCTTTCTTTTATCTCTCTAGCTTCTTTACAACTGTCTTCTAGTTGTATTACATATCTCTGTTCGCTCCTTCTACTATCTCTCATTCGTTCCGCTTCGGTTTTCCAATAATCTTCCAGGATTACACGGGTCTTTATTTCTGCTAATTCTTGTCTTAATCGTTCATTTTCTCTCTTTTGGTTTCTGTTCTCTCCCATGCTAGATGTTAGTTTTCGTTTTATCATATTGGTTAGTTGTTTTGATTGTGTTAACTGATGATTTATCCGGGCGATTTCTGAATCTTGTTCCTCCACTAATTCTTGCCATTCTTTTCTTTCGGCTCTCCATCTTTTACTGTAATATCTCAGTGGGTCTTGCTCGATTGGTTCTACTAATTGAATTGGGCTTGGTACATATTCTCCGTCTTCTGGATTCATTTGGATTTCTACTTCGTTCAAATTCATGCTAAATATACATCGATTACCATTTTTTTGTTTTTTATCGTTTTTATTATTTTTATTATCTTTTTACACTTTTTACAATGTTTCCTCTTTGATTTTACACTATCGTTTCGTCCGTCTCCCCGAATCCTTCATCGGGTTCGGCGGGTACTTGAGTTAGCATTTCCGTCGGATATAACGGCATAAGCAGGACTGGTGGTCGGTTTTGCAAGGTATTTATCTCCGCACGTAAAGCGTTTGATATTTGTATCTCTTCGTCTAAGAGATAGGCAAGATATTCCGTATTTTCTGTTAACTCTTCTACTTGTATTTCTAATCGGTGCGTGTTTTCCAACGCTTTTAACTTTTCGATCTCTGTCCTCAAGTTCTGTTCATTTTCCTCATATCCTTGCTTTATTGCTTTTATCTCTGCTTCTACTTGTTCTTTCAACTGCTCGTTGACTTCATGTTGATGTCTCAACTGAATTTCTTTAAATACTGCAACTCCTCGGTGTCCATTCACCTCCTGCTGGAGTTCGGTTATTCTCTCGTTTAATTGTTGGTTTTGCCGTCTTTCATCAGTTAGTTGATTTCTCGTTTCTGCTGCTCTCTTGTCCATATCGTTGGATTGTTGTTCATATTCTTTCTCGTGTCTCCTGAGCCTTCTTATTGTGCCTTGTCTGATTTTTTCCCGAAATTCTAGGTTTTGGACCTCCTCGTTTAGTTCCTCGATTGTTTCTTTCTGCACTTCGACTTGTTCCCAAAGCTCCCAATCTTCCGTATTTAGTATCCTTTTGGGTAACAGTCTTATCTCTTTCTTGGCTTCTTGGAAGTGCTCTTTCCATTTTTTCGCTTCTCTTTTTATTGCTTTTTCTTTGATCTCCGTTTTCCATTGTTGTTTTTGTTCTTTTCGGCGAGCTTCGTCCTGCTCGGTTTGCATTTCTTTTACTCTAGTTTGTTGATACTCAACTTCCTGCTCTAATTTCACTATATGATTGAATTGTTTTGCGTTGGCGTCTTCAAATATTCTACATTCTATTCGCCATTTTCTTGCTTGATCAGTTATCTGAGTCAGCATTCTTTCTTGTCTATCGTCTCTGGGCTCTCTAATTTTCCTTGATGGTTTTGACCCTTGATTTCTCAGCTTGTTGACTTCCTCTTTCGCATTTTCCCATTTAGCTTTGTAAGCTCTTGTTCTATCTTCCTCTTCGGCTATTTGCTGAATATAATGTCTGATTCGCGATTCCCAATTGCTTCTTGACTGTTCTCTATCTTCCGTCCATTTGGCTTTCCAATGGAGTGCTTGTCGTTTTGCCCATTCTTTGGCTTGTTCCAAATGGGTTCTCTTTGTCTTCTCTATTCGGTATTGGGTGCTAATTTGCCCAATTTCCTCCTGCATTTGTTGTATAATCTTTATCGTTTCCTCTCCTTCTTCTCGTATCTCTACTTCTTTATCTTTTATCACTTCTCTCAATTTTTCTATTTCACTTTGTTGGTCTTGCTTCTCTTGCTCTAGAGTTTGTATTTCTTTCCTTTGATTTCTGATTCTAGTTTGGTTCTGCATAAATTCCTTCATCATTTCCTCTTCTCGCTCTTGGTACGTTTTCTCGTTTCCTTCCGGATAAATTATTTTTTGTTCTAGTTGTTTTTCCCACTTTTCTTTCATCATTTTCGTTTTTTGAGTCTCTTGTACTAATTCCTCTTCTGCTGTTAGTAGCATTTCTTTTAATTGTAACGTTCTTTGTTTCCATAATTCTACTTCCTCATTTATTGCTTTTATTGATTCTGGTTGATCTTTGACTGCTGATTTTGTCTCTTCAGCCTCTTCTACAATTTCCTTTGTCTCATTGGGATTCATCATTGTTTTCTAAATATTAATAATCGGTTATTCTCTCTTTTCACTCATCTCTAAATTTTATCATAATTTTACATCATCTCGTATTTTTGTGGTTTTTGAGTTTTTATAATTTTTTGTTTTTCGTTTATCTTTATTTACACTTTTTACACATTGTTTTCGTGTTTTAATTACTGATCAGCGAAACGGAATCCCTTGATCCGCCCGTTGATCGGCTTTCTACATACTGGACATATATTGACTTTTATCCCGCATGCCTCACATGTGACCATATGTCCACAAGGCATATAAATTATTTCTACATGTTTCTGCCAACATGTCACACACTGATACTGCTCCAAAATAGCTTCTTTTATCATCGATTTGTCTCGATTCTCTTTCGGTTTTTCTTGATATTGCTTGATTGCTCGGATTATTGCTTGTGTCGAGTCGTACCATTCCAACTTATTAGCTAATCTTTCCTGGATTATTTTCCTCATTTTTTGAGTATCCACTCCTGATAATAGCATTATGGTTCTCGTTTTTGGTCGATCTAAGATATCTTCTATTTGCTGGTTGGAAATTATTATCTCGATATTCTTTGACTCTTTTTCTTGTTTATACATACATTTTCCTTTATGCTTTAGTTTTGTGACGTTCTGATCTGGTATTGGTTGTTGATTTTTACATCCTTCGCATATTATTCCTCTGGCTGTTTGGCAATATCCTTGACTCGCAAATTCTGCTGCTCTTGGGTTTCCTTTGAAAGTTTTAATTCTCTCTTCGAATGTTCTATTTATAGTCTCCTTTTCCCAGATTAGTTCTGTTGGATCTTCGAAATTCTTTATTATCGTTATCTTTTTCTCACCTCCCTTTTCATCTCTGTCTATTTCTGATTGTCGAAGTCCTTCTGATCTATTCATCGCTTGGTTTCTGACGTCTAAATTTAACATAAATGGACATCTCGGGAGTTTTTCTCGATGTTCCCGTTTTGCTGTTTCTCCTTTTTTCCATTGTGCGAGTTTTCCTTGGCAGAAGATGCATGTTACTTCGTCTGGTAGTTCTGGTGTTCCCGTAAAGTAGAATCCTTGTGCGGCCATTTCTTGACTTTGTCGTTCGGTAAATACTTTATTATCTTTAAAAGTTAGGTATCTTTGTTCCTCTTTTCTCAAATTTTCGTCTTTTACTCTCATTGGTGGGTATACTTTTGTCCTGATTTGCTGTGGTCTTTCTTCTACATCAAAATCCGCATAGTATGTTATTGCTGCTGTTAATATATTGGTTTTTTCCTCCTCTTCTGGTTTTTTCCATAGTCTCGTCCATATCGAATTTGGTCCTTCTCTCATCTGTATCATTATCTCTTCGCTGGTTCCGCTTGCCATCTAAATATTGTCATTATTTTTTGAATTTTTGTTTTTCTGATTTTTCTGGTTATTTGTAATTTTTTGATTTTTATTTGGTTTTTTCTATTTTATTTACATTTATTTACACTTTCTTTCTCTCTTTACAACGTCTTGTCCGGCCTCTCTACTTCTAATTTTATATACAGATTATCTTCTCGCAAGAATCCTTCTCCTCTCAATCGTTGTTGTGGATAGAAACGTGGTGTTCCAATTGCTGTATTCCAGTCGGTTGTTGGTCTTCCCATCTGTGGTTCATTTCCTGTTCTGATTGGGTTGCGATAGTCCTCTTGTCCTTTCATTGTTAATATCATATTTTGTTTAAAAGGCCATGTTAATAATTCATCATAATCTCCTCTTCCTACTCTGATGAAGACACTGATGTGGGTGCCTGTTGCATTCCCATCTCCATTTGGATATAATCTAATGCCCAATTTGTATCCATTTTCCCAACTGTATATTGGTGGACTGTCTAGAATTCTTTGTGTTCCATCTTTTGCTCTCTGGAGTTTTTCTGCGAATTCGGTTATTTTCCATATAAATGGTGCTGTAGGATATTTTCTGGTTATAGAATTGTTGGTTTCTAGTTCCTTTATGCTGTTGGTCATCTGTTGCATTTTCTTTTCTATTTCGACCATTTTCTTGAGTGTGTCTCCTTGGCTTTTCTCGAAATTCTTTCTGGACTCTAGTATTTCTCTTATTATTGCTTTTTGTGCATCATTTTCTGTTCGTAGGCTTTTTACCTCCCATGCCAACATTCCTATCGTTTTCATCATAATTTCGGTATGTTCGATGCTATTTTCCATCATGTGTTTTTGCATTTCCGCCATTGGTAGTTGCGTTTGACAATTGAATAATTCTAACGGGCATTTGACTGGTTTGCCGCTACATTCGTTCCAATGTTCCTTTAGTTTGACTTTATCTTTCTTGTCGCAGTTGTTTGCGCATACTCCTTCATATCGATCGCATATTTGTTCCTCTTTTGGATTTCGATGTTGCATTTCTATTTTTATCCATTCGTCGATGACTCCACAGAATTCGCATTTTTCCTCCCTCTTGATACATATTTTGTGATGGTCTTTTATCGTCTTTTTCGTTGTGATGGTTTGACATTTTCCGCATGATATCTCGTTATGTTCGCATTCATTTGCGTGATTTTCCGCTTCCTTCATAAGTCCTTTCCATTCACATTCTTTTACTCGACATTGAACTAGTAGATTATTGATTTCTTTATTGGTGGCTTTATCCATTGTTGTAGGGTCTTCATCCCTTTCAATCGTCTCGTCGCATCCAGGGCATTTTATTGTTTGTGTTTCTATCACTTCTATCGTACAATCTGTACAAATTCTGCATCCGCATTTCGTCTGTCTCGCTCCAATCAGTAGTTCTTTACATTTACAGCATTTTAATCTTTCTTTGATATCGTTCACCATTCTGATCTTATTTTTCATTATTCGTCTCGTAGCTTCGGATGGATTCTCGCTTCCTCTAATTCTCTCGATGATTGTCTGCATATCTACAAAAATTTTCTGATTACTTGACGTTGCTTTACTTCTATCGTTCTATTTACACATATTTACACGGTACGCTTTATTTTTACTCTACTGTTGAATCCGGTTCTGGGGTGAATTCTGGCATTGATGCTATCCATTCCACCCAACTTGCTGGATCTACGTGCTGTTGGTTACTACGTAGTCTTCTAATTTCGTCAGCTTGCCATCTAACTTGATCCGCTAATTGTTCATTCATTCTCTGTAATTGTAGTATTGTTCTCTGTTGCTCTTCTAGTCTTATAGCTTGTTGTAGACCTCTGTTCACACTTTCTGTTAATACTAGATGAGTATTTGTCCACTGAGTTTGCGCATTGTTTGTTATTAGTGTCATTAATTCACATTGTCGTCTCCACGTTGCCTCGACTCCTTGATCTTGGTATATTCCTTGATTCAATTCTACAATCTCTATAGGTACATTGGCAGCTGCTGGTTGTTGTATTCCTTCTGCGAATGGTGGTATTCTCACTTGATTTGGTTGATTAACATTATTCGGATTCATCTGTTGGTTATAATACATCATTAATTCATCGATATTCGTTTCTGTTTGCTTACTGTCTCTAACGCATTTTGTACGATATTTACATATAGATATACATATTATTACTACTACTATACTACATAATATTTTACACTATATACAACGTCCCTTTCTCGTTTTACACCATCGTCTCCGGGGACTCTATACGCAATGTCCGTATATCCCCATATTTCTCATTCATTATCTGGTATACATCAGATTCGTTGGACCATTGTTGTGCTTCGATAATGGGCGGTTCTTTTAACCAGAGTCCCGCTTGTATTAGAATTTCCTATGATTTCATATTCTTCAGTTCTTTCTACATCATATTGTCCTAATTCGATATCGTAATTGAATTTTTCTACCGCTGGCCATAACCTTTTCTTCGCTGGCTTCTTTCTGCATTTGATAGTTCTTGCTAGTTGAATTATTATCAGCATTACTACGCTGCTTACTATTGTTGTTGTTATCCAGATCATTTTAATCAAGTAATTCTTTTCATTAGGCTGCATGGTTGCATTTTCTCTTGCATTGGTTGTCTCCATTATTCCTTCTTTTTGTTGCACATTTTTGAGTGCTTTCTGAAGTTGCAATGCTTCGTGAATTGAAAGGTGGCTGTTCGTCCATGATCATTCCTTTTTTCCATGTTTCGTTTTTTTCCTTCAAGTGGTTTTATTATAGGTTGATCTTGTCGCGTTTGACTTGAGTGGTTTCCTTGTTATCGTTCTCCAATGCTCATGAGTTCCTTTTTGGATGTTTATTACATATTTTCCCAGTTTTCTTTTTGTTGGGATTCGATACTTTTGATTCTTTATACTTTTACTTGTTTCACATTGGATTCTCTTATTTACTGGTTCGTTTCTCTTAGGTTCGTATACGCAGATTTTGTGATAGGTTTTTCACCTGTGTTCTCAATTACTATTTCTTCTTCGTTTGCTGCATTTAACTCTATGTTTATTATTACTGCTTTGCTTTCTCTGATCTGTCGTTGATACGTTGTTCTCTTGCTTCTTTTTCGGATGTTTTGTCGTAATTGATTTCTAGTAACTTCTGGTTATTGATTTCAGTAATCTCTCTTCCTTTCTGAACGTGCACTATATATTTTTCACGCTTTCTTTTAGTTGGGATGCGGTATTTTTGATTTTTGATATCCTCGGTTTGATTGGACATTTGTTCTTCTCATTTACTGTTCCGTTCTTTAGTTTCGAATACCCCAGACTTTTGTGATGGGTTCCTTGCCCATATTTTCGACTATTATCTCTTCTCCACCTTTGGATCTGATTCTACTTTTATTATTATTTCGTTGTATTTTCTCGTGCTCGTCGTTATAAGAGGTTCTTCTTTTGTTGTTCGTGAATTTTTCTCCCAGAGTTTTTGGCTTAATGGCATTTATTATTATCATCATTGTTGGCACACTATTATGTATTCCGCATTGTCCTTCTAGGCTATCCCATTCACATTTTCTTCCTGCTTTCATATTCATTTTCAACAATCTGATAATTTTTATTTGTATACATACTTGGTTCAATTCGTTTCTATTTCCCTCGTTTATATTCGCAATTTGGCCTATCCTGGCTTTACCTGGATTTTACGTTTCTATCTTCTGTAGCATCTCTACATACATCCTTGCGTGGTTTATCATAATGATGAGTTTTTCGGATCGTATTTCTATCTTTTCCTGGTTTTCCTATGGAATCAAATTTGGCAATTATGCTTGTATTCATCGTCGTTGTAAGCATATTCCTTTGTGCTGCGCTTCCTTTCTCATTTTATTGTTCGTATTCTGAACGATTTTATTTCCTTTGTGATGTTTTCGTCAGCTTCTGTTAACTTGATGGACGTAATTAATATCATTATTTTTTGTAGCAGGGTCGGTTCGGTTTTGATTTTCCTGTTGTAGTGCATCATCCTCTGTTTCGTTTTCCCTCGTTATTGCTGTTTTGTTCGTTTCTCGACGTTCCTCGTTGGATGATTTCCTTTTTCCCTTGTTGTGCGATTTTTTTCGTCTCTAGTATTTTGGATCATCTTGGTTTTTGCTGTTGTCACCACTTATCCTTCTCCATCATTATTCCCATCCGGGGTTTCCTTTGAAATGTCGTCCTCGACATTTATTATTCAATTATTTCCTCGTTATACTTTTATTATTTCTCGCTTTTATATCGTCCATCTTCTTTTATCTCTTGTTTGCTCGGCTTGAAATCTTATTTGGCTTTCGATGCCATTGTTGTTATTATTATCATAGTTGTCCTTTCTATTCCGATTTCGTATTGCTCTTTCGGATGATTGCGTGAATTTAGTCCTTCCCACTTCACATTGCTTTTATTGTCTTTGGGAATGGATTAGTGAGCGTATATTCGTTTCTTTTCAATAGGAACGTTTCTGTTTCTTACCATATTAATTTATGTGAATACTTGAGTGGTGACTTTCGTAGGTCCATTTCATCAGGTTGGCTGCTGCTTCGTTTGTTTGGCGTCGATAGCTTCCCATAATGTTTGGATTTGTTTTTACCATCATTTCTTCTTTCTTCTTGTTGTCGCATTACTGGTGATTAAATTTTATTGCGCTTTGCCTGTCTGGATTTTTAGTGCATTTTTAGTTTATACATTGTTTTCTTTCCATTGTCTTTTTCTTTGAACGATGATCCTGTTTTCAGTAGTTCTCTTCGAACTGTTGTAGAGGCATCTGCTGCCAAACTGCGAACATTAATGGTGTTTGTCCCTCTTCCGTTGGGTATGTTGAGGCGTGTCCGCATTCTTGCATAAGTTTGAATTATATCTATTATCCTTTGAGTGTTTCTATGCCTTGTACTGCGATATGTAGGGTACGTTCCCTTCTACATCGTCTTGCCATAGTGAATATTCATGGGATATACTTTCCTTAATACGGTCCATTTCTGGCTGGACTTATAAGCTCCTTTATGCATTAATCCATTTGCGATTTTCCGCTTTGTTTACATTCTCATCATCCTTTTCCTTCGACCACAATCTGGCATTATCTCTCTGAAATAGCTTTTACTATTATATCCATTCTTTCTACATTATCTTAGTTGCGTTTAGAGTTATTTTAGATTCATCTGCGCTTAGGTTCCTCATATGTCCATATTCGATGTTGTCTTCTATTTTTCCGGCTCATCGTTAGTCCGTTTATTACTTAGCTTGTATGATGTTTGTGATTGTGTTTGCATACCTCGATTTCTGCGTTCTCTGTTATTGTCTCCGGTACTCGCTTTTACATCTACTACGTTTACGTAGATCAGGTCTAGTGAGTGGCGTTATTGACTAGTTTAACTCGAGATTGTTCTCGTTTACGTACATAATTCAGTACGGTCCTTTACCACATCTTTGTAATTTTCTGGCCTACTCCTGGGATGATTCTTGGCGTTCTGCTATTATTACCCAATCTCCGACCTTGAAAGTTATGCTCACGCACATCTCGCTTTTTGTCATGTAACTTCTTTGTAAGCTCTCTGATTAATCTAATATTCAATACCTTGCTGTTTCAGATCTCTTGCATTCGCTCTTGAAATCCTGTACATAAATCATCAATTTCCATATTACTGTGATAATGGTGTGATATTCAAGGCTATCGGCATGTTACCATTCTCGGCCGCTACATCAATTTGAATGGAAACTTCATTTTTGTTGCTGAGTTGTTATTGACATTCTATAAGCCATAAGGGCATAGATTTATATATCTATCCCAATCTTTTTGGTGTCTGCTTACAAAATTTGACATCATTTCTATTAATATGCGTTTTAAATCTTTCGGTTTGGACATTGTTTCCGGATGGTCGGTTGATGTTCTTCAGCTTCGCAATTCTGAAGTAATTCGTTACTTCCTCTATTATTTCGCTCATAAAGTTCGGTTCCTTGTCAGTTAGGATCTGTTTGGGTGTTCCATATCTACAACATATTTCCTCTACTAGGATTCATCGCTATTGGTTCTGGCTTTTTGATCTGGTTATTGCGAATGCTTCTGGGAATTTTGACAAATAAATCTGTACTACTAATATGTAGATATTTCCATCGTTGGTTTCGGGTAAGGGTCCTACTACATCCATTGCGATCATTGTCATGGGTTCTGCTGCGAATTGGCATTGGCTTTAACGGTGCTTTTTCAATTACTTCCTTGTGCCTTTCGGTTGCACATATTAGGCAATTCTTTATCCATCCTTTACGTCCCATTTTTTTTTTCCGATATTTGGCCAATAATATTTTTGGCGCAGTCTTGCTTCGTCTTTTTTGCTTGACATGTGTCTCCAAGTTTTCCATCGTGATATTGCATTAGCACCTCTTTTCGTCTACTTCTCGGTAACACACGAAGTCGTTTTCTCACGTCCATAGTATATAACCATCCCTTCTCTAAGGTATATCGAATGTCTATGCTTTTCCATATGCTCTTTTTAATTTACTGTTGTTGCGAAGATTTTCATATTCCATTGTTTCCATAAATTCGATTATTGTTAACTCCTCGTCTTCTTTTCTGCTTCATTTTCAGTTTTGTGAAATCTAAATATCTTCTGCGATGATCATGCATATGCGTCTTAACATCCTGATCCATTAGTTCCTCAAATACGGAATCTGACATGCAATCTGCGTTGGCGTTCGCTTTTCCTGATTTGAATTTGATGTATGGTGCAGTATTCTTGTAGCTGCATACGCCCATCTCATTAATTACTAGAGGCTTCTTTGTGTTGGCCTACCATACTAATGGTTATTGATCAGTCGTGATATAATTCTTCGTGGACCCATAAATAAATATTTGAAATGTTTAATAGCTGGATTATTGCTAATGCTTCTCTCTCGGTCACCGAGTTAATTCTTTCGTGTTTCTTGAAGCGTTCGACTATAATATTCCATGACTCGTTCTCTTTTCTCGCATCCCATTGTCCTAGGACGTGCCTCCAGACGCATTATTCCACCTGCGTCTGTTGCTAACAAAAACGGTTTCTTAAAATTCTGGGTGACGAGTTATTGGTGCTGATATTAGTTTATCTCTGAGTGTTTCAAAGGCTGTTTGTTGTTCCTCTTCCCATATAAACGGGGTATCTTTTTTGGTTAACTCTTGTATTTGCGTTTTCGCGATGGTTGGATTAACTCTGATGAACTTTCGATAAATCCACATAAGGCCTAAGATTCTTGCACTTGTGGACTGTCTTTGGTGCAGGGCAATTCTTTATCTTTTTGATGTTCCTTGGGTCTGGTTCTTTGCCTTTCGCGACACAATGTGTCCAAGAAGGTGGACTTTTTCCTTTGCCCAATTTCGCATTTTGATGGTTTCAATTTCAATTTCCATTGTCTCAGTCGAACGGGAATACATACGGATATCTTTAAATGTTGCTCGAAGGTTGCTAGAATAAATTAGTAAATCATCAATATATACCATACATTGTTTGATGCCGTGAGTTACAAAATTCATACATCTCTGGAATGAAGCTGGTGCGTTGGTTAGTCAAAGCAAAATTTTTTTTTTTTCTTGGTTTGATATAGGTCTTTTCCAATTGTAAGGCAGTTTTCTCTTCTGCTCCTCCTCTTTGTCTTTATTTTGCCAATTAGCACTTTTTTACATCTAGCGATGTAAATAAGCTGCTTCCGTGTAACATTTGTAACATCATCGTTTATATCTCGGTTTAGCGGGTATTGTATCCCGTGTTTTGTTACCGCATTTTGAGTCGCTGTCGATAGTCTATACAGAACCGTTGTGTTTTCCGTTCTTTTCTTTCTTTACCATGGACCACTGGGATATTTTGCCATGGCGAGAACTTTGGTTCGATTACTTCCCTGCGTCACATCTTTCGCATTCTTTTTTCTGCCTTTTCTTTGATTTTGAGCTTCTGCCAATCAATGGCCGTTAATCGTTATTGGCGCCGGTATCATCTGTTAATGGTATCGTGTGTGTGCGTTTACGTCGCTTGCTACCGAGATCTATAGTCGGATGCTGCAAATATATCTTGAATTCCATCTTAGCAGGTTTGTTAGTTGCTCTTTGTTTCCGCCTGTTAGTACTGACTGTCGATAGTCCATAATTCTTCCTCAATTCCTGCAGTTTTTGTTTGTTGGGAGTTCATATCATCATTGGCTTTATTTTCCCAATCGCTTTCGTTTTTCGTTAGATAACTTTATCTTCTTCATCGAATTTGTAATGTGATCGGAATTTCACTGTTATCGTTTACATTACACTATCTCTCTGGCTAATGGCAGTTCCTTTTTTTCTCAAATTTGTGATTAGGTTCGAAAATCATTTCTCCTCTGTTTCTTCGTTCACTTTTACCGTAACAATTCATTTGTCCGTGTCGTCCTGGCACTATTATTTTTCTCTGAGCATCTCACCTCTGATTCAACATACATATTCGTCCGGTTTTATCTCTCAGCTAACATTGGATCAGATCTATTATTATCTCTTTTAGTAATCTGCAGATATTATACAATCTGCGCTCAGTTTCCTGATAACTGCTAAATACGTATGATTTTCACATTTTTATATTCTATTATCGACCAGATTTTTCCGATTAACGTACGATTCTTTGCTGCAAGTTATTACATTCCATGTTAGCTTCTTCTATACATTGGGCACAATCTTCCGGGTATTTTATCCATTTTTATTGCTGAGATGTTTGTCTCCCGTATCAATCATTGCTTTTATTTCCACCCCATTTATTTCTATGGGTACGTTTAGTGTTGGTCCAGTAATGTTGCACATTGCTATAGTCTCGAGTTTCTGGATCCTGATCTATCACTTCTGAATCTTTGGCTGGTTCTTGGGGCACTAATTCTGCCCAATTTTTGGTTCGTATGGTACTGGATAAATATTTCGTAATGTTGTTGATCTTTGCGTGTCGGTACTGGTCTTTCGACTGGTGCGTTTTCTCTACTGATGTTGTTGCTTTCCTAAAACATTCATATTACTGGTGGGTGGATAGATTATAATTGTCCACTATGTCTTGTCTCGATTTTACCATTGTTTGAGTTGCTCTTGAGTTAGCATCTGTGTTCCTCCTTGGTCTTCGTCGTTGTCGCTGTTTACTATCACTCTGAAATTTATCCATCGTTTCCAATTACTCGTTTTTTTGTCGCTTCATTCTGGTTTTTCTCGGGCTTCTAGTCTCATTTATTGCTTTAAATTTTCGTCCGACTTCTTCATCGGTACCATTCATTTTTCGTTAGAATTCCTACTAGTCTCTTTATCTTGTGAATATCTTTGAGTGTCCAGTAACACCATGTCTTAGCTAAAAACGTGTAGGATCAATTGCCATTTTCCAGTTAATTTTCCTCTCTCTTTTATAAAAATCGAAACATGTGCTAACATTTGTGTTATGAATTACTCTACGATTTGAATGAATAAGTATTATTCCCAAATTCCTGCCATCATTCTGTTCGAAGATTTAAGAATCTTCCCCAATGGCTTTCATCATATTTTGCTGTAGGTGTTTTGAAAATGGTCTTGGTATAGTAACAATTCGTAGTTTGGGTTTCTCTCCCATAAGTTGTTTACTCTCCGTTATAGTTACAATGTTGGATAATATTGCTTTGCCTTGAGTGTGCCTGGGAAATAAAAATTGTTCTCTGGCTCTTCCAGATCTTTCGTTTGGTATATTCCACTCTGCGATATATCCACTGTTTGAATTCTGCTTCGCTAGCCAATTCTGTTAGTCCAATTATTTTTGGTGGTGCTACCAATTCTCGGGTTGGAAACTTAACAAACTTCCATCTCTTATTTCGAATAATGGTCCATATACATTACTTGCAACTGAACACTGTTGGGTACAAATTTCTCTTGGGTTTTATTCATCCTTGTAACCGGTTTGAGCGAATCTGATTTTTCCTTTTATGCATTATTTCTATTCGTTTATCGATTATCTCTCGGATTGTTGAATTCTCTAGCAGTTTCGCAATTGTCTTTTCGCATTATACGTATACATAACTTCTCCGACTGATTCTTCCAAAATATCCCTTCTTGGGAGTGGTAATAATGGAATTGCATTGTCCGGATTTGATGATTGCCATTGCCAATTTTGTCTCTTTAATTATTTCTCTGTTCAAGATTACAGTCATTTTTAAACTAGTCGTAGTATATTTCTCTGTTGATGCCAATCCTTTGGATATAGGAAAATCCATCTTGTTATTTATATATAGATATATTTTACGATCTTTTGGGATCTATTTGCGCTTTTGCGTTCGGTATTTTGCTGTTCGCGATAAGAATATTCCTTTATAATTTTCGTACTGGCTACCATTCGTCGCATTTACTACCATTCCGTCCTTTTATAAATCTCATTCCGATTGTAGTATTCTGTTGATAAAATTCTACTGTTGGTGTGACTTGACCCATAGTTGTGTATTCGTTGGTTTCGATTCTTCCGGTTCTCCGTATTTCGTCTAATGCGCTTTTTTGCGTATTAGTTTCGGTTTCCTCTTGCACTTGTCCTTGCACTTCATCAAATATTGCACTTCAATAGGTGAGTCTACAAGTTCTTGGTATCGGCTGTGATATACAATCGTTGACATTCCCGTATGCATGAATCTATCTGTGCTAGACATTGAGGGTACTTTTTCATTGCTTGCGTATCTGGACTCGAAATTATCCTTGGTATTTCTCCAACTTTACTTGATAAACTTTCAATCACTACTTACTCCTTTGACTAATGATTCAATAGGGTGTACTCTCCCTCCTTGGCATGTCCGTCTCCAGCCGTTATTTCTTCCCGCAGGCGTATACCTCGGGTTTAGTTTATCTTTCCTTCTTCGGGCTGCTACCATTCACTCTTCCAGCTATTGAAGATACCGTCCGTCTAAATCCTTCTTTCACATTTCGTCCTCGTACTGAAAACCATGTTTGTTTCTGTTCCCGCTTCTATAATTGTTGGGTGCGAAATGATGTCCGCAATGAAATGCTACAATTTTCCGCGTTACTGAACATTTCCTTTATTTCGTTTTTTGATGAAATCTACTTTCTTGATATACATTATACGATTACTGCTGTTGCCGTTGTCTGTAATCTTCCGGTGGTTTGCAGCTTTGCACTCTTTCCGTTTCTTTTAGTGGAGTACTTATCACCAATTCTTTATGTTGTACAATCATATACTACAAAATTGTTCTACCCCCTTATACACGCACATCATCCATATGAGTATTGTAGTGATTATCGTCGTATTCATCCCTTCTAGCTTGTTTTTGCTCATCGCTGCAATTAATCGTTGTTTCGAATTCGTCCTCAATAACTTCTTTTTAACTTTCTCTGCATTATTCGTTGCATTCATTCTTTGCTTACTAAATTTATAAAAGCTTGCCGGGATCCGACCTTGAGTTTCAGCGATGAATGGTTCAATTACTTTTCCTGATAATGTCTGTTATTGCGAATTCCATATCGTTTGGTTTATCTTGGAGTTCGCTTTCTGTATATCCAACTATGTATTGTACATCAGATTAAGCCATTCCCTACCAAATATCTATTGGGATCGTCTGATCTCTTGTTAAATGACTTTATTTATCAACAGTCAATTCCTCTGGATCTCTGGTTGTGGTTCGTACCTTGTTGTCCATGATTTATTTATTTTTGCGCTTTATTGCTGCCCAAAGCTGTTTCCTTCTCAGCTCCGATTATCTATGAGTCAAACATTTCTCTTTAATTCTGGATTTGCTAATCCCAGCATACAGTTATCAATTACTTGATCCACTTTAGCTCCTTGTTCTGGGGCCTTTCATGTTTTCCTGTAACTGCCTTCGTTACTATGTGCTAAGCTTGTTAATTTCGCTGTCAGTTTGATCCATCTGCATTTGTTCTTTAGTTTTCTTTCTGGAGCTCGTTTTTACAATTTTGGTCTTCCTCTGATTATCTCTCTTTTTT
>CM039681.1:95020001-95175001 GCA_022537955.1 Schmidtea mediterranea
CTCGCAAGAATCCTTCTCCTTCAATCGTTGTTGTGGAATAGAAAGTGGTGTTCCAATTGCTGTATTCCAGTCGGTGCTTGGTCTTCCCATTCTGTGGTCATTTCTGTTCTTGATTGGGTTGCATTAGTCCTCTTGTCCTTTCATTGTTATATTCATATTTTGTTTTAAAAAGGCCATGTTAAAATTCATCATAATCTCTCTTCCTATCTGATGAAGACACTGATGTGGGTGCCTGTTGCATTCCTCTCCATTGGATATAATCATAATGCCCAATTTGTATCCATTTTCCCAACGTCTGTATATGTGACGTCTAGAATTCTTATGTGTTCCATCTTTTGCTCTCTGGAGTTGTTCTGCGAAATTCGGTTATTATTCACATATAAATGGGTCTGTAGATATTTCTGTTATAGAATTGTTGGTTCTAGTTACGTTTAATGTGTTGGTCATCTGTTGCATTTTCTTTCTATTTCGAACATTTTCTTGAGTGTGTCTCCTTGGCTTTCTCGAATTCTTTCTGGGACCTAGTATTCTTGATTATGCTTTTTGTGCATCATTTCTGTTCGTAGGCTTTTACCTCCCATGCCAACATTCCTATCGTTTGATCTAATTTCGGTATGTTTCGATGATTTTTCCAGCATGTGTGTTTGCATTTTCCGCCATGGAGTTGCGTTTGGACAATTGAAATTTCTAACGGGCATTGACTGGTTTAGCCGCTTCCTTCGTTCAATGTTCCTTTCGTTGACTTTATCTTCTTGTTCGCAGTTGTTGCGTACTCCTCATATCGATCGGCATTTGTTCCTTTTGGATTTCGATGTTGAATTTCTTTTTTATCCATTCGTCGATGACTCCACAGAATTCGCATTTTCATCCTCTTGATACATATGTTGTGATGGTCTTTTATCGTCTTTTCGTTGTGATGGTTTGACATTTTCCGCATGATAGTCGTTATGTTCGCATTCATTTGCGTGATTTTTCCGGCTTCCTTCATAATCCTATTCATTCACCTTTCTTTTCTCGACATTTTGACTAGTAGATTATTGATTTTTATGGCTTGGCTTTAATCCAATGTTGTAGGGTCTTCATCCCTTTCAATCTCTCGTCGCATCCAGCATTTATTGTTTGGTTTCTACTCACTTCTATCGTACATTGTACAATTTGCATCCGCCATTTTCGTCTGTCTCGCTCAATCAGTAGTTCCTTATACATATTACAGCATTTAATCTTTCTTTGTATCGTTTCACCATTCTGATCATTATTTTTCATTTTTCGTTCGTAGCTTCGGAGGATTCTTCGCTTCCTCTAATTCTCCGATTGATTCTGCTATCTACAAAAAATATTCTGATTACTTGACGTTGCTTTATTCTATCGTTCTATTTCACATATTTCACGGTACGCTTTATTTTTTACTCGACTGTTTGAATCCGGTTCTGGGGTGAATTTGGCAATTGAGATCCATTCCACCAACTTGCTGGATCTACGTGTGTTGGTTACTAGTAGTCTTCTATTTCGTCGCTTGCCATCTAACTGATCGCTATTGTTCTTATCTCTGTAATTGTAGTATGGTTCTCTGGGCTTTCTAGTCTCTATGAGCTTGTTGGTAGACTCTGTTTCACACTTTCTGTTATACTAGATGAGTATTGTCCACTGAGTTTGCCGATGTTGTTATTAGTTGTCATTTAATTCACATGTCGTCGTCCACGTTTGCCTCGACTCTTTATTTGGTATATTCCTTGTTCAATTCTACAATTCTATAGGTAATTGGCAGCTGGCTGGTTGTTTTGTATTCCTTCTGCGATGGTGATATTCTCACTTGATTTGGTTGATTACTTATTCGACTTATCTGTTGGTTATAATACATCATTAATTCATCATATTTCGTTTCTGTTTGCTTACGTCTCTAACCGCATTTTGTACATATTAATATAGAACTTATTAATTATGCTACTATACTACATAATATTTTACACTATATACAACGTCCCTTTCTGTTTTACACCATCGTCTCCGGGGACTCTATACGCAATGTCCGTATATCCCCATTTTATGCATATCGTAGTAATAGATTCGTTGGACCATTGTTGTGCTTCGATAATGGGCCGTTCTTTTAACCAGAGTCCGCTGTATTAGAATTTCTATGATTTCATATTCTTCGGTTTTTAATCATATTGTCCTAATTCATATCGATAATTGAATTTTACTACGCTGGCCATAAACCTTTTTTCGCTGGCTTCTTTCTGATTGATATCTTGCTAGTAATTATCAGCATACTACGCTGCTTACTATTTTGTATGTATTCCAGAATCTTTTATTCGTAATTCTTTTCATTAGGCTGCATGGTTGCATTTTCTCTTGCATTGGTTGTCTCCATTATTCCTTCTTTTTGTTGCACATTTTTGAGTGCTTTCTGAGAGTTGCAATGCTTCGTGAATTGAAAGGTGGCTGTCGTCCATGATCATTCCTTTTTCCATGTTTCGTTTTTTCCTTCAAGTGGTTTTATTTAGGTTGATCTGTCGCGTTTGACTTGAGTGGTTTCCTTGTTATCGTTCTCCAATGCTCATGAGTTCCTTTTTGGATGTTTATAATATTTTCCCAGTTTTCTTTTGTTGGATTCATACTTTATTCCTTTATACTTACTTGTTTACATTGGATTCTCTTATTTACTGGTCGTTTCTCTTAGGTTCGTATACGCGATTTTTTGATGGTTTTTCACCTGTGTTCTCAATTACTATTTCTTCTTCGTTTGCTGCATTTAACTCTATGTTTATTATTACTGCTTTGCTTTCTCTGATCTGTCGTTGATACGGTTGTTCTCTTGTTTCTTTTTCCGGATGTTTTGTCGTAATTGATTCTAGTAACTTTCTGGTTATTGATTTCCAGTAATCATCTCTTCCTTTCTGAACGTGTACTATATACTTTCCACGTTTCTTTAGTTGGGTGCGGGTATTTTTGATTTGATATCCTCGTTTGAATTGAATTGATTCTTTCAATTACTGTTCCGTTCTTTTAGTTATCGAATCACGATTTTGTAGATGGCGTTCCTGCCATATTTTTCATATTATCTCTTCTCCACTCTTTGGATCTGATTCTACTTTTATTATTATTTCTTTATTTTCTCGTGCTCGTCGTTGATAAGGTTCTTCTTTTGGTGTTGTGAATTTTTCTCCCAGAGTTTTGGCTAATGTGCATGTTATTATTATATCATTGTTGGCACATATTATGTATTCCGCATTTCCTTCTAGGCTATCCCATTCACATTTCTTTCCTGCTTTCATATTCATTTTCCAACAATCGTATTTTATTTTGTGAATTTGTTCAATCGTTTCTATTCCTCTGTTTATTATTCGCAATTTGCCTATCCCTGGCTTTACCTGGATTTTTACGTTTCTATCTTCTGTAGCATCTCTACATACATCTTTGGTGGTTTGACATAATGATGAGTTTTCGGATCGTATTTCCATCTTTCCTGGTTTTCCTATGAATCGAATTGGCAACTTATGCTTGTATTCATCGTCAGTTGTAAGCATATTCCTTTGCTTGCGCTTCCTTTCTCATTTATTGTTCGTATTCTGAACGATTTTATTTCCTTTGTGATGTTTTCGTCAGCTTCTGTTAACTTGATGGACGTGATTAATATCATTATTTTTTGTTAGCAGGGTCGGTCGGTTTTGATTTTTCCTTTGTGTAGTGGCATCCCTCTGTTTCGTTTTCCCTCGTTATTGCTGTTGTTCGTTCTCGACGTTCCTCGTTGGATGATTCTTTTCCCTTGTTGTGCGGATTTATTTTCGTCTCTAGTATTTTGATCATCTTGGTTTTTGCTGTTGTCACACTTCCTTCTCCATCATTACCTCCCTCCGGGGTTTCCTTTGAAATGTCGTCTCGCATTTATTTTTCTTATTTCTCGTACTTTATTTTCTCGCTTTCTATTATTCGTCCATTCTTTTATCTCTTGTTCTCGCTTGAATTTATTTGCTTTCGATGCTCTTGTGTATTATTATAATATTGTTCCTTTCTTCTCCGTTCGTATTGCTTTTTTCGTATGATGGTGAATTTATCCTTCCCACTTCAACATTGCTTTTATTGTCTTTGGAGGCGAATTGGCGTATATGTTTCTTTCAATAGGGACGTTTGTTCTTACAATTAATTTTATGTGATACTTTGAGTGGTGAACTTTCGTAGGTCCCATTTCCATCAGGTGCTGGCTTGTTCTTGTTTGGCGTCGATAGCTTCCATATGTTTGGATTGTACCATTCATTCTTTTCTCTTGTTGTCGCATACTGGGTTATAAATTTATTGGCGTTGCCTGTCTGATTTTAGTTGCATAGTGTAGTTACATTGTTTTCCCATTGTCTTTTTCTTTGAACGATGATCCTGTTTTTAGTAGTTCTCTCAGAACTGTTGTAGAGGCATCTGCTGCAACTGCGAACATTAATGGTGTTTGTCCCTCTTCGTTGGGTATGTTTGAGGCGTGTCCGCATTTCTGCATAGTGATATATCATATATCTTGGTTTCTATGCTGTACTGCGATATGTAGGGGTACGTTCCCTTCTACATCTGCCATAGTGAATATCATGGGTATACTTTCCTTAATACGGTCCATTTCTGGTGGACTTATAGCTCCTTTGCAAATCATTGGCGATTCTTTCGCCGCTTTGTTTTACTATTTTATCAATCCTTTTCCTTCGACCCATTCTGGCATTATCTCTCTGATAGCTTTTACTATTATATCCATCTTGTCTACATTATCTTGAGTTGCGTTTAGAGTTATTTTAATTCATCTGGCTTTAGGTTCCTCTATGGTATTATTTCGATGTTGCTTCTATTTTTCGACTCATCGTTAGTCCGTTTATACTTAGTTGTTGAGTTTGTGATCTGGTTTGCATACCTCGATTTTCTGGTTCTCTTGTTATTGTTCTCGGTATCGCTTTACATCTACTCACGTTTACGTAGATAGGTCTAGTGAGTGGGTTATTGACTAGTTTAACTCGAGCATTGTTCTCGTTTACGTACATAATTCGTACGTCCTTTACCACATCTTTGTAATTTTTGGCTTACTCCTGGGTTGATTTTGGCGTGCTATATTACCCATCTCCGACTGAAAGTTATGCTCACGACATCTCGCTTTTTGTATGTAACTCTTGTAGCTCTCTTGATTAATCTCAATATTTACCTGTGTTTTCCAGATCTTTGCATTCAGCTTACGATGGTTTGCATTTGATTGCTGTTACATAATCAGTCAATTTCCATTACTGTGATATTGGTGGTTGATATTCTAAGTCTATTCCGGCATGTACGTTCTCGCCGTCATCAATTTGAATGGGACTAATTTTGTTTGCTGAGTGTATTGACTTCTAAGCCAGTAGGCATAGATTCTATATATCTATCCCAATCTTTTTGGTGTCCTGCTTACATATTTGACAATCATTCCTAATTAAATTGCGTTAATCTCGGTTTGACCATTTGTTTCGGATGTACGTGTGTTCTCGCTTCGCAATTCTGAAGTAATTCGTTACTTCTTTTATTTTCGCTCATAAAGTGGTCTTTGGTCGTTAGATCTGTTTGGTGTTCCATATCTGACAACATATTTTCCTTTACTAGCGTGATCTCGCTATTGTTCTGGCTTTTTGATCTTGGTATGCGAATGCTTCTGGGGAATTTGAATATCTGTTACTACTATATTGTAGTATTTCCATCGTTGTTTTCGGGTAATTGTTACTACATCCATTGCGATCATTGTCATGTTCTGTGGGTGGAATTGGCATTGTTTAACGTGTTCGCTCTTCAATTTATTCTGTGCTTTTTATCTGGTTGCACATATTAGGCAATTCTTTATCATCTTTTACGTTCCTCTCCGATATTTGGCCAATAATATTTTTGGCGCAGTCTTGTTCCGTCTTTTTTGTGACATAGTGTCCTCCAAGTTTTCCATCGTGATATGCATCTAGCACCTCATTTTCGATCTATTTCTGGTAAACACATAAGTCGTTTCTCACCGCTCATAGTAATAACCATCCTTCTCTAAAGGTATATCGATGTCTATTGCTTTCCATATGCTCTTTTAATTTACTGTTGTTGTCGAGATTCTTTCATATTTCATTTGTTCATAATTCGATTATTGTTTTTACTTCCTCGTCTTCTTTCTGCTCATTTTCAGTTTGTGAATCTATTCTTCTGCGATGTCATGGCATATGTACGTCTTAACATCCTGATCCATTAGTTCCTCAAATACGAATCTTGACTGGCAATCTGCGTTGGCGTCGCTTTTTTTCCCTGATTTGAATTTGATGTTGGAGATATTCTTGTAGCTGCATCGCCCATCTAATTAATCTATAGAGGCCTCTTTGTGTTGCTGCCGATACTAATGGTGATGATCAGCGTGATATATATCTCGTGACCCATAATTTAAATATTGAAATGTTTAATAGCTGATTATTGCTAATGCTTCGTCTCTCGTCACGAGTAATTCTTTTCGTGTTTCTGAACGTTCACTAAATATCCAATGACTCGTTCTCTTTTCTCGTCATTTTCCCATGCCTGGACTGCTCAGACGCATACCACTATGCGTTGTTGCTAACAAAAACGGTTCTTAAAATCGGGTACGAGTATTGGTGCTGATATTAGTTTATCTCTGAGTGTTTCAAAAGCTGTTTGTGTTCCATTGTCCAATAACGGTATCTTTTTGGTTTACTCTTGTATTGGTTTCGCGAATGTGTTGCATTATCTTGATGACACTTTCGATAATATCACATAAGCTAAGATTTCTTGCCTTGTGTGACCTGCTTCTGGTGCAGGGCATTCTTTATCTTTCGATTTCCTTGCGGTCTGTTCTTGCCTTTCGCCGACACAATGATGTCCCAAAGAAGGTGACTTTTTCCTTTTGCCCAATCCGATTTGATGGTTTCAATTTGTCAATTTCATGTCTTCAGTCGACGACATACTTACGGATATCTTTTAAATGTTGCTCGAAGGTGCTAGAATTAAATTAGTAAATCATCAATATATTACCTTACAATGTTTTGATGCCGGTTGAGTTACAAATCATACATCTCTGGAATGAAGCTAGGTGCGTGTTGTCCAAAGGATTTTCTTGAATTGATATAGGTCTTTCCAATTGTAAAGGCAGTTTTCTCTCTTCCTCCTCTATTGACTTCTATTGCCAATTAGCCAACTTTTAATCTAGCGATGTAAAAATAAGCTGCTCGTGTAACCATTGTAATCATCTCGTTTATATCTGGTAGCGGGTATGTATCCCGGGTTTGTTTTACGACATTGAGTTCGTCCGGATAGCTATACAAGAACCGTTGTGTTCCTGGTTCTTTCTTCTTACATGACACTGGGGAATTGCCATGGCGAGCAACTTGGTCGATACTCCTGCGTCTGCTTCTTTGCATTCTTTTCGTGCTTCTGATTTTTGAGCTTCTGCCCCAATCGATATTGGCCGTAAGTTGGGGTATTCATCTGTTAATGTATGTGTGTTGCGTTACCGTGCTACTGTACCGAGATCTAAGTCGGAGCTGCAATATATCTTTGAATTCATTAGCAGTTTTTGTTAGTTGCTCTTTTCCGCTCGTTAGAGTGCTGCGATAGGTCCATAATCTCCTTTCAATCCTGCAGTTTTGTTGTTTGGAGTCAATATCCATCATGGCCGTAATTTCCCAATCGTTGTTCGTAGATAACTTTCTTCTTCATCGAAATTGTATGTTGATCGGACTCTCTCACTGTTATCGTTTTACATTACACTATCTCTTGGCTAATGGCAAGTTCTTCTTTTTCTCAAATATGTTTAATTTAAGGTTCGAAATCATTCCTTAGTTTCTTCGTTCACTTTACGTAACAAATATTTGTGTGCCCGTCCTGGCATATTATTTTTCTGAGCATCTCACCATCTGATTTCAACATAACATATCGTCGTGTTTTTATTCTCAGCTCCCATTGATCCTAGAACTCTATTTTATCTCTATTTAGTAATTCTGGCATTGAGATCTGTTCCAATATACATCTGCGCTCAGTTTGCCTGTAACTGCAATACGTATTTGATTTTCACATTTTATTCATTATCGACAGATTTTTTCCCGATAACCGCTTACCGATTCTCTAGCTGCAAGTTATTACATCCATGTTAGCTTCTGTCTTATTACATGGCCACAATTTCCGGTATTTTATTCCATTTTTTTATTGCTGAGATGTTTGCTCCCGTTCAATCATGGCTTATTATTTCCACCCCATTTATTCTATGGGTACGTTTAGTGTTGGTTTTCCATCTAAGTTTGCCAACAATGTGCTTAGTTCTAGTTCTGATCCTGATCGTACATTCTTGATCTTTGGCTGTTCTTCAGGCACTAAGTCTGCCCAATTGGTTCGATATGGTACTGGGGATAAATATTTGTAATGTTGTTGATTGTGTCACGTACGTGTCTTTCGATTGGTGCGTTTCTCTCTACTGATGTTGTTTGCTTTCTTAAACATTCATATATGGTGGTGATGTTATAATTCCATGTTTGTCTTTCGTTTGCATTGTTGAGTTGCTCTTGAGTAGCATCTGTGTTCCTCCTTGCTCTTCGTCGTTGTCCGCTGTTTTTACTTATCATCTCTGAATTTATCCATCGTTTCCCAATTACTGTTTTTGTCGCTTCATTTCTGGTTTTCTCGGTTCTAGTCTCATTATTGCTTTAAATTTCGTCCGACTTCTATCATCGGGTACGCATTCATTTTCGTTAGAATTCCTACTAGTCTCTTGTATCTTGGAATATCTTTTGAAAGTGTCCATGTTAAAACCATTGTCTTAGCTAAAAAACGGAAAGAATCCAATTGCCATTTCCAGTTAATTTCCTCTCTCTTTTTATACTATCGAAACATGCTAACATTTGTTTATGATTTACTCTTCGATGATGATAAGTATTATTCAAATTCCTGCCTCATCTGTCCGAAGATTAAGAATCTTCCCCCACATGGCTTTATTCATATTTGATGTGCGTGTTGAAATGTCTGGATGATAGTACAATTCGTACGTTGGGTTTCTCTCCATAGTTGTACTCCCGTATAGTTACAATGTGGATAATATTGCTTGCCTTTTGTTTTATGCTGGAAATATAATGTATTCTCTGGCTCCGTTCCGATCTTTCTTTGGTATATTCCCACTCTGCGATTAATTCCAACTGGTCTGAAATTCTGCTCGCTAGCCATTTCTGTTAGTCAATATTTTTGTGGTGCTAAAATTACGGGTTGGAAATGTAACCAACTTCCATCTCTTATTTCGAATAATGGTCCATATACATTACTGCAACTGAACTTGTTGGGTACAAATTTCTCGGGGTTTATCATCCTTGTTACCGGTTGAGCGAATCTGATTTTTCCTTATGCATTATTCTACATTCCGTTTATGCATTTATTTCGGATTGTTGATCTCTCTTGGCATTCGCCAATTGTTGCTTTTCGCATTTATACGTTACATAACTTCTACCGACGATTCTTCAAAAATTCCCTCTCTGGGAGTCGGTAATAATGGATTGCATGTCCGATGTGATTGCATTTGCCAATTTGTTTTTAATATTTCTACTGTTCAAAGATACAGTCATTTTTAACCTAAGTTCGTAGTATATTTTCTCTGTTGATGCCAATCCTTTGTGATATAGGAAATCCATCTTGTTATTTATATATAGATATAATTTTACATCTTTGGGATCTATTTGCGCTTTTGCGTTCGGTATTGCTGTTCGCGTAAGAAATTCCTTAATATAAATTCGTACTGTGCTCCATTCGCTCGCATTTACTCACCATCCGTCCTTTTAAAAATCTCATTCGGATTGTAGTATTGTTGATATTACTACTTTCGCTGTGACCTCAGACCCGATATTGTGGTTATCGTTGGTTTCCGATTCTTTCGGTTACCGTATTTCGTCTAATGCGTTGCTATTATTTCGGTTCTCTGTGCATTTTCCTTGCACTTCATCAAATATTGCACTTTAATAGGTGAGTCTCAGTTCTGTTAATCGGCGTGATAATACAATCGTTGACTTCCCGTTATTGCATGATCTATCTGTTGCTGACATTGAGGGACTTTTTCATTCGCGTATCTGGATCTTAAATATCGCTTGGTATTCTCAACTTTACTTGAAATTTCAATACTATACTCTCTTGACTATTGATTCATTAGGGTGTCTCTCCTCCTTGGCATGTTCCGTCTCCAGCCGTTATCTTCCCGCAGACGTATACGCGGGTAGTTTTTATCTTCTTCTCGGTGACTACATTTCATCTTCCAGTATTGAGATACTCCTGTCGTAAAATCCTTCTTCACATTCGCCCCTCCGTTACTTAAACCACTGTTGTTTCTGTTCCCGCTTCTATAATTGTTGAGTGCGAATGATTGTCCGCAATGAATGCTACAATTTCCGCAGGTTATCTGAACATTCCTTTATTTCCGTTTTGATAATCTACTTCTTGATTACCACATTACTACGATCCTGCTTTGACGTTGTCTGTAATTTCCGGGGTTTGCAGCTTTGCACTTCTTCCGTTTCTTTTAGTTGAGTATTCTCACCAAATCTTTATGTTTCACCAATATATACTACAAATGTGCTACCCCTTTCACGCACATCATCCATATCGAGTATATGTACTAGTGATTATCGTATTCTCCCTTTCTAGCTTGTTTTGGAATCGCTTGCATTATCGTTGATGTTTTCGAATTCCGTTAATAACCTCTTTTACTTTGCGTTGCTTATTTCGTTGATATCTTTGCTACTAAATTATAAAAAGGCTTGCCACACTTGAGTCAGGATATGAATGGTTCAATTACCTTTCCTGATTATGTCTGTTTTGCAATTTCAGATCGTTTGGAGTTGTATCTTGGAGTTTTCGCTTTCTGTATTATCACTATCGTATTGTAATCAGATAAGCCATCCTACAATATCTATTGGGGATGTCTGATCTCTTTGTTAAATGATTGATTATTCAACAGTATTCCTCTGGATCATCTGGTTGTGGTTCGTGACCTTGTTGTCCATGTTTTTATTTATTTTGGCTTTATTGCTGCCCAAAGCTGTTTCGCTTCTGCTACGATAGTATTGAGTTTTAAAATTTCTCTTTATATTCTGGATTTGCTAATCAGCATATCAGTTATCAATCTATTGATCACTTGCTCATTGTCTTGGCCTTTCAGTTTTCCCTGTAACTGCTTCGTTTTACTTGGCTAGCTTGTTTAATTTCGTGTCAGTTGCTCTCTGGATTTGTTCTTTTAGATTTTCCTTTCGGAAGTGGTTTATCAATTTTTGGTAGTCCTCTAGGATTTCTTTTCCATTGCTGTACCTGTTTCCTTTCGTTTGGGTTGTTCGCCTGCCGTTTCTTTGGATGTTGTAGTTCCTCGTTCATTTATCCAGTTATTCCCTTCGTCTCCTGTCGAGCTTCGGGTCTTCTCTCTTTCTTTTATTTTCTCTTCGGTGATCTGCTCTTAATTTCGACTGGCTGTCTTGACCACATACTGCTCGTCTGGTTTCATCTGTTATCAGATCGTTTCATCTTCTTCATAAACAAATCTCTTGATCTCCGGTTTCGGGTTGTTTCCTTCGTCACAATAATATTTAAGATCATTTAATATCCTTCTTATCTCCTGTTGTGATACGATTACTCATCTGCTGCAGGTGGAACTTCTGTCGTATTTAGACTTTCTTGTCGTCCTATTGGCGTTTTCGTTCTGGTTCTCTTTTATTGAGTTCTCTACCCGCGATCTTTGCTACTGTTAATACATTTATTAATCCCAATGCATTGCTAACTCAGATTTCGAGAATCGTTCGTCTAATGATCTCCTTGTATGGAAATTGAAATGCGGTTCATCGTATTCTCTTTACTTCACTCACCTTGCGTGATATAAAATTTTCTTTTCGATGGTTCGAAATCTGCATATATTTTTAAAGTATACTTCTCTATGGTTTCGGCTGCCCATTCAGTGTGTTTCCATTTTCGGATAATTTCTCGAAACTGTTCTGGGTACCACGCATACATTCTCCGATACTCCTCTATTTCCTTTACTATGTTTCGCAGATTCTCTATTCTGCTACAAGAATCGATTATCCAATTTGCTAACTCTGTTACAGTTCGTCTTTGATTCTTTGCTCCGGTTCTCAATATCGCTGCTAATTCTCTACATTTTTGCGTTTCCGTTAATCTTGTTAATCCTTCCTCCACAGGGTCGTCTATATCTGTGGGCAAGTATTTTGTTCCTGGTATTCGTTTTTCGAGTACACTGATTCGCGGTCTCGCTTGTTCTTGTTGGATTCGCAATTTCATTTCTCGTTCTGTTTCTACTTCGATCGTGATGTATATCGTATCATCTTTTACGAATTGAGGTGTTACATATTTTTTCAACAGAAATTGTGGTACTCCTCCCGCAACATTTTCAGTGGATTTTGGCTTTCGACTTATTCATAGATCTTGGGTCTACTCCCAATTTTTCGCTGTGTCGCTCTTCCCATTTTCCGGGTTTAGCGATTGAAATCGTGACTTTTCGATTAAATGGCCATTCTAATTTACCGTCATATCTGCCTCTTGCTAATAGAAAATACACTGATAGATGTGTTCCTTTTCCTACCCCGTCTCCGTTTGGGTACACTCTCACTTTCATCCGGTATCCTCCGATCTCTGTATAGAATTGGTGACTTGTGATACGATGATTTTCTCTTCTTCAGCGATTTTACTTTTTCAGCCATCCACCTATCTTCCATGTGTATGGGGCTAGTCGAGCTCTATCGTTTATTTCCTCGTCTTCTTCTGGTTGCCATTCCATTTCGTTTATCATTTCCTCTGGTAAATTTTCATATGGTTCATCTTCATATAGTTCCAAGGTTGTTTCATTGGCTGCCTCTTCTGGCGCTTCCCCTGGTATATATTTTCTCCATTTTGGTTCAGTTTTCTCCATTTTCCATTTCCACTCTTTCGTCTGTTCATCATACACCTTTTTCCAGGGTGTTGATCGGCATCTTGAGTCGTCTATTGGTTGTAATTTTGTGCTTAATTTCGCATCTTGTCTCCATAACTGGTAGATGGTTAGTATTTGGTCCATTTTCTTTTCATTTCCTCCTGAAATTCTTGGATCTGTTGTTCCCTTTTTGTCGTATTTTTTCTCTCTGGTTCATCCATGGCTATGATATTAATGGTTTGTCCGTCCTCCCATATACCTAATTCGTATATCGGGGTTCGTTCTCGCTGACTTATTTGTCGTTTGTGATACATTATTGCCACGTCCTCCACCATACCGTCGTCACTATTTTCGATTATTGGTTGGATAATTTCTCGGTTTATTCGTCGGTATAGTTCGTGCATTTGACAATCGGGATCTACCAATATTTCCTTTATTTCATCATTTGGTAGCTTTATTCTTATCTTTATTGGTTCATCTCCTCTCATATCTCTTTGGTGCTCTCCATATTTGGCTATCAACTCATCTGTTCTTTCATTATCGAATCTCATAATATCTGTATCTCGTACAGCTTCTACAAATATTTTCATTGAAATTGGTCTGGTTAACGATAATCGGTTAATATATTTTCTAGCCTGGTCTATTGCTTGTTCTGTCATTTTTATCTGGTTCTGCCTCATTATCTTTTGTCTCTCTTTTTCCAATCCGGGTTTTATTTCTTTGTTGTACAATATCTGAATTTTCTGCCATATTTCCGCTGTCGTTTCCTCGCTTTCATTTTTGTTTAATGTTACTACATTTATTCCTTTTGGCCAGATTAAAGCATCCACTAGGTGTATATCTCGCTTTATTTTCCTTCCTTGATAATATAAAGGTTTATTTTTATAACTGGGTCCTAGCTTTTTCACTACCCAATCGTATAACTCGTTGGTACTTTCGCCTCTTGTTGCTATTATCTGTCTCGGTATTTCTGGAAAATCAATAATTACCTGATACTCTTCTCTATCATATTCTTTCAGATTCTCTTGGTACTTTCTTATCATATCTTCCCATGATGTCGTAAATGTACCATTATCTTGTTGATATCCTTTCGCAATCAGTTTCATTATTCTGCTGTATGCGGTTGTATCTCTGAGGTTTAGGAACATTTGATTTCGATCTACCTCTTCTACAATCTCGTTAATTTCTTTTAATATCTCGATTTCATCTTCTCTTGGCACGTTCGTTTCCATTTCCTCTAATTCGGATTTTGATTCATCCTTGTATGGTTTATTTTCCTCGCATGATTGAAATATTTCTCCACCCAGACTGCTTATTTCACTTTCATCTTCATCTGTTTGATCGTCTGGTATTTGTCTCATCATATTAATATGTGGTTGTTCCCCTCTTTCATTATCTTTGTTGGCCCTTTTATTTGGAACCATATCTCTTTTATTTTATTCTCGATTTGAGCTTTACTCCACGTGGGCTTTTTCTTTCTGATTCTTGTTTCTATTTTTGTAGCAGTACCCTCTGGATTCGATTTTTTGTTATTATTGTTTCTGATATCATTTCTTTTCCTTGTGACGTTGATGCTTCCTGCTCATCTCTTTGTAGTTCTAATTTTTGCTCCTCCATTTCTTGAGATAGTACTTTCTTTGTCATCACTTCTATTTTTTGATCTAGTGCTTGCTCTTGTTCTACATGTTTCAACGCTCCGTCTATTTTTAATATTAGTGCCTTCTTTCTTAGTTCCGCTTTCTCTTGTTTCAGGATTGCTTCTTTTTCTTTTAACTGATCCTCCTCTTGTTCTAAAGCTTCCTCTTGCTTTATTTTCTCGAGTGTACTCTCTATTGTTTGTGTCATAATTTCGTTTTCGAGTTCGTCTATCTCGTACATTAGTGTTCCCTCGTTTTGATCTTCCGTTATCATCATCTCTGCTCGATTACTCTCTTGAGTTTCTGGTTCGTCTGATTTCTCAGTTGTCATTTCTTTCGGTTGTCGACGTCTCTGTTTTTCCTCTTCTGCAAATTCTTTGATGGCCTCTATTTTCTCCATCGTATTTAATTCAACTGTTTTCTCGTTATCAGTTATCATATTTCCTCCCCCTTCGTTCTCAACACACTGCTCCGCAGTGTGAATTTCATCTGGAATTTCCATTCTCATCATATTAATTCTTTTCGGGGTTTGTTTTCGATTTTCCCATCTTTGCTGGATTTCCTGAGCTTCCTCTGTTTTTAGTCTTTGCCATTCAGCTTGTTGTTGCTCTTGATATTCCCTAGTTCGCAGCTCTTGAATCTCCTCATTGCTTCTCATTACATTGATTCGTTGTTGTTGTATATTGGTGGGCATCTGTTGCATCATCTCTTTTAATTCCATGGGCATTCGTTGTAATGTTTCTCGTAACATGTCTATCTCTTGCATCACGTTAATCTGTGGATTTCCCATAGAGTTGTTTAATCTTGACTGGTTTGGTTCTCGTCTTATGCTACATTGCCTTGCAAAATGTCCTTGTTGTCCACAATTGTAACATGCTTTGTTAATAGGTTGTCTACATATTTTCTCAGTATGCCCTCGTCTACCACATTTTTGACAAGTGTAGTTTCGGAAACAATTCTCTGACCGATGTCCTATTCTTTGGCATCTGGAGCATTTTCATTGTATTTGGATTGTTCCTGAAATTATTATTATAACTTACTTGGTTATTACCTCTATCCTCCGGATTTCTCGTTGCTGGTGGCTTGAACATCTGCTGTGCTCTTGGAATGAATTGATTCATAGCTGGATTGGTATTGTTGTTTTGATTGTTGGCATTGACTGTTGATGTTGTTGGTTCTGTGGCCAAGACTGCCACTTGATATCCCAGTCCTAGATGGGCTTCACATCTGTTTGCGATTGCTACTGCTTTATCTAACGTTTCTGGTGCCAAACATCCAAGGTTGGCTCGTATGTCTTCTCTTTTGATTCCTCTTATGAAGACGTCTACCATTTTATCTTCGGGCAAATCTGTTTCTCCGAAGGCTTCTTTACACAATTTCTTTAATTCGCATGCGTACACTGCATTTGATTCATCTCGTCTTTGTTTTCGATGTAGGAAGTCTAGTATCTTCCTATTCCCTTTTTCTCTATTCCGAATATCTTTATTAAGAACTCTTTAATCTCTGTCCACGTTGTCAATTTTGTTACATCTCTTGCTTCTTCTACAAATACATCTTGTGCGCTCCCTTTCAGATACAAGGGTAGTCGCTCTTTACTTTTTGATCTGTCCAGTGACAGATATTTTTATACACTTCGAATTCCTTTATGAATGTATCCAATTTGTTGAGACTACCGTCAAACGGTTCTCCTCTAAATTTTTCTCTGAATTCTCCTGTCATCACATTATTGTTATTCATCATTGTATTTGCATCCGGAATTGAAGAGTTTATTGAAGTCGTCATGTTTGGATTGTTGTCCAGATCTTCTTCGTTCACTGATTCTATCGTTGTCAATTGATTTTCGATATTACGTAATTCGTTCTCCTCGCTGCTATTAAATTCAAAATCGGTCAATCCGCTATCTGTGCCTGTTCCGGTTACAGTTGATACTTTAGTGTTGACACTTCTACTGTTGCGAACTTTTTTCTTTTCTTCCTCTTTTAATAAACTTTTTCTTTATTCTCTTGGCTTTTGCTTCTCGTGTGGTTGCTGATGCTATCAATGTTTACGGTTATTCAGCTGCTTGACTGGTTTCTCGTTTCTTTTCTCTTGCTTTGCTTGCTTTGAAACTTCTGATTGCTTATCTGCTTGTAACTGCTCGGACGCTTACTCTAAGATCTTTCTGTTCGTTTATTCGAATTCCTTTGTTATCGCTTGTTTTGTCGTTGGTTCTGAAAATATTTCTCCTTTGCTTTGCTTTGTACTTGACTTGGATTGCTTTGCTTGACTATCGATTCCTAAAAATAAATAACACTCCAATATTCTATACTCTATACTAATTTCTCCTCTGTTTACCATACTATCTCTGTTATCATCCCCTGTTCGCATTTATCGTGGTGGTCTTCTTTATCTGACCCACCCCCCTCATTTTAAGTCCATTTTTAATTATCTATACCTCGTAATAATTATCTATTAATCTCGTATCAATTATCTATATAGTCTTATCAGTTATCTATATAGTCGTATCAATTATCTATATCATAATATCAATACTCATCACACTTTCATTCATTCCATTAATTGTTTTTCCTATGTCTCCCAAAAAATTCATTTACTTAATCCTCAATCGCTAGCGCTCTATGCCCTCTATGATTTCCGTTGGCTCTTCGGCCTTCGGCTTTAACTCTTTTACTGGTCATCTGTGACCTTAATATCTATTCATAACCATATTTCATCTTTACTCATATCATATCTTATCTGGTACTCTATGGCCTCCAGTATCTGATCATAATCATCCGGCCCTCTATTGCCTCAAGTATCTGATTATAATCATCCAGCCCTTTATTGCCTCAAGTATCTGATCATGATCATCCAGCCCTCTATTGCCTCAAGTATCTGATCATGATCATCCGGCCCTCTATTGCCTCAAGTATCTGATTATAATCATCCAGCCCTTTATTGCCTCAAGTATCTGATTATAATCATCCGGCCTCTATTTCATATTATCTCTTATATCAGACTTGAGCTCAATCAGTGACTTTTGGGTATGTTTGAGGCCTCACACTGACTCCCAAGCCATGGCGTCTTTTGGCCGCGCATTCTTCCGGTTACGCTTTACTCACCGCCATTCGGATATTTGGTACTCGGTGTGGGATCCGGGTTATTGTACCAAACTCCTCGCTGGGCAATAAAAAACATTCCCTCGGTACTCGGTGTGGGATCCGGGTTGTGTACCTCGAAGAATATAAAAGTATGGAAATGCCTAGACGTTCAATCAAGTTCCAAAAACGGTTTACTTGATTTCCCGAATAGTGAAAAGAAAAGGAAGTGCTCAAAAGTGGGAGCGGGGAATAAACTATCAAATCTCTGCCCGCTCCTTCCATCAGATTTCTCGGCTCAATTCGGCCGCTCTCATCTGGCTTTAGTAGGACATTTTGAGTATGAACCATTTACCGGTTAGTTCACATCTCACCTACCGTTTGGCCCGATACTCGGTGTGGATCCGGGTTGTTGTATCGAGTGCCTCCCAGCGAAAAAAAGAATCGTCCGATACTCGGTGTGTGATCCGGGTTTTTGTATCGAACGGCCCAGCGTCATCAGTCCCTTGGCTGATAACAACCTGAGCACGACAGTCCGTAGCTGTCCTCTGGTGCCTCACCACCAGCTAGGGAAAAAAGAAGTCATCTCTAGGTACCTTTACTCTAACTATTAATTCTGTTCCGTGTACACTCTTTCTCTCACCTCTCGATCTGTCTCTTCACTCCCCCCTTCAAAATTTGTGGTAATCGCATCAACAAGCTCCCAAAAGAGGTGATCAATCTCTCGCCGGTTACTTGCTGACATACGCGACTTGGCCTACCAGTTCCTTTCTCAGTAGGGTTGATCAGGGTTTCCCTTGGGTGAGCGTACTATCATTAGATAGCTCAGGTTTAACCATTTTTCCTCGTCCTATCTCAATATAATATCAATAAATATAATATCAATAAGACAAAAAGAATTCTACACTAGGAAAACTCGGTTGTCGAAATTTTTCCGTCCAATATTTTGTGTCTCTGTGCATGTGTTTTGATTATTTCCCTAATTCGGCTTTTACGTTTTTGGTCTATTACCATTGTTTATCGTTGTCGGGTTATTTTATTATTTATAAACATTGCATATTTCTTTTATATTCATCTTATCATCTAATAATAATTCAAATAATACACATTTATTTCATTTCATCATAACAATTCATGGAAAGTAAACCGTTAGTCTTTCCTTTATCTTTCGCTGGCATAACATACAGTGCGACTCTTGTGCGCATCCATGACAATAACTCAGGTGTCCGCAAGGTATCACCATTACTCGTGCTTCCTCTGTTTTGCACGCATAACACTCCACATAAGCCTTAGTTTGCTCTTTCATTGTTGTTGCAATCTCGTCTTCAATATTCTTGACTTTTTCCATTAACTTGTACCAGCTTTTCCCAAATTTGGTTATCTCCAATCTCATAGATAGAATTTCATATATTCTCTCAGTAGTTACATCTTTATCAATATCGATCAGTTTTATTAATATGCAATGTTCATCGGAGTATAGGTTAGAGATTGCTGATATATCCTCTTTAGCTCGTTTAATTAACTTTTGTTTATTAATTAGTTCCTCAAGATTGTCATTTTCGATGTTTAGAATCCCCTTTAGTTTTTCTATAATTTTTGCTGGTTCCATCTAAAATTATCAAATTACCCTTTAAATTTATCTAAATACTAATTAACTAAATTCATTCACCTCTTTAATATATTTTGATTCATTTTATCTACTACTATTTTAATCATTACCTGTTGTGCTTTATTCTATTACTGTTGGCGTCCTCTTGTTGGGTTCGGTTGCTTTCTCTTGTTTATCATTACTCCCCCTTACTTACCCCATTTCATTTTATCCCGAATTTTGCCCTTTTAATTACTTATGCGTCTTGTCCTTGTTGTTGGTGTCCTACAAGGATGTCATGTCGTCCAGTATTGATGGATGTTGAGTGTCTTGGCGTCTTAATTTGTAGTCGGGTTACTCGTTTTCCAACAGTTGTTCTCTGGGTTTTGTTTTATGGCGTTCTCATCCCTCCAGGGTTTGCAACATATCGTCTCAGTATCTCTGTTTAAGCTTTAAACATTTGCTTATATTTCCTTGGGTTCTTTGTAAAACAATCTTTTATGAGCCCCCAAATTTGTATCAGGTTTTTTATTGCTGTTTCAATTTTTTCCTCGGTCTTTACACTTTCTCATTGATTTGTTTGCACACGAAAATCATTCAATCCCGGCTGAGGGTGTACTGACAGACTCTCTGTGGTTTCTTGACTTGGTTATTTTGCTTTTTCCAATTAACAAAGCTTTATCCCGGCTGAGCCCCCAAATTTGTATGGTGGGTTACAGGGTTTCAGATCTTGCTTATCTTCCTGGCGACCCTAGTAACGCCATACAAAATGATGCTACTCCACTTGGCACCCGTTGCTAAGCAACGTTGGAAATGTGTTCAAGTGGTGGATTGTCCGCAAAAATTGAATACCATTGGCTAGTACTGTAATTGCTCGGACAAACCTCGGGTTCACGAGCTGTCGATAGAAGACCTATGCTCGCTTTGCTCTGTCCCTCATAAATAATTGTTCATGGCTAGTGCTTAATTGCCTGTGGAAAACTGAGACGTAATAGGGTTACTTATGACCGTATTGGTATGTAGTTTCAAAAGAAAAACGACTCAACTAAGGCTAAACTACTCTATTAAATCAAATCACATGATAGATATCTACGGTTTGGCATTTTGAAGTTGCGCTGCTCGACGTCGGGCACGCTCCTTTCGTCCCGGTCGACGATTGTTGGTGGCAATGGGTTGTTCTGCTGTCTTACCTGCTGGTTGCGGCATTTGAGTTGGGGCGAAGATGAGCGGGTAGGTGACCGCTTCACCTTCTCGGCATACAGCTAGTGCGACTTCTAGCCCCCTGACCTGTGTTCGCAAACTCCGATTGAGCTGGCGTTCCTCGGCCCAGCCTTTTTGAGCTGCGGTAAGTCGTTGGTATAGGACTTTGGTTCGTTTAGGATCTAAGCACGTCGCTTTGATCTGTTGCATTTCACGGGTTAGTTGTAGGACTTGATTAAGTAATTCGGCATTCGCCTGTCTCGCGTGATCTAACTCCGTCTGCAAGATCCGTAGGGAAGCCATTACTGAAATTAAAGGGATTTTTACTCGTCAATTTATAGTCAGCCTAAATATTTTTAAAAAAAAAATCTTTCAAACAACTCAACATTCAATATCAGCTATATACGAAAAGAAATTCACACGGTTCTAATTTTTATTGCTATTTAATCACTATAATGTCTCGCTCGTCAGTTTATTCATCCGGGCAGAATCTTTCTAGGCTTCTTTTGAGAGCCTCTACTGTGTATGGACGCCTAGTGTCCCGAATCGGACAAGGTGGATGGGCGACGGCGATCCGCCCAGCAAGGATGTCATCCAGCACATCTGCAAGGTACATCCTTGCCTTGACTACTTGTAAGTCCACCTGCTCCTGCACCCGCTCCCAATGGGTGAGGAGCTCCTGCGCATGTGCGAAGATTTCAGCGGCTGGGTATTCTTGTCTTACTGGTTCGAGAGGGTCTCTACTCGGATCTCGTGCTTTCCGAGGAATAGAATATGGCCACTGTGACCGGGGTCTTGCTATTTCGTCGGTGGATCGTAACAGCATTCTTGAGCGTCTCTTTCCCGTTGACTGAGAGGTGATCGGATTTGTGGACATGTTCTGTAACAATTGAGATTTAACCTATGAATAATAACAGTGTGGGGAATAGGGCCTTTACTATATTAGTTAAAGAGAGTTTAGGTGGGTCAAGGTTTGGTGCATTTAGCGACTGACATTGAGGTTTTCCTAGGCTCGATTTATCCGTGATGAATAAACCCACACTCAAAACAATTTAGTGTAAAGAAGGGTCACTATTTTGTGAAATTCGTAGGATCATCATTAAGGTATTTAGAAGGTATTAGTTTAAATCTTGCTGTTTGTATGTTATTGTTAATTTTAATTTGTTTCTGGTTGAAGTATTTTTAGGACCCTGATGGTTTTATAATTTTTTGAATTTAAGTCGAGTGACTTGAGAATTCGGAATTTATAAAATAAACAAATTTCTAAAATTGACTTGAGCTTAAAATATCGGTCACTGCTGTGTTTATTCTATCGACCGGACGGCGTGTATGAATTAATTAATTCGAGACGTAAATTGAGCCGCCTAACGAATTCCATCGTCTCGGAATTTTAACGGTCTCTCTCAGAAAATTCGGTGTATGAGCATATTCGCCATTCGTCGTCGTGTTTGGGGATCCCATAATTTTTGGAATTTATTCGCTCTCTCGGATGGGGTTTTTTTTTTCTCCGATAATTGTGATATCATTTTATCTTCCTCATGAAAAAGTGGATGGAGGAAACTATTCGCATTATACAATTACTCGGTCGAGACTTATCTATTCATTCTCAGACACCCAGTGGTTATTACATTCGTCTTGCTACTCAATTCGATCGTATTTTGGTTCAATCCCCACCCTATTCATTCGATTTATGTTAACACTCTCTGTCAAATTCATCATTTATTAGTCGTTAAAGATCTCAATTAATTTATGATTCTGATTTATTGGTAAATTTTTAAATCAACTACGTCACAGCCCTAACTTGTCGAACCTTATCTAATTAATGGTCCAATTTTATTGTTAATTCGAATTGATGGTTTCCATTTATTCCACTATACTATTGGATTTTAATTATTGATCGTAGCTTTTATTTATCTCACCGACATGACCTTGATTTGGGGTTAATTCTAATAGGTACGGTTTTTTTTTTTTTCTATAATGGTTTAACAAATACAATTTGATTTTTGTCTCAGTTATCTACGCTACTTACTTTATCAACAAGATTTTATTTTCATTAATCAAAAATTTTATTTAATTTTTTCTTATAACAATGTTTTATTCTTTAGTAAACTTTACCAATTACAATTAAGATTTTCTTTTATATCATATTAAATCGCTTTACCGTTGAGATTTTATTTCATATTAACCATAATTTTATTTAATTCATTTTATTTCTTATTAATCCTAATTTCATTAAATTCATTTTTCATAATTTCATTTTATTTCATACTAATCCTAGCTTTATTTGATTTCTTTCATTTCCTATTGATCAGAACTCTATTGAATTCGTTTTATACCTTTACTAAATTTCTTTCATTTCCTTTCAATCATAACCTTATTCATTTTATGAATCATAACTTTATTGAATTCATTTTATCAATCATGACTTCCTTAAATTCATCTTAATCGTAACTTTATTCGTTTTATTTCATCCTAACTTTGTTAAATTTACTTTATTTCTATTAACCATATCTTTATTAAATTCATTTTACTTCTATTGATAATATGTTTATTAAATTCATTCTATTAATAATATCTTTATTAAATACATTTTACTTCTATTAATAATATCTTTATTAAATTCATTTTACTTCTATTAATAATATGTTCATTAAATTCATTTTATTAATAATATCTTTATTAAATACATTTTACTTCTATTAATGATAACTTTATTAAATTCATACAGAAGTGGTTACATCAGCAATTTCAATTTACGTTCCCCCCGTACCCTTTTTCCTTTAATTGATCTTAAGGCATAGTATGTTTATATTATAGTTATTGAGTGCCCACTGGACTACTCGGTGTGGTGATTTTAAGCCGTTTGTACGATAATTTTAGGTCGATTTTACAGAATTGAGAAACGAGGAAGCAGCCAGAGGCTTCTTCCTTATTTCTCGCTTCAGCTATAGGGATAAATATTTACGATCCGACCGCTGCGTTGCGCACGCTGAGTCTTCACGGGTGCATATCATTGGCGATCTTCCACGCACTTACATGCATCTGCACTATGTTGATTTTACTAACTTGCGTGATGTTTCGGCTGTGGGCCGGAAAAATTTCGACATTTACGGTTTATAATTTATAAAGATATATAATTTAAGTTATTCATATCAATAAAGTTTATTAATCATAAACAAACAAATTACCCCTTTGACCATTCCATAAAACATCAAAATAAAATCGAACACAAAATAGCATAAATACCTCTCTCCCCACATCGACGCCGAGCAGAGCTCCAAATGAGATGCAAGGTCGTGATGTGGAAAGAGGGTTCCAACATAACTGGTTCTCACCTAAAAAGTTCGATTGAATACACTAGTTGATAAATGATTGAAAATCTTCAAGACGATTCTAACAGTTTTAAAACGGTTCTCTTTGAAAAATAGTTTTAAGTAGTTCAACAGAATGTTCTGGAAAAATGTGTGTTTCCGAAAACGATTAAAATGGTTTTTAAGAAAAATTTCACAATTTTCGAAAAATGGTTGTTAAATGTGAAAATGGATCAGTATTTATACCTAATTGTGTGACGTGTAAAATTTGATGTAGTAAAACAAAATTCGACCTTGTTCTTTTCTAGCAAATTCTATTTTTTAATTTTTATATTTCTTGATTTATTTTTATAATTTTTTATTTAAAAATTTTTTATTGAATTATTGCTAATTCAATTTTTCAATTTAAATTCTACTTTAATGAACTTTAATTGATTTTTCTAATTTCGTCGAATTTGTCGTGTTTTCTTGTTGTATTTGTGTAGGTATCGTGCGGATCTTGGTGCATTTTGTTATTATTTTATTTTATTTTTATGTTTATAATTTTATATTTAATTCTTTTATTTCTTAGATTTTATAGGGTTTATTTGGTGTTTTTCAGGTTTATTTTAAATTGCGTGTTGTATCTGCGTGTGTGTTTCTGATCCATTTAAACACTTATCAAGGCCGTTTATGTTCTGGCCCAACAATTGTAAATTATATTAATAAGTTTTAAAAAATAATAATAAACCAAATTATTATTTTGTGTACATATATTCGAAGATTTCTTTCAAAAGATGTATCAAAAATATAATTATTTAATGCAATTAATAATTTTTATAACTTCAAAAATAATTTAACTCACTTTTTTTGAATAATTTCCGAAAAATAAGTTATCATAAAATAAATCATTTCCTGAATATTCATAACATGAGCTTGTAGATCAAACGTTATAATTATAAGTTTGAATAATGATTTAATTTCCTTGTAAAATCATAATTATACTCTTAAAACTTTATAATTTTAAGCTTTTAACTTTAAAAATAACTTACTTTGCAGCCATTTCAGAAATGGCTGAAATCCATTAAATTTTCACAAAAAATAAATTCCGATAAGTTGATTTATGTTTCAACTTGCATTATAGTGGAATTTATCTGAACTTCGTTTGGTGTAGATGTGAATTTTCTCAAACTCACTTTAGATATCACGAACTCCTTTCCACAAGGGGGTTAGTCTCTTTTTTTTCTTGGCGCCAAAATATTTGAAATTTTTAAAATATAATCAAATGCAATTTTTTTATATTTTTTCCTGAATTTTTTTTTTGATTTGAATAAGAGCATCAGAAATTTTTTTACTATAAGAAAATGGTGATATTGATTTCAAAGTACAAAAATGTTCAATTTTACAAATATTGACTGGAGTGTCACGAGTAAAATATTTGTAATTACGTCAGCGGCTTTTTAGATTTTTGAGAAAATTATTAATTCAAAATAAGCACTTTCATATTTGCTGGCATCAACTTTCTTGAATTATCTTGGGAAGATTTCCAAAAATATGAAAGAAATGATTCGTTTGAGTTAATTTATTCCATAATTTTTTAGTTTGTTTCGCGGTCAAAAATATTTGAATACTTTGTTAAAAACTTTAGTTATGTGACGTTTCCTACTGTAGTCAGGTCCTTTCTAGCCGTGAAATTGAGTAATAGAGTAGAAAGAATGTTTACATGTAGTATTTTAAAAACTTTTGATACCATGTTGTAAAACACTACTTGCAATATTGATTTTTGATAGAATTTTAGGGTACGCCCCACCTAATTAAAATATAAATTGAGTGGGGACGTATATTCTGCTTTACCCGAATTTTAAGTCTGTCACATCAAAGTATTGATTTTTTAATGAATTCTTGACTTTTGCTTCACTAGTAAAATAATAAAGTGAAAAACTCCTCTATGGAGTAAAAATATATTTATATGCAATTATGATCAAAACTTAAGTAATTCGCGGGGGCTACTTGATATCCAAACTTCAATATTTTCTAATTTTGACAGATTTTAACCGTTTCTGGATTGTTTGACTGTAAAACGAGTGCACTACAATATGGTTAAATCTGATTTACAGAAAATATTGATGTTCAATATTTTTATTTTTTTCCCATCAACCTAGACTGTTTTCTAAATAATGTTTTATATCATTAGACTCCGCCTTACAACTCTTTTAATGATATAATAAGTTGATAAAAATTATAGTTTTTTAATATTGAACTTGGTATACTTTAGGTGTTCAATAGGTGTACAAAATATACTTGGAAGTATTTGCATGTCATTCTATTCAACATACAATGTACTATAACGTTTCTTGGGTGACTGCTATATAATTTTGATATTTCATACCCACTAACCCTCCATAATATATGTCCTTTGTCTTTGTTTCTTTCCAAGATATAGATTAATATTTTAAATTTATTTACAGACTAAAAGAAAAATGAACACAGTGGAAAAAGAAAATGAATCAATAGTGAAAATGATTTATAAAATGTCCTAGATTAGGGACACTCAATTTGTTATTCACTTATTAATATTTGTGAATATATTTCTATATTTTCATTGCTTTGGGCCCCTAGAATAAAAACCAATGACATTATTATGAAATATAGTTTTTCTTTCCAAGCATTTATTAATAAATTATTTTAATTACACTTAGTTAGGGTTGTGAAATCGAAATTATTTAAAATTAATTTAAAGTTAATTACATGTGGCCAGAGATAAAGTTGACAGCGAGATGAACAATATTGAAAAAAGAAATGGATGATTATATTGAATGGAACACATAAATATGAACGCGCCAGGAATATTGTAGATAACGAGGAACAATATGGCACGAACGGGATTCTCGAGAAATGTATGAAAAAACATTTACTGGTAAATTAATTAAACTCGAGTTCGTTAGCAACGGAGAAAATAAACAAACGAAAACTTGATAAATTATTATCATTTCAAAACGATTAATTGGAGAACGTGGGAAAATATAATTATTTAATTTTTTAGCACAAAACTGACGATTTACTTATTTATTAACTAAATGCCAGCTTTATTGATATTATAATTTACAAATCCTAGCTCGAAATTTTCGTCAAAATTGTTTATTTATAAATGTAAAAACATTAATTCTTATTAGTTATAAATTGTAATCCATTACTACATTTGTAGCATAAGTCTTGAATCATTCTAGAAACACTCATTCTAATTTGAAATCATTCTAAAAATCATACGATAAGTTTCTGATAGTCGAAAACTAAATTACTAATATTCGAATGTTTAAAAAGACAATTATATATTTATATTAAATTTTAAATTACATCGAATGATGAAATGATTCAATTTACAAATCAATAACTGGAATTACAGAACAATCTTTGTCATGTTGGTATGTGAAGCAACCAATGAAAACGACACACACATCCTGTATTGGTCTAGACAAGGGGAAATTCAAGACAGAAAATTGATGACTCACTCTTTTTCTACTCTGTAAATAAATAGGAATGCATGCATTGTTTAAATTATTTTTCTGTAATGTCAACAAATTTGGAGAAGCGTTGTTCTGGTGGATATGCTTTTGAAGTTGGAATCGAAGATATTGGTTGTAAATCACCGTCATCAGGAAAACCGAAACATGTTTTCGAAAGATTGGGTGATTCTGTGGATCTTAGTCCCGAAGATTTGGAACAAAAGTTAAAAAATGCCGAAGAAAGACGAAAGGTAAACTAAGATTTTATTATTAGTTTAAGGATATTGATTTAAGGCTCAAGAAAATGATAAAGTAAAAAAAGTTCAAGAGCATAACGCCAGAGTTGAACGAATTGCGAAAGAAGTTGCAAAAGAAGAGAAATAAACGACATTTGTAGAAATTTTTTATTTTTTTGTTAATATTTTAATTTTTATTGATTAAGTGGGTGTTGGAATGATCTATTGAATATGAATGATGACTTATGAGTTATCGTATTTTATGTGTATCAGATTTGTTGATGTATTTTGTTTTATTTTTAGTTATTTTTGTTAAATAGATGTCATGAAAAATATGGTTGACATTTATATTTTATTTTGTTAAGTGTTGCGAATAAACATTTAATGTTAATATCATTTAAAATTCCTGGCATAATTGCTACTGATTTAAATATATCACATTGACATATTAACAATTTTTCAATTTACCACATTTTATTTTAATAAATATTGCAAAAGTAATTGGTTAATTTTTTTATTTAAAAATTTGGCAAGTGTTTTGTAAGTAAACATTTAATCGATTTTGATACGAAGTCGAAAACGGTTAGTTGCTTTAAATGTAGAGAGGAGTGCATATTCAAAAATTATTGCAATTAAAAATTGAGATTTATTTATTTTTATGCTGATTTTAAAGTACAATCTAGGCACCTGTTCTATTAAATAAATGATCTGTTAATCATCACACAAATGTACTACAGTCTAAAGCAGGGTTTCTTAACCGGTGAGGTATACCTCCCTTGGGGAGGTATACTAATGTGTTGGGGGAGGTATGAGATTTTGTTATGATTTTTTTTAAATTAAAAATTAAAATTATTTACATCAGTATGAATTAAATATGATTTTTTTTATAAATATATATTAAAATGGTAAAAATAAAATAATATATGTAATGTTGGTATACCACTAATTATGTTTCTTATCTTTTCTTAAAATAAATTAACTATGCTGGAGGTGAGAACATAAAATTAAATATTAGGTGAGGTATGAAGTAAAAAAGGTTAAGAACCCCTGGTCTAAAGAATAGAATTCAATATATATTTTGTAATTCGCTGGTGCAAAACAATTAACTTATTTATCAACGTGTTATATTAAAAATTGTAATTTTTAAGAAATTTCTAAATTTGGCTTTGAATCGTTATTAGAAATAATTTCCCTCACTCCTATTTATAGTCAAGGATTCCCGCAACACTCAAATGCTCCTCAACATTCTCGCTTTGGAAAATCTGATCTGATTTAAACTGACATGATATTCAACTAACTCAACAGTTTCTTATAATCATTTTGGGCGGTAAAAAATTATATCAACTACTAGATTCTTACAACTTTTCTTTAAGGAATTAACCAAGAAAATTTATGCAAACCTCGAATTTGTTGATGAAATCAAAACTCTATCTGACTGCTCGTGTTCAAAATCGTGATAATCATAGTAGTCAATCCCAAAAAAATCTTTATTTTTAAATTTTATAAAGATTCACTGATTTATAACAAATCTCAAACAACAAATGGGTATCACCCTAAATCGTAAAATCAAAACAACGTACTTTTCCCTTAATTTATCCCTTCATAGGCAATTTTCACTTTAACAAAAATAATTTACTTCGACCAACTGGTGGTTGTTATCGGTAGCGTTCTGTTTTTAAATAAATTCCTCGCCGAATAATTCCGCTTAAGGAAGCAGCAGACATTTTTGTGTGGATGGCAATTTGTTGCCAACTGGTGGGTTACAGGGTTTCAAATCTTGCTTATCCTTTTAGTTGCCCTCGTAACGCCATACAAAATGATTCTGATCCACTTGGCACCCGTTGCTAAGCAACGTTGGTAATGTGTTCAAGTGGTGGATTGCCCGCAAAAATTGAGTACCATGTGCTAGCACTGTAGTTGCTCGGACAACCCTCGGGTTCACGAGCTGTCGATAGAAGACCTGTGCTCGCTTTTGATTCTTAGGTCCCATTATTCTCCTATCTCTTTCAAATGTTAACCTATACTCTCATATCATTCATTGTTATGTCCATTTGCTTAGTCCTTCTTACTATTGTCCATGCTGATGATTATTCTTTGGCCTGTACACCCTTTGTTATGTTAAATACACCCACATTATATCTTTCACCCTTATCCCGATTATAACTACAATGTTTCCCATTATTATTACTAGCATTATCGTTGTTGCTATTATGTATATTACCTTTCTTAATTGTTACTACTATTACCTATATTATTATTTTTATTACTATAACTACCATTATATTTATTGTTATTGTTACTATGAGTATTACTATTATTATTATTATTATCATAATTATTATCAATCATTGCTACAAATACCATGATTATTATTATTATTACCATCATTATTATTATTATTATCATTATCATTATTATTATTATCAATATTATTATTATTATAATTACCATTACCCTTATCATTATCGTTATATTTATTAAGATTTTGTAGGGATCCGTCCTTATTCCTCAGCGTTAAGAATTGTTTATTGATATACAACATTAGCCGTAGTCCATCTATATTTTTCGGTTTTCGATAAAGTATTTTTGTAAATTCGAAAATTTTAGCAGCGTTCCACCCTTATTTTACGGTTCATCCCTATACTACAGTTTTCGACAAAGTATTTTCATTGACTCGGAAAATTTGAGCAGCGTTCCGCCCTTATTTTACGCATTCCATTTTTACGTTACTATTTTTGTTAAGTATTTGAATTAGTTCGGAAAATTTGAGCAGCGTCCCGCCCATATTTTCCGCCTCAACTCAAATTAATTTATTTAATTCTTATTTAAAAACATTATTTTTCATGATTTTGGTCGTTCGGATTAATCTTTTTCCGATGGCTATTCATTTTAACTGTTGCAACGATTTCGCAATTTTCCCCGCTACCCATTCCCTCTTTTTGTCCTTAAGATCTATTTATATTACATCGGCTACATACATTTGAAATTCATTGTATCCATTCCATAAAATTTACTTCGAAAATCCCATAAATTTAATTCGATAAATCATCTATAAATTCAAAAAGAAAACAAAATTATCCATAAATTTAATCTGAAAAATCATCCATAAATTCAATTGAGAAATTACCCACAAATTTGATTCAAAAAAATCATCCATAAATTCAATTGGAAAAACAAAATTATCCATAAACAAAATCATCCATCAATTCGATCTGAAAAGTCATACATAAATTCAATTGAAAAAATTACCCATCAATTCTCTTCGAAAATATCAACTAATAATATTGCACCAGTTGAGAGTGATCGTGTTCAGGCAAAACACTTACCCGTGTTAATTGCCTGAATGCACGGCTCTCAACCAGCCATACAACCAGCTACACAGTTCTATAATGAAATTTTTTCTCCGAAAAATAAGACTGAAAATTTGTGAAAACACATCGGTATTTATACCTATTTTTCTCGCGTGTGAAATTTGGTGCAGTAAAACAAAATTCGACCTTGTTATTTTCTAGTAAATTCTATTCTTTAATTTTATTATTTTTTGATTTATTTTTATAATTTTTTATTTAAGATTTTTATTGAATTATTACTAATTCAAATTTTCGATTTAAATTTCATTTTAATGAACTTTTGTTAATTTTTTCAATTTCGTCGAATTTGTTGTGTTTTCTTGTTATATTTATGTAGGTATCGTGCGAATCTTGGTGCATTTTGTTATTATTTTATTTTTATTTTTATGTTTTTTGATTTTATTTTTATTTATATTCTCTCAGATTTTAAAGTGTTTAATTGGTGTTGTATATTGTATTTTAAGTTATCTTGGTGCTGGGTTTTCGTGCTGTATTACTGATGCATTTAAACAATTCTCAAGGCTATTGGTGTGCTGGCCCAACACAACTAACTTAATTCACGGCAAACCATTATCCTAATATTTCGTTTGATGACCATTGGTTAATGGATTCGCCTGAAATAATTTAATTAATTAATAATTTAGTTTTGGGGTTCATGATTATTCAATGTACCTCTGATCAATTTAGTATAATTTTTTCGGCTTCAGAATCAAATATGGCACTGGTTACCATTCCCCCCCCAAAAAAAAGCTATCGATTTTTTCTTTTTTAGTTAATTTTAATTGATTTTTATAATTTCGAAATATTATACTTGCTGGTGTGCTGGGTGTAATTAATTTGTTTAAATCTGTGCAAAGCTTATTCAAACCTATTACCCTCGATCAAAATACCTTCTTTTCCAAGGGTCTATGCTGTCTCACCCAGACGCCCCACAATTTTAATCCTACCACTATATACCCATGAGCAAGCTCATGTTGGTACTGTATATAGCAGCTGAAAATTCATGAGCAGGTGAGCTCTATTTCTAGAACTACTCCCCATGATATTTTCACTTTCGGGTTCCTGACTGCCGATGGAAGGTCTTACGTCTCTTTCTATTTATACGCTTGTCCATACTCATCTATTTCTGCAATTCCTATATCAATTTGTCATCATTACTCCTTATTTATTAAAATATTTTTCAAAAATTTGGGCCAGAACACAGACGGCCTTATAAATGTTTAAATGAATCGTTAATACACACGCAAACATAACATGCAGATTTAAGCTCAAACCTATTAAAACACCAATTAACCACTAAAATGCGAGAAAGAGAACAATTAAATATAAAATTATAAAACACAAAAATAAATTAAAATAATAACAAAGTGCAACAAGATCAGCACGAAATAAACATAAACATAACATGAAAACCTAGCAATTTGACCCAAATTTGACAATTTAATAAAAAATGCGAAATTTCATGAAAATGAATAAAAATCAAATAATTTGAATTAGAAATAATTCAATTAAAAATTCAAAAGAAAAATTGTCAAATAAAATTTCAAAATAATAAAAATTAAGATTAGAATATTCTAGAAAACCACAAGGTCAAATTTTGTTTTACTGAATCAAAAAGAACACACAAGGTTAGGGTCGTACAATAGGTATATATACCGATTCATTTTCACATAATTTTATTCAGTTTTTACAAAACTTGAAACCAGTTTTAACCAGCTAATCGGTTTTTTAACCAGAATCAGTTTTTTTTCGAATCTGAAACTCAGTTTTTACTTGAAACCAGTTTACCAGTGAAGATCTCTAATTTGATGTGAGTGAGAGATTGTTCGATACTCTCTCCACGTCGTATCCTCGCAACCTCGAATGAGCTCTGCTTGGATTTCGGCGTGGGGAAGAGGAAGTTATGATATGCTATGCGTGAATTTTATGAACCATCATGATGTATTATAATGCCAAATATATATTTCTACAAATGAACAAAATTGTTCCACCAATGCTTTACATTTTCAGGCCCACAGCCAAAACATACTGCAAGCTAATAAAATCCAACACATGATCGTAATCGTGTAAGTGCGTGTATTATCGCCAACGATTCGTGCCCGTAAAGGCTCCGGCGTGAGAACGCAGGAGCTGAAACGTCAATATCATTCCGTATAGGGGAAAAGGGTGAGGGGGAAACAATCTTTTGACTGTTTCTCCGTCGCTCATTTTTCATAAACTCGACCTAAACTTATTTCTCACATACGGCTAAAATTCAAACATCGAGTAGTCCAATGGGCACTCAATAACTATAATATGAACACAATGCGCCTAGGATCAAAATGAAGGACGGTGACGGGAATATCAAATGAATAAATCGTTGCTATGATAAAATTATAAAAATCTCTCTAACTGCTAAAAATATCTTATTGGTTGACTGAATTAATAACAAAAGTTTTATAAATGACTACTAACTAAAATACCCAGTTCCAAATAAGGAAATTGCTAGAGGTCATAAAATTAAAGGTTATTTTACTGAAATTTGCCATTAGAACCCAGTGTTTTGACTAAAACGTAAAGAATTACTTTGCAATCGAACTGTAAGCAAAATTAACTTACAAAGTGTCGAATCTGTAAATGTGAAGATTTTGCTAAGACCCCAAGAATATGGAAATAATATTTAATAAATTGAAATCTTGACGCCGTATAGCCGACACCTAAATAAATATGATTAGTAACATCAAAACATCAAAAATAGTACCAATATAAAATGATTAGAAAATCGGACGAGTAAAATTTACCCTGATGTAACAATTATATAAACAAATACGAAAGTTATAAACACTCAGAAAATCCAGTTACCCTTCATAGTTGAGGTAAGACCCAATTCACTACCCACAGTTAATATAGAAGTACGTGAATGACACTCCATTTTTTTTACGTAAATAATCATCCAAGAATTAAATTACTAACCAAACCGATTCGTGAAGTGCACGAGCTATATTATTATGACATAGAAGAACCTCGCTAACGGTTCTGTTAATAACGTTGACAGCTTGCCCACACAAAACTCTGCTAAGACCAACTCAAAAAGTAAAACCCAAAATAATAACAACACTGACAAATACTCTTTTAATTTAACGGTTTTACAATACAATAGTTTGGCGAGGAACACATATCCAGACTAAGATAATATCGTGAGTTCCACTAGAGCTATACCAGTTTGACGGACGGTACTGAATTTCGATTCCAATAGCAAACGATTCGTTATCCCTTAAAATAATGTGATAAAAGTAGTTGCCAAGAAAAGAAAAACTTACCGAGGCTCTTCATAAACTTGAAAAAATTTCACTAAGAGCATCTTCCTATTATATTATATCCCTTCACTAAGATTACTTTGAAATGTTCCACATTGAAAATCCTAAAAATTTCCGATTAAAAAATGAAAAATTAACCCATAATATTACCGTCACTTGAGGTTTAATAATAAGACGCAAAAGCGATCCTAAAATATTTAGCAGATTCCTCGCAAATTCTCGACTTCATCATCAGCACTAGAAAAGATGGATGCCCATAAGTCGAAATGAATTCGCCAATACTTACGATCAATACTCTACGAAATAATTAACTACCCCGACAACTGATCATTTCATGAAGTGGAAATCGATAGTATAGATCTCTAATAAATATAAAATTATTCCAACCGCATTTACAGGAGAAGAGATTACACAACTCGCACAACCGATGCGGTGATTCTTAAATGCCAATCATGCACACATACGGCAATAATTTTGAACACCCCTAAATAGATTAAAAATAAAAAGTCAATGATAAAACTACTGACCTGACATTTCCAGAGTGTGAAATGCAGGCACCGTCAGCATAATCAGATAATCTATTAGAGAATAAATGCACACACATGCACTTGTATAAGAAGTAGTACGAGGGAAGACATATTCCATTTTCGTACTAAAAATATTTTTCCATATTCCGAAATGTCTGAGAAAAATTCAAAGAGACAGCGAGAAGTGAGGGTTCCAGTTACAGGAATCCCCATGAACCCCCTCATACAGGTAAATTTCTAAACTTTCGTCACTTAATTTAATATGTCCTCTGAGTTTTAGCCATGTGACCCCATCCATGCATCATTCCGGACATAGGCCGAACCAAGACCAGACGAGAACCTTTATGTCGTTAAATAAATTTATTGCATCATACAGAAAGTCTATTTAATGAATATTTTTTTTCCCAAAGTTTTTGTTAAACAAAAATAAAGGGAATACAAGTCACAATCTTACCAGCTAAAGCCGTATTTAAGTCACCAACCGCGACATATGTGGCGATGGCCCATAAGCATCCATTGGCAGTGGTCAGAGTCCGCCCTCACAAATCATCAACGATACTGAATATATTTGAAACCGAGTGAGAGGTCCGCAATTTTTTGACCCAATGGACGAGTGCAAGTAACGACTCTACCAATAAATATGCATAGAAAACCAGACGATGCGACGACGAACTAATTATTTCTAACTCGTGAGTTAGATTACCTGCATGTACAAATTATTATTAACTAAATAAATATCAGATATTATTAACTTAAAAATAAATTTGATTTTTTTTGATAATTAACAAATATTGTTATCATAAAAGTAAATTAAATAGTCACTAACGATTCATAATATAAAAACAAATCTAATGGTTACCAATTACCACATGGTAGAAATAACGCTTGTCCCATTAATAATCATCAATTATGGTAACATAAAAGTAAATTTAATTAATAGTTATAAATTATTGTTGAAATAGAAATGAATTTGATTTGTTATCGGTCGCCTATTATTACAATAAAAAGTCTATGTCATTTTATCAATATTTCCTGACCATTAATAACAAAAGTAGGTCTAATTTTATCCATAATTACCCATTGTTAGTATCCTAAAAGTAGATTTAATTGTTATTAATATAAAAAGGGTTTATAACTTTTTCAATAGTTACTAATGATCTTCATCACCAAAGTAAATTTGATTTTATTATAGTTATCCCTTATTAGTAGCGTAAAGGTAAATTTGATTTTTCCAATTGGTATCAAGTAGTATTATTAACACAAGGATAGATTAGAATTTTATCAATAGCTACTAATGATTATTAACGCAAAGTAGGTCTGAGGTTATTAAAAAATTACTAATCATTATCAACATGAAGTTAAATCTAATTTATTAACCATCTCCAAAATATTAGGGTGAAAATAGATTCGGTTTCATTATAGGATGTAAATTATGGGCAAGTTAAAAGTAGATTCGATCTTAGATAATCGACACCGAGTTTTGATAACCTAAGAGTAAACTTTAATTCCATTAAAGGAACAATTTGAAGCAACATTATCAATTTTAAACTCTCACTCCAACTTTTAATAAAATACCGATTTTCTGACATGCGATACTAACAATGACGTGAAGGGGTAAAGGACTCTGAACGACTGCCAACGAATCGAAAATTTTGACGACCCTTTTAACAACAGACCCACGAGTTGACCCCCGACATATAACATTGGCCAATCAGTACTAGACCTGTCTAAGCTGCGGATGTACCAATTACAATATAATGAATTGGCAAAATATAGATCAGAATTTAACTGTAATATTAATATCGTTGCCGGCGACACTGACTCGTTTTTTCTTGAGGTTAAGCACTGTAAGCTTGACATTCATTTGCCGGCAATGATAAGAGACAACCTTTTAGATACATCGAATTACGACCCGGCACATCCCTTATACTCGAGGAAATTAGATTCCGTGATCGGAAAATTTAAAGATGAAAGTAAAGGTCGCGGGTATAAGGAGTGGGTTTTCTTAAGACCCAAGTTGTTGAGGACTGACATCAAACATCAGTCTTATTTGGATTGCTACAATAAAAACGTAGTTTTCACAGTACCTCAAAGTAGGATAGGGACGCGGAACCATCAGCTGTACACATTTAAAAACAGTAAAATCGCTTTGAGTAATAACGATGATAAGCGATTATGGGTGGGGAAAAATACCAGTATCGCATTTGGGCATTATTTTGGGGTTGATGCAATAGATAGTGACCAAGTTAATTTCTTGGATGAGCCGCTTTTCGGTGGTTCGAGCCCCAGTTTTGATGACTCTACCGAAATCAGCGATAATGGACAGCTTTTCGATGGTTTTAACGAAGATAACATTGATATTGATGACGTGTATTTATCAGAATAATAAATGTTTTTAAAAAACTGTTTTTGTTAATTTGGAAACTTATTTATCTAGAAAACTTGTAATAGTTTTCATTTTTATTATGAAATTTAGATATAATTTTTTAAAATTTTAATTTTTTATAATTACATTTTTATAATATTATTATTTCATGCAAAAGCCGCAGCGTGACGAAACGCGAAATATTACTTTATAGATGTTTTAAATGTAAAAACACTATATATTTTAATGTATTTATAATTAATTCTTTGTTTTTATGAAGTTGTTTTTGTGAAGTTGTTTTTGTTTTTATGTAGTTGTTTTTATATATTTGTTTATTATGTTAATATTATTATTATTATTATTATTATTAATAAAATTAATAATAAGATTAATAATAAAAGTTTTTATAAGTATTTATAAGTATTAATATTAATAAAAGTTTTTAAAAGTAATAATAATAATAATAAAATTAATAAAAGTTTTTAAAAGTATTATTAATAATAATAATAATTAAAGTTTTTATAAGTATTAATAATAATAATATTAATAAAAGTTTTTATAAGTATTAATAATAATAATATTAATAAAAGTTTTTATAAGTATTAATAATAATAATTAAAGTTTTTATAAGTATTAATAAATTTTTATAAGTAATAAGTATATTAATAATAATAATAATAAATAATACTATTAATATTAATAATAATAATAATAATAATAATAATAGAATTTTTATAAGTATTTATAAGTATTTATATTAATAAAGGTTTTTAAAAGTGCTGGTGTACTGGGTGTAATTAATTTGTTTAAATCTGTGCAAAGCTTATTCAAGCTTATTTCTCTCTATCAAAATGCCTTCTTTTCCTAGGGTCTATGCTGTCTCACCCAGACGCCCCACAATTTTAATCCTATTACTATATACCCATGAGCAAGCTCATGTTGGTACTGTATATAGCAGCTGAAAAATCATGAGCAGGTGAGCTCTATTTCTAGAACTACTCCCCATGATATTTTCACTTTCGGGTTCCTGACTGCCGATGGAAGGTCTTACGTTTCTTTCTATCTATACGCTTGTCCATACTCATCTATTTCTACAATTCCTATATCAATTTGTCATCATTACTGTTTATTTATTAAAATATTTTTCAAAAATTTGGGCAGCGTTCCGCCCTTATTTTATGGAAAATTCCTTGTTTCATACAAACGTTAACCTATGGTAAATTGAAATGAATGCATTATCATGAGATCATTATTTTAGTCCAATAACTCATATTTGCTTTCCTATGGTCGCCACAGTTACCACCATTCGTAAATCTCTATATTATCTTCTCACAGATCTATGCCAAAATGTATCATTTTATTTTAATTTTCCACCCCGATGATTATCGAACAATGTACGTGATCTAAACCTACTTTATACTTTCGTTGACTTAAATTTCTATCACTAGTCGTACCCTTGACAATATAATAATCGGCAGGAGTTAAATTAAAAATTCAATTTTCCTACTTAAACATATAATAAGGTTATCCCCTTAATTATGGCGATCTTCCCGAATATTAATTTTTACCGTTCCGACCAACATTGAAATGGCCGCCCCGGTGAAGTACGACGGCGTCCTACTCCGCGATCAGTGTGACAAGACCTGACCATGCCGGCAGACACCGAAGGGTGGTTAGCGACAAGGCAACACCTCAACATTCCTCAAAATCAACTGAGGAAATTGAATATTGCCCTAACACTTTCCACAAACTAATATAAGTAAAATGAATATAAATAAGTTAAGGGGGACCTGCCGAGCAATGCCAAAAGACATTGCGGCCATCCAGAATAAGTTAAATTAAATAAAACATTAACTTGGAAAAATATATTTCTACAAAAAAGAACAATACTTACGATCGACAAGTTCGTCAGTCAAGCATCCAAATTTCAAAAATTGTCATACATTGGCATAAAAATTGACTAAACAATTGTCTAAAACAAATTGTCTCAACAACTGACTAAAAATTTTGTGTCTACAAAATTTTCTAAAAGTCTAAAAATTATGAAAATGACTGCTGTATATATAGTCATTTCATGCCTGGGTGCGACCAATCAGAGTATTTTGAGCCTTTTTCGGCTATTTTTCGGGGGGTTTTATTGCTTTAACTTTATTTTAAATATTTTATTTTTCTCCTTATTTTTCTCTATTTTTTGATATTATTTTCTCAATATTTCGTAAATTTTTATTTATTTATTTTTTATTATTATTTAACCATTCTTTTTGATTGTTTCTCTTTTTACCCTTTGATATTTAAATTTTTGGTCGCCGCTTCCGCCTATGTATTTTCTAAACCTTCTTTTGCAAGGTTTTGGCGGTTTTATATTTTGGTTTTGTGTTTCTTTCTGCATCTGTAGGCTTTTCAATGATTTTAATTAATATTTGTTTTATTTAATTTTGTTATGTTTTTATTTTGTTTTATTTAATGTTTTATTTTATTTTTTTTTTGATTTCTGCTTGCGGTACGTGCTTATGTTACAGCAGCCATATTGATAATTTTCAAACCTCGTTAATTATTTTGTTTTAATTTACACAATTTTTTCATTTTTGTTTAAATTATGGCTTGTAGCCCAACAAAAGTAATAATAATAATAATAATAATTAAAGTTTTTATAAGTATTAATAAAATTTTTATAAGTAATAATAGAATATTAAAAGTAATAATAATATTAATAATAATATTAATAATAATAATAATAATAATTATAATAAAAATATTAATAATAATAATAATAATTAAAGTTTTTATAAGTATTAATAGAATAATAAAAAGTAATAATAATAATAATAATTATAATAAAATAATTTACAAAATAAATACTACTTATTTTTATAAGTAGTAAATTAAAATTTAAAAATGTTTAAAAATAATATGACCTTGAGAAATTTTGAATGACCCTGAAAATTTTTGATGACTCATCCAATGACCTTGACCTACTTTTGAATGACCTTGAAAGTTTTTGATGAGTCACCCAATGACCTTGACCTACTTTTGAATGATCTTGAAAATTTTTGACGAGTCATCCAATGACCTTGAATGAGTCATGGTCTTTGTTTCAATGACCTTGAATGAGTCATTGTCTTTGTTCTGAAAAATTTGTACTTTTAAACTTAGAAAAAATTTTTTTTGCCGGGGGGGGGGTATTTGAGCTAGAGGGCCGGTATCCCACTACTCAACAAGACTTCATGGACACAGCGACCGGGGAAGTAAGTAGTGAGATGGCCTCGAACCTAGATCCCCAACCTTGGAGTAAGTTCTAATTTTCATTTTCAATGATTATCCAATTTTTCGTAGATAATTTTATTCTCAAAACTATATAAATCTAGCGTAGAGATTTCTTGGAATCCATTTTAATAAATGTATTGTAATAATTACATAAATCTTTTGTAGATAAATTTGTAAATTCATCTTAATAAATGTATTGTATTAATTATATAAATCTTTTGTAAATGATTTTAAATTCATTTTAATAAATGTATTGTAATAATTACATAAATCTTTTGTCGATAAATTTGTAAATTCATCTTAATAAATGTATTGTATTAATTATATAAATCTTTTGTAAATGATTTTAAATTCATTTCAATAAACGTATGGTAATAATTACATAAATCTTTTGTAGACAAATTGTTAAATTCATCTTAAGGAATGTATGGCAATAAATATAGGAATCTTTTCGTAGATTTTCTCGGAATTCATTTATATGACGGTATGGTAATAATTAATCGAATCCTTGTGAATATTTTCGAAATTCAATCTTCTTAATTGTATCTCTAATAATTAAAGGATTTTTCGTGTAAATAATTTTTCCTTGAAATTCATTTTATAATGGTAGATAATAATTGCATAAATATCAGGATATTATTGAAGTTTACTTTAATAATGGTATTCAATAGTTATATGAATTTTTATAGATACTCTTGCAGTTTACCTTAATAATCAAATGATCACACAGCTTGTTGCAGATAACCTTCGAAGTTCGAAGTAATACTCGTACCCAATGATTACACGGATTTCTTATGAGTAATTCTTGCCAGAATTAGTGACTTTGTAGAGAGGAATCTGCCAGTCGCCAAGTCCAATGTTATTCTTCCACATGATCAATTTTTTTTATGGATACTAACTGAGGATATCTGTGGTAAAAGGAGGTACATCGAAAAAATTCGATAAAGATCTTAAATTAACATTAGTTATAACAGTTAAATTTTCTGTTCCTTGAAACAATGTTTTCCTTCTTCGACCCATGTAGATGTATCTATTTAAGAGTGTTGAGTAATAAAATGCCGTACTCCATGGCAAGAGTATTTGTTTCTTAGCAATCATTTTGTACATTTTTTTTGTACGGCCTAGATTTTGATGACATACCTATTCCGTTCGTTTTATCTTTTATGCCCTACATAATGAAACTGTTAAGGGGTATACCACCCAGATAGTAATGACACCTATTTCCTTTAATTATGAATTCCGAAATAAGTAATTTACATGGTCATAATATTGTTTAGGAAGATCAGGGCCTTTTATATGGGTCCCCCAACATGTCGCCGACCAGTGGAGGCGAGCGTGGCGACACTTCGGTCGAGAAAAATACCCCGATAATCCCCAAACCGGAGAAAACCGGCGGGATGACATGCTTCTGGTGGAGAGTACGATGAAACAATCTCGGCAGCAAGGACAACCAAGTGACCCCAGCCCAGCCCAGGAAATTCATGATTGGGCTCGAGTACTTCTGACATGCCTCAAGGACCGCCAACGATGGGTCAACCTACTGGTAGACTGGGCCAGTAATTACCTGGCAAACGTCGAGGACGACATTGCCAACGGTAGGATCGCGGAGTCCTATTCCTTCATGACACGATCCAGCTCCAAACCAGTACGCAATACAAAGCGCCCGGTAATGATCTTTGAGGAAGACCTATTTACCCGGTCTACTAAGAACCGAAATATTGAAGGCGATGTCGACATCATGAATTCCCTTAACAATCGATAAACCCAAATTTCATGTTCAATAAATGATTAATTGCAATTTTGCGTTTTTTGAGTTTATTATATAAATTAAAGCCACACAATTTGTATGATTGTTTGAGTGATTTACTATTCACGAAATCAGAATCAATGTCGTTAATTACAGAAATGAAACCTCTCCAAATACTACGGATAGAACTGACCCGTGCCCAACAAACCAATAAAACCCTCTATGACCAGATCATTCAGTTAACCCGTGAGATCCAGCAAACGAAGGCCTCCTGGGTGGATCCAAAGCAGATCAATACATCAACGGCTTACAGCAGCCCAGAAGGGATGGGCGGACGAAAAACAGATGAATCAGAATCTCCGAACACAGATATGGGGGTTGGAAGTTGCCCTGTCCGCCTCTCAAGAAGGGGCAGCTGTCACCTACCCCCTCGTCTTCGCTCCCGCTCAACTGGCCTACCGCGAGGCGATGACAACCCCAACAGCAACCCCAACAACAACAACAACGCCGAATAATTATCGACCGGGGCGAAAGGAGCGGGCAAAACGCCGAGCCACTCGATTGTTGAATAAGGCCTAAATAACTCCTAGAATGTGTTTTAGTTTGTAATTCATACATGTTTGTTTTTATAATTACATATTCCCGATATTGAAAACGGTATCGTCAGAGGTTTGATAAGTGTTGTTAGTCTAAAAATCATTGTAAAATTCCTTCTATACCATGATAAACTCTAACATTAAAGTTCACGACATACGGGGACCGATAATCTAAAATCGAGCACACGTCTTCTAACGACAGCTCGTTGGACCCAGGGGTCGTCCGAGCAATTATAGTATTAGTAATAACACTCACTTTTTGCGGATGATCCACCCACTCGAGCACATTTCCAACGTTGCTCAACAACGGGTGTCGGGTGGCAGTAAAAAATATTTATATGGCGTTACCGGGGTAACCACAGATTTAAACAAACAACAGTACCCAGTAACCCACCAATATTAATAAATTAGAAGGTTTTCCTACACGTGAAGTGGCTACATACAGTTCTCCATGTGAGAAGCAGGGATTCTCCAAATCTATTCTACACAATTGCAGCGATCGCTTTTGTTCTTTGTTTATAGTTATTGAAAAAGCTAGTCTCACCGGAAGGAATTCTTGGAATTTGCTATTCAAAATTGTTGCTTCGATGACATTTTTCATAATTTGTTTTACCGAAAGTCTCGTATCGTAACAAAATTATGGTGGATTGATGTTTCAGAGAAGAATGACAGGCACTCAAATTTTCAATGTTAAAATGTGTGGTGGACAACCTGGCAAATCCAGTGAATTCAAGAATTCAGTTGGTAATTGACAACTTCGTCTTGATTTATCACGGTGTCAATGAACTTATATGTTGTCGCTTCGCCTGGTATTATACTTTGAGTTTTGAAATTGATGGCATTTACATTATTCTTGGTAGTGGCTAATATAGCACGTGAACTGGGCCAATGATGATTTTTGTAATTTCACGTGATTTTTGGGAAAACTTGTAGAATCAATTCGTATCATACAAAAGTTTGCTGGTAGTGTGATACTTTGTGTAGATTTGTCGATTGCCATCTTCCAATTCTCAATATCCAGTAATCGTTTTGCGAAACGTTAGGCGGATGTATCGTTTTGTAGTGGAACCCGCACGTTGGTTTTCAAAGTCAATTTCTTAACATTACGCCATAAAACTGATGATTTGAAACATGCATTAAGTTCATCAGCCGGTGTTGAACGTGGAATAACTGGCAGAGTTTGACGAAAATCACCAAGCAGTAAAATTAGTGCTCCACCGAAGGGCTGTCCTTTTCCGCTCAAGTCTTGCAGTGTACAAAATAATATTCACAAAATAAATTAAACGCAACACACTACATAATTATAAAATTTTTCAATTTAGTAAAATTAAAATAAATATTCAAACTTAAATAAACAAGCTTATTGCATTTCTTGTAGGTAGTATGTAACATAATATAATTTATAATTTTTATCTGTAGCAGCTATAGGAGGGCGATATTTAAAAAGTATGTTTATACCTAAAACCTTCGCAATAGTGTACTCAATGTCTTCTTAAAGTTTCTTGACGATCGGAAAAACAGGAAAGTGATGCATAGAATACAAACAAACTAACATACATAAATTTTAAGCGTAGAAGTGTAAATCGTCGATTTCAAATAAATTTTTTAAAAATATTGTTAACAAAGGCCTATCCTGTTGGATATGTCCTGTGTTCTGATTGTATGTGTATGATGCTGTCCTATATATTGAAAGCATTCTATATTTTGCAAACGGTAAATCAAATGGAGAGTCTTAAATTAAATTAATTTTTTGAATCATGCTTGATCTGTAAACAGTTTGTAGTATCCATATTAACTAGAAGGTGAATAAAATGGTGTCAGAAAAAAACGTTCAAAATCGAAGAATCAATTTTATCGTTGTCAGATATAATATGTCCATTCTTTCTGGACAAATTAGAATCTCCAAAGTGCTGGTTTGTGATGTTCGAAGCTACTTTCAGTTCAAAGTCAACAAGCGGACAAAAATTCATCAGATTATTATCATGTTTACCTCCATATATGTTGCAGGAGTTTTCAAATGCCACTGAAGAATCTGTAACACAACAGGATTCTTATAGAAAACTTAAAGATGCATTCCTTTCAAGAAATACCGTAAATATGATAACAATATTTAATCGGCAATTTCAAACAGCTCATTGGAACTCAAACTCTCATTCAGTTTCCGAAACACATAATTCGTGATTGGGAATAGATACAACCTGGTTTTACGAAACATGCGACAAGGATAATTAAGAATATATTCATGAATAGCATGGCCAAATCTTTAAAATTGATTTTAGCTACATAAACTACTGATGATGTAGAACAGCTCGCAATTTTAGCAAACAAAATTCATTCTGTCTCGAATAGACAAAAGGAAAGGATAAACAATTAACCTAACAGCTAAAGTTCAAGATTTGCAAATGGAAATATCTGTTTTACGACAGCAACCACAAACACGAAAAACTGGCAACTTAGAAGAGCGGTTAGGTGAAACTATGTTATTTTAGCTTTCGTTTTGGTAAAAATGCTCAGAAATGCTTCCCGATTGCCAATTCCAAAATAAGCCAGGTCTTATCATACTGGGCATTGTATGTTTCATGAGAGAAAAAATGTGGATTCAAATACTTGTGCACCAAATTACAGATATTTTAACTACAATCAACAGTCATTTTCAAAAAAAGTTTAGAACCAGCTGGACAAATTACTGGTTGCTCGGACCTATTTAAGGTCAATTCACCAGATATCACTAGGGTCTCATCTCAAAACCAGAGTAGATCATATTCGATTAATTTTATTGTGAAATCTGGTTCTTGCTTTTCCATATTACCAGTTACCCGTTTTCCAGTAATTAAGAGCGAGTTATCAGCAGCAAATGCTCTTCAGTCTCATTATACAACCAAATTCAAATTTTCTTCAAACTTCCACCAATTCCAAATGATTTTGTCTGGATTTTTCTGTAGCACAAGTTAAGCAACTTTGAGTATGCAAGATCCAATAACTATGTCAAATATAAGGATCTTGCAATGGAGATAAGAAAATTCTATAAATGTTCCACTACAATTTCAGCTCTAGTTTAAGGCACTCTCGGATCATGGGACAATCAGAAAAACACCATAATGAAGAAAATTGGATTGACTGAGAAGGAACTCAAGAACCTTGCCACGAATGCCTCGGTTACAGCTATGAGGGCCAGCTATCATATATCGATAACAATTTTCAACCAAATAACTAATAAAGGAACCTAAAGATTGCAGGAATTGGATCTGCTATTGTGTGATGTAACAGAAATAAATCAAACCAACTAGAAGGATAGAGAAATTCTCTCCTTATGCATTATAGGCCTGTTTACTTGTTTCGTGAATAAAACTTTAATTTTTTTCTATTACTGAGTCAGTCCCACGGTTTTGAAAATTTGTTTTGGCAGAGTACCAGCGGACGATAAACTACCTCGCTTCGACCATTCCATACTTATTTAAACTAAAAAAATTTATTCAGCTGCCGACCCGGCCGACCGAAGTATCACGGATCCACACAGAAGGACAGTGCGATTCCGCACTTGTTTCGCAGTGAAACATTGGCAGGCGCTGTGGGACCTGGGTAGCGGCCGCGGTTGTGGGTGGCCGATTTATGAACTCTATACGAATGATGACGTGAAGCTACTCAATGTAGTAATTTAGATGGAATTTAGTCGGAACCCGGACAAGGAAGCCCGGTAATTAAAAAAATAGGCTTTAAATTGAGCAAAGGAATTCGAGGAGAATTCAGACAGACCGCAGCGGCTTGGTATCGGTTGGCTTACGTGAACTCTGCAATAATGTCAGAAAGAATACCCAGTCCGGATAAAAGGATCCTATGTATGAGGTTCCCTATAAGTTGAAAATCGTACAGGTCCCTTCAATCGTAGCGATACTAACCAACCTGATCAGAGTTCCAAATGTCATTCCATAAAGTTGGAAACGGACAAGAATAGATCCCTTGTACACGAGTTCACAGTGAGATGAAAACCTAGGTACCGATCCAAGCGCCTGATCTAAGAAACTACGGACAGTCTGAATTTAAATGTTTTAGTTTCATACAAATTTAGTATGGTGTTAATAATATAAATCTATAATTAGTCTGTTAATTATCTAAATCAGGGTTTCCCAAACTTTTTCTGCAATGGAACCCTTTGAAAGCAAATAAATTTTGACGTAACACTTGACTTATCTTTTAGGTTGGGTAATTCCTAATAGAAAAAATTTAAAAAAATGTTATTAAACACATTATTTATTTAATATATAAACAAAATATATATACACATACATATATAATATAAACAAAAAAATGGAGTAAATAAAGGACCTAATGACTTAGATGATTTTGAGTCCGTGAATTGCATATCTTCTTGATATCAGGCACAATATTGGTAAGTTGGATTCTAATATCTGGTGTGGTGTCGAGCCTGTTCTGCACTTTGACTTTGTTGCAGCATAATTAGAAAATCCCGCTTCGCATAAATAGGTTGTTGAAAACGAAAGTAAAAAAATAATGGCAATTTTATCTCTTGATTTAAAAATTGTAATACTTTTTCCTTGTAATGATAAATTAACTTCATTGCACTTGGTAAAAATATCTGCCAGATATGCAAGTTTTATCAACCATGAAGGATTTGATAAAACCTCACCAAATTTGTGTCCTGGATTATTTTGTGCCTTCAAGAAAACCAATAACTCACTTTGAAGTTCATAAAGTCTTAATAGTGCATTTCCTTTAGATAACCATCTCACTTCAGTATGTAATAAAAGTGCTTTGTGTCAGCTACCCATTTCATCGCACAGAATTTTAAATAATCTGAATTGAAGTGGTCTTGATTTTACATAGTTTATCACTTTCATGGCTTCATCCATAACATTTTTTAAATTTGTTGGAATTTTTTTAGTCACCAGTGATTGCCTATGCAAAATACAATGACTGCTACTGGTTCTTGTAGCTAATTTCTGGATACGTGATACAACACCTTTCATCTTTTCTACCATTGCTCGAGCACCATCTGTAGACAAATCTATACATTTCTCCCAACCTATCTCTTGATTTGTAACATAATCATCAATACAGTTGAATATATTTTCTCCCGTAGTTTGTCCATGTAAATATGCGCACATGAGTAAATCTTCTTCAATACTTTTATCATATGTATAACGATCAAATACTAGTAGTACAGCTAATCCTGCGACATCTGTAGATTCATCCATTTGCAATGCATATTCACTGCAAAGTTCAAGACGGCGAATTAACTCTTTCTCTATGCTAGTATGAAAGTCTTTAATATGCCGTGAAACGGTATTATTTGATAATTGTATTGCATCTATTTTTTTAGTAGCCTGCTTGTTAAGAACACATGACACCATTTCTTTCACACATGGTTTAATGAGTGTTTCTCCAATTGTATGAGCTTCAGCATTAAGTGCAATGCGATAACTCACCCGATAAGATGCCTCTGTTGCATTTTAATTTTCAGTTTTAGCCATTGTAATCATTTGAAGTTTAGACTTTTCTAGTGAGTCACGTTGTCTCTTAAAAAGACGTATGTCTTTTCCTTTATAACCAGTGTGCATCGTTTTGAGGTGCCTACGGAGTTTTGCTGGAGCAAAGAACCTTTTGCGAGTATTTTATGACATAAAACACACATTTCATAAGGAGAATCTGAATTGCCAGTAGATATAAATCCCAAATTTAAATAAATCTCATCGTACTTTCGTTTTTTCGTAAATGAATGAGCCACAGTTTTTAGATCATTTTCATTTACAATGATAGACGTATCAGTAGAATTAAGCCTTCCTTTTGTTGAAGTTCATGCTTTCAACTAATTTCACACGATTTTTTCACCAACATTTATGGCACCATGCGCGTATATAGTTCGACTAATTGCTAACAAGGATGTAGTAAGACTGGTTGATTTTTACATTATTTCGAAAAAAATATGGTTGAATTCGTTGGGAACAGAAATTTTGTGAAACATGTGCACAGATGTTCATATTATTGACTCTTATCGCAGTAATAAATTTCAAACATTTTTTAGGATGTAAAATGAAGATTTACTGCAATAATAGCATAAGCTGCTCTTTTCAACTTCCATAAAGCTTAGTCTCACTATCTGGAAGGGTCTAGTACCTAACTTAAGAACTATTGTGAAATATTTTTACAAATAATAATTTCTTGTGAATAATATCTGTAGTGTTAAAATATGAATATGTGTATATTATATTAAATTAAATTAAATTCTTCCGACAAATTGTAGCAGAACCCTTATTCAGGTTTAGCGGAACACAGTTTGGGAAACCATGATCTAAATCTAGTTAATTAAATCTAGTAGTTATTCCTTTTATTATTTGGCCACCCCGAGAGTGGTTTTTGAAGGCGTTCTTTTTGTCAGCATCCTTCCAACTTCGATTCTCCATCACTTAAAGGAAATAAATTAAATTTGTTTATACTTTACTGACCGAGATAACAACTTTCCTTACGACGGAAGTACGAGTACTCTAGATTAAAAACGCGAAACTGCACGAGCTTGTTAAGAGTGTTTGAAAAACATTATTTTGTATGTGGATTATCTGACAAGACCATACAAATTTCAAAAATAAGAACCCAGAAACCCACCACCATCGAAGTTAATTTTGTTCAAAAAGAACAAACAAGGATAATTTGAAATTGAAGATAGGTCTACGACCAATCTTCTAACTATTAAGAGGTATTAAAAGTATAAAATATTTTGGAATAAGCAAAAAAACTTTTGGTTTTTTTCTCTTGTTACAATGTAAGTTAACTAGTACATTAAACAATATTAATTTTTATTTATAGTAGAAATTGATATTTTTTATTGGATGTTAAAATAATTAAAATATTTAGATAAAAATATTGTATAGTGATCGATATTTATTATTGTAAAATTTAAATAATAATTTAAAGATTTCTTCATTATATAAAGTAATAAAAAACTTTGTTTATTTGCTCTAAATTTAATCATTTATTATTCTTTAATTTTTAAGATTGTTTAATTTTCGACATATTGCTAGGTAATCATCTTTATTTCTTTGTTATGTTATAATTATGTAAAAATTAATATATATAATGTTTTGCAGAATTGGTATCAATTCTTCTCCAATAAATAGCATAGCTAAAATCTGGACAATAAGTTTGACATTTTCAAAAGAAATTGTAGCGAGGCAACTTCAATTAAATGCCTTTCTGATTCGCAATTTTCTTTTGACCGTAACCATTTAAATAAATCAATATGTACTGCTACTTCAAATCAAAATCAGTTATATATCAGCAAAGACCAAGAAATTTTAATTTCTAGAAAAATTAGAGGGTGGGTTATTTATTTTTTCATGCGATGTTAATTTCTTACATTTGTAGAATTTTGAATAAAGTTACACCAGAAAATTTTGATAAATTATCTTTAGATGTACTTAACATTGGTATAGAGTCAAGTGCTGTTATTTCTATTTTAGTAGATTTAGTAAGCATTTGTCTAATAACTAATCATTAAGTAATGCTTAAATTCAGCTGTATAAGAAAGCAACAAATGAACCAAAATTTACTGCACTTTATTCCCGATTATGCCTAAGATTGTGTAAAGATATTCCAAATTTTGAACCCTCATCTAGTAATAGTACTGTGAGTATTATTAAATTAATTAACTTTCATATGAGATTTGGTTAAAATAATCTTTATAATTAACAAATATTCTTATTAATTCTAATGTGCGTATGAATATTTTGTTTTTGATTGGTTGAATTTTGATTGGCTTGGCTTGTTTGAATTTACAAGCATTTCAATGGATTTAGTTTTTGGATTTTACTGTATTGTATTGTGATGTCCTCATTCTGTATCAGTTTTTTGTATCTTCTGAATAAGTTTAATTCCATAATGAGCCTTCAATATTGTCAGTAAAGTGTTTTATGGTATAACATTTTGTTAAACATAAGTTATTCTTTTTCTGAGACACAAAGTTGAACTTTCAGCTGGTCTTTTCCGTAAATAGAAATATAAGGGGATATTGGATTTTTTTCAGGGTTCGAGTAGTATATTGTCCGTTACTCATTAAAATTTTCTCTCAAAATAAACTTACTAAAAATTTGCAAAAATTCGAATACGTCAAACACAGATAGTGAAACACTGGTCAAAGCAGAGGCTTCGAGACAGTATTTAGCGCCCGGGTACAAGGTATAAATTTTGTGCACCCACTGTCACTTTAAAATAAGAGAACATTACTCAATACTCATATCATATTTAAAGAAAAATAAAGTTTAACTGCTACAACAGTAAGGCTATATTAACCGGCACCCAGTGCGCATTTTCTAAAAATTAGATATAAGAGAATTTTCCGATGTCACCTTATGAACAAGGTTGTTATGATCAAAATATGTTGTAAACAGCAATATTAACGAAGGAACGAAACTACAGTTGTTTCTTTCTGATTTTGGAGGTGAACTTTGTAAATTTTTTAGTTCAACACGAATACCCACGACAACGGCACAAAGCTACGCCTCTGGTCAAGAGTCTACGAAAACCTTAGTTTGGTCCGTCTAAATTATATCAAAATTATTTAAATAACATTCTTTACGAATAACATAATTTATCCATTATCATACAACATCAGAAGAAACTTTATTTTAGATTAGAAATGGCAAGGAAAATTAAAATGATATAATAATAATAAATTTAGTTTTCAAAATACATCCTCAACTTCATTGAGATATCAAGATTTATTGATGAGCTCAACTGCAATAATTTTTAAGTTGTGTAAATTTCAAACATTCTATCAAAGTACTTTTCAGATTACATATTATAGCAAGATTTTGGTCTCACAACAATTCGTCTTCGACATTTTAATCTTAATTGTACATCAATAACTAAACATTGTAAAATAAATGGCAGCAAAAGATTCTTAATTCATCAGAACTAAATTCTGATTGCATACTCAAAAAATAATATAAAAAATAATATAAACATTAACTAAGTCATTTGATATCTACTATTCTAATATCATATTTGATTCAACCTTTTTCATAATTTATTTTATTTCATTTGAAATATCAATGGATTTCGAGGTTTCAGCCATTTCATTAAAATCAATCTGGATATATCGTTATCATTCAATGTATTTTCTTCGTTTTTATTTAAATTCAAATCAATATTATCAAATTGAATTTTATTAGAGACTTCTTTCTGAGCTTTAGGTGCAAAGCTTTCAACATATTCCTCTCCAGATGTATCCTTAATATAATTAACAAAACTTGCTGCTAAATTCATGCTTTTCTACATAAAATTAAATTGACAATATTTATTAAAACTTCAAATTATTCACTTTCAAAAAATAATAGTCTACTAAATTTAAAATTCAACATTTGTTTATAAAAATATTCTCTTTTCATTTTTACTCTTTTAATTTTAAATAATAATCTGCATTCAAATAATATATTGTTAGCATTTTATAAGTTTTTACGAAAATATTTCTGTAAATTAACAAGAATATATTGATATCAAATAGAATATAATGATTTTAATCTATGTTTAAAATTGTATATTTTTCACTATTTTTGATTGATTTATAATTTTATCAAATCAACTCAGATCATAAAATTGATTTTTGATTTCAATTTATCAATTATTGAAAACTTTTGCTTTAAAATATTATTAACAAATTATTAATTATTATATCGAAATTGGAAAAGAATAATGCTCAATGACTTTTCAATTATTGTTCTCTGAGGATTTCACGTTTGGACTGAATAATAAATTGTAAACATTACTGAAAATATTATAAATATTCACCAGCATTTAATTAAAACGTTTCAATTATCTATTCATTTCGAATGCATTTTATAATAATTTTAAATTATTCATTTTAAAATAACGCTCATTTTCTTTACACAAAACCGGCAAAAAAATCATTTTTTATTGTAGAAAATAAAAATTGAATACATAAATTTTCTAATTTTAAGGGATAAAAAAATGTGAACTTTAATTAAAAAAAAGTTTTTGTAATTTTCATGCAAACAGGAAAATAATATGATTGTACATTATGTACATTTTAAGTATTAAAAACTTGTTTGTGTGTGATACATCATAAAACACGGAGCTACACATAGACCAACATTGCATGGTTTACAATACTATCGCTAATACGCACGTCAAAAGAGTTATGCTAAATACTGTAAAACCTGTACGTAATATTACGGAATTACACAAATTTGCCAGTAACGGATACCCGTAATATTTATGGTTTGCGCATTAAGGTGTTAAATAACTTATTTAGTTTGTTGTTTCAATTGATTAGGATCACCAGTAATTCAATTATGGACAGGACATATTAGCCCGTTGTTAAGATTATGTTTGTATATTTGTCCAACATTTTGGTTGTTGAATTACGAATTCACGGTTTTCAAACTACCATTAATTCATTATAGTAACGTTTTGCTTATGCTCCTGAGATCTGGAATCATATTTTATTTCATTTCCCCATTTCAACAGAATTATTAAAGAAATCTGTTATTCTACATTTTACTAAATATTCAAAATGCATACTTTTTCCCACTAAAATATTTGATAGGTTTAACCATTGCAACAATCATTTCTGCAATCTTCTGCCGTATTTTCCACCATAGATTAATTATAATAATTAACATTTGTTTTATACCACAATCAGTTTATTTAAACAAAATTTGAATAAATAGTTATTGTGAATAATAGTATTTACAATAAATTGATCAACTCGTTTGGTTACGTAGTCATTTGCAAATAAATTTTTAATAGCAGTATATACACAGTTTTAAAAAAAAGATAGAAAATATATATTTGCATGCTTCATGACGTATATTGATAGTTTAACACTTTTAAAGGTATAAATGATAGATTTAGTTAAGTAAGTGCTTCTAAATCAGAGTCCTACCAATATATTAAATGACTCCGCAACTTTAAATAATAAATAGGAAAAGTTGACTAGTTTCATTTTAAATTCAACAATTCTTAGCAATATAGTTTCAAAAAAATTTTCGATGCTATAATAATATTCTATTAGTTTAAACATGCATATGATAATTTATCCTTAAAATTTACGATGAAAATGTTTTCTCAATTTTATTTGTGTAAAATTACACTGTAAACCAAGGTCATGCACTTGTTGATATAAAAAAACGGAAAAAGTTTGAGTGTCGGGAGAGTATGAGTTGCAAGTATGCTTGTCGAATACTGGACATAATATTTAAGAAATTTGCAAAAAAATATAATTTGTTTTTTTTCATAATTATTCATTTAGATCAGCGTTTCCTAACCTATGGGTCGAGACTCCAATGTAGGTCGCGTGACAATTTTCCAGAGGTCGTCTGAGACCTATGAAAATAATTTGTCTACACTAGTCAGTGGTTTATTACTATCATTTTAAATTTAAGCGATAGGTCACAGCACCAGAAAGGTTGGGAAACGCTGCGGTAAAGTATAAAATATGAATAAAATCAGATATTTAGAAGTCAAAAACATAATAGTTAGCTGCAAAAATGCAGTGACTGAAGAGCAACCCATATGAATTTTATTGTTGAGATCGCCACAACTTGGTAAATATTATCAAGAGTCACAGCACCAGAAAGGTTAGGAACCGCTGATTTAGATAACTTTATTAAAACGTTAATTAATTTTAAATTTTAAATATAGATATTGTCACCAATTATTAGAGAAAAGTCACACACACACACTTGAATTATTATTGGTTCTTAAACCAAAGCTCCGATAGGAATTAACTGATAAAAATTTAGGTATAGCATTACAAGACTTCTAATTAACTTAACGTTTAATTTTTTTACAATAATTATTCTAATAAATCAATTTTTATAAACTTTTATTCAAATTCATTTAGTTAAGGGCCATCCATAAATGACGTCACACGATTTTTGCCGATTTTTACCCCCTCGCTCCCCTTGTCACGCGTCGTCACAAAAAGTTAGCCACCCCCTCAAATTTGACCTAATAGGTCAAATTTTGTAATACATTTTTCTCCTACTTCCACATATTTGAATGACTTAAAACTTTGTATACATACATAGTTCCGATAACAATTTAATAATTAAATTTTATTTCGTCATAAATAACTTAATTAAGATAACTAAAAAATATAAAAATTATTACATAGTTGTATTTTTTATTTTAACATTTTTAGTATTTTTGCTATTTTATATTTTTTATAGATAAGTAGTTATTAAAGTAATTGCCCGCGGATTACTGATCATTAGTCCGTGAAATAGTCAAAAATTAATTTTATTTTTCAACTGTTTTATTTACTCATGACATTGAAATATTAAATAGAAATTGTTATTTTAAAAATAAAATCTAAAATATCTTTTAAAAAACGATTATTTATTGCGGTATATTTTGATAGGTGGTATAAAGTTCAAAATATCAATGTTAAATTTTAAAATATCTTTACTATCGAATCTATTAACTCTTCAAAATTTGACCTATAAATTTATTAAAATTTGAATAATGTGAAAAATTACGAAAATTTTTATTCAATTGCTTCTAATTTTTACCAAAAGCTGGGATAATAAAAGAAGCACGACTGACACAGTATAAGATTTTCACATCTCTAACTTCGATTGTAAATTATACACATAGTTTGGGGCTGTAATATTAACTTTATATCTATTAACTAAATATATCTACAGATAAGCCATATAGATCTAAAACAGATACTGGATTTTCCATGAATTGTTGTATTTAGAAAGTTTAAATTACATTTTTTAAATACTATTTAAACATAATATGAATGGTATATGTTAAACTACGGTCAGGATTCGACCCCTTAAACGCTTTTTGACCGGCTCCAAAAGTCCCAGCAGATAGTCAAACAAATTTGGATCTTGTTTTCTTTTATATTTGTATATGATCATTTTATTTGTTTGTTTCGGGTTAACCATGTTTGGCGCTTATGAAAGTGTCAAACATTTGTAACCCGGCCCTCAAATATTTTATTAAAATTCAAGTGGCCCAGGTCCAAAATGTTTGCCCATTCCTGTGTTAAACTATTAAGAAAAATATTATTGATTATAAATATAAAATGTTAATAATACATTTCCAAATTAAATTTGCTATAAGCTATACATCATATTCACGTGACATTTTTTGTAGTTATAAAATACACCAAAGCACAATTAACATATAATTGCATGTTCATCATTTTGATTTATATGGATAGAATCGAATGTATTTTTCTTTTGTCCTGTGGTTCTGGCGGATCTGGCGGGAGGTGCACACCTCTTAGTTTTTCCTACATAAAAATCATTACAAAATTATGAATGCATGTAAGATGTATCAGATATGTCCTCAGACTTTATCCAACAAATGTTTGTGTGTCATCCCCGCATTTGTGAAAGGGCCTATAAATTATATATTATTATTAGTTTATATTATGGAATCTAGCAAGCCTCCTTTCCAAAAATTTAAGCAATGCATCTTGCTATTTGACCACAACCGGCGAAAATTGAACATATCTCTCTCCAAAACACCAACATATCTAGTCTTTTCCATTATTTCCATTTCAGCAAAATGATATTGTTAGAGGATATTGTTAGACTTGAGTAAACCTGAGCACGCAAAATTCTACTAAAATTTCCCTAAGACCGCAACATGAGAATTTTAATTTTAGTCTTGGGAAGTATTCCTTTTAGCCAATTCTCTTGAAATACCCTGTTTTACAAAATGTATGTTCTAAAAAGACAAAATCCATTTTACAAACATCGTATTCCAGATTTGAATGGGTTAAATTTGATCCAGTAGATTGCATTTTGTTTCTTCTGTCGTATTTTTAATAAACACTTCGAGGTTCTACAGAAGACGCATTCATCACAAAGTACAATAACAACTGGACTAAAGCGCTCGACCTATCACGCTCGAGTTTCATTAAACCACAACTCGTGCAAACACGTGACAAGTCAAGCGATGTGGGAAGCATTCAAACAACTTGAAAAGCTGATATCACAGTGGACGATTAAATTAATTCATTAGGTCAGCGTCTGAAAGAAGAGAACAGAAATTATATGTTTTGTTTACTTGAATTTGGCCATTTTTTACGCGACAAAATCTATCATTCCGTGGAAGAGATGAATAGCAAGAGCATAGTACCCACAATAGTGCTAACCAAGATGAAGCCGCAGGATTTTATCGGCAAATTTTTAGCAGAGTTTATTGTTACAGCTGTTACTCTCCACAAATTCCTTGCTATTCTTTCTGAACTCAAACGGTTTTGCTGTGCTTTGACAATCAATGAGACCTTTTTGGAATGTGAAAAGAAACGGGCTAAGTGGAGTATGGAAACTAGAGAACCAATCGACATGTCATTTTTTCTAAATCTGAACAAGCTAGATCAAGTAGCCAAGACGAATCCTATTTCAGCATCTACTGTAGAGAGGACTTTTTCGACTTTAAATCGTATTATGACATTTTCACATTCCAGCATGGCAAGTGAACGAGCGAGTGATTTAGTATTGAGATGGCCTTCGAAAAAAACTTGTTGATTTGCAAGACAACGATCAAATTATGGAAAAGTGGGCTTCTCCACCCGCGAATTTTACTTTTTAATTAATAGTTATGGATGCTTCATGCTTGTATAGCTGTTAATAATGTCTTTGTGATTTAATAAACTTGTTTTGAATTGTAAGTATCAAAAGGGTGCGTTTCTTATTCCATTCTAAACGGGATATCTTCATTAGGTATTACAAAATATTGATATTCACAAATATTTCTTTAAAATAAATGTAAAACACGATAAGGTTGTTGTGCAAGGTAAGCACATATTTTTTTCTACAATGTCAGCAATTTGGTATTGACATTTGGTGCATATTTCAATCATTTTGAAACTATGACTTTAACTGGAAAAATTAGCACTCCAAAAATTTTGTAGTTTGGATCCGCCTATGCTAAAAAGCATATATACATCTATTCGGCAGTGCATATATTTGTCTGCTTATAGCAGATTGCATAGAGAAATACCGTTACAAAATAATTTTTTTGTAGAAATGTATTACAAATTTTTTATAAAAAAAGATTTTTATTTTAATATAATAAAACTTAAGAATGAATTTAAATTATAGACATTTTAGCACAAAATTAAAATAAAAATATTTTATTCGAATTCTACAAGTGTAAATAAAATTGAATTATTACTAAAGGGTGGAATATGTAAAATATAGAAAAGGTAGTCCAATATTATAGTTTTGAATAATTTTTTAAAATTTTATTTCATTACTCTACATAAAAATTTAAATTGTATTCATCCTAATAATGTCTATACATGTCCATATAAGGTGAGGACATTAATCCGAGAACGAGAATTTTGATGAGATTTTTGTATTGAAAAAATTCATAAAAGTTTTGCCTGAGTTTTTTGTTGTCGAATTCTCTAATTATAAATAATTTAATTTAATTAAAAAAGCTAATTAATTAATAATAATTTAGACATTTAGAAATGCTCTTTTAATTAAATGTCAATATGAATTCGAAAAAAATTTACCTTTTTGCTATATTGATGATGTGCGTGAAAAATGTTTGGGTAACTTGCGTTTTATCGCCGAGTTGGGTCGAAATGGATTGGTGCAAGAGAAAATTCTGCATGAATGCGTCAAACAACTTCTATCCAGTCGCAGCAAAGCGATTGGAAATAATACAATTCCAGATCATCCAGGTAGAAATGAATTCATTTCTTTTCATGGTTGAATTTGTATAGAAAATGGAGAAATTGATCAAAGAACTTGGAGGTATGCTACCAAAGAGTGTCTATGTCAATTCTTGACACTCATTGGTAGCTATATGGATAAGAGTGAAAAAGCAAAGCCTTTAATCGATCAATACTTTAAACGAATGAAGCAGTTGCTGGATTTGGCTATAGAAGCCAAAACGGATACGAATAATAAATATTATCTACCATCAAGGATACGGTTTATGATGGAAGATTTACTGGATTTAAGAAAAATCAACTGGATTCCTCAAAAAGCTGGGCAAAGAATCAATGTCGACGAGCCAAAATTATTGAGTCAAATTCGTGAAGAGTTAATAGTAAGCTATTTAATTTGTTTATTCTAAGCGATATTAAATGAGGGGAGGAGTAAAAGTACATGACAGAAAATAAAAATTTATACAATAAAAACTATATAACAAATTTATTTATAAAATTTTGATCTCTAGCCACAATAAAAATAAATGAAATGGTTAAATAAATATTTCTATCATTTAATTTCCTTTACAGGTAAATTTTTATGGATCTTGGGCAATGATAGGATTGAGAATATCTGGCAAGGTGCCAAATTAAAATAATGTGTTAAATGGTGCAAAATTTAAAATTCCACAAAATTCACCATCTCAATACTCGATGAAATTTGAATTTTTGGTTTAAATAATAGTTATTTTAATTTTAAATTTATTTTCTCTTCATTTTCTTAATATAAATAAATTGAATAAATTCAAAGTATTCACAAATTACTTAAATTTAATGAAAATAATATTAGAAAAAATAAAAAATTGCCTATTTTTGATAAAAGTTATATTACCGATATTTTAATTTTATGCAATCTAAATCACTAAAAATAATTATTTAATTGATAAAAACGATTTTCTATTAAGTGTATTTTACAAAAATATTCAACTTTTTAATATTTCGCTGACAACAGTGGTGCACCAAGATAAAATGACCACTGCTGAAGATTTAAAAGAAAAATGGTTTTTGAAATTTAGAGCTCCTATGGCAATTTACTTAGATAAAGGTAAACACAAATGGGTTTGTAGAGAGACAATTTAGACACATAAGAAATCCAATAGTCATTACATTGAAAGAAAAACGATATAAAGATTGATCAGAAATATCACCAGATGTTGAATTCATGTTAAATGCAAGTGTTCAACAGACAAAGGGATTTTCATCTACAGAAATAGTATTTAGTCGGATAATAATCCGAAAATCGACTGAGACAGAAATTTTGGATTCAGAAAGTATCAATTTTGACAAATGAAGAAATGAAATGGGAAAAGAAACTTTTAATAAACAAAATAAAGAAGCAAATTTCAAGATTGGAGATTTACGTATTAGTGAAGCGAGAAAATATAAGAAAGACAGATTAACGTTATAAAGGACCGTATGAAATTATAGAACAGATTCATGAAAGAAGCTAAAAAACTGAGAGATATAAACGAAAATGAAAATTTTCAAGACGTGGAATGTTGTAATGTTTGTGTCTACAGGTATTCGTCATCAATAAATAGTAGCCAATAAAGCTCCTTTTTAGATATTACGCAACGAAGAGCTATAAAAGAGTGTGTTGGATATTTGTAGGGAGAATAAATATTGCACATCTGTTTCCTTTTAACAGTATATATTTCCATTTATCCTCAATCACGTTAAATCGGGATCCCTTATATCTAACGTTGCACGATCTTTTCGCATCTGTGATAACTTTGTCAGACTTTTATTACAAACCCGTCCTTTATTTTGCTCAAAACAAAGAATTTGACAAATATTCACAACATTCTCATTCACTGGTGTAAGCCAACCTCGGAAATCCACGCATTCTGTTTATTTTTTTAGCTTCAAAGTTTAAATTTATTATGTATTCAGTCACTCGATTCATTAATTTAATAAATGAAATTTATTTTCTCAGCGTGAGGGTGACAGTAAATAATAAAATAATATAATAAATTAAATTAAAATATTCCAGTCCTTGCCATCATAACACAAATGGTTTGATAGAACGACAGTTTAGAACAATGAAATGTATTGACAAATGATTTATTATACAATGAATAGTATAATTCAGAAAACAATAATGAGAAGTTGTGTAGTGAATGAGAACAACTGTAGAGACACAAGAAAAGTAAAGATTTAAAAATGAAAATAAAACACAGTAGAAAATAAAGTTTTGGTTAAGATTGATATTAAATCTAAAGATAAAGATCGATATTCAGGACCGTTAAACATTATAAATAAGAGGCACGACATGAGTTATTAATTAAGAAGCCGATCGGAAAAACTATTATTAGAAATATTTAATTTATACATGTACTGAAATAATTACGGATGATACAAGTATTATTACTGAAAAATTGATCGTGTTTTATTAAATGAGAAAACGGTAGATTCTGTATTTAAATAAATTCACATCAACAAGCATGTTCTTATTCTTAACCCACACTATTCTCTAAAACCTTTTTCTTTGCATAAATATAAAATCAAAATTAATTGCAATATGCAAAACAAAAGCCGAAATATTTAATTTAAATTTTTAATTATTTATTAACGTAAAGCAGTTTTTAAAAAAATGTTTCAAAGAAAGCACCAGAAAATGTTTAACAAAAAGCACAATTATCATTAGGCAGTCCTTTATTTTTTTATATAATTAGCAATAGCTAAAAGTTTGAATTTATTATTATGCAATTCAATGCAATTATTCATGAAATACTCAAATGTCCTACGATTAATATTAAATTACCTGTAAGAATTTTATATGAAATGCTCATAAGGCAATCTTCCTCTTTCCGCATAGTGTCCAATCCTTTTCGTTTATTTTAGTAGTCAAGTTATTTATAAATTTTAAGCTGGCCGGTAACGAATGAGTTTCTTAAACGCATGCTTTCAATAGTGATATACTAAGTTTAATGCAACTAATTTTATGACAGATGTCACCGAATCAGTGAAAGGTTAAAATGACCCTCTTTTTACCACTTATACGTTTTCTGGCACACCATTTAGAATCTAGATTCAAATGAAATATCAAAATTATAAATATTATTCATCCGGTCAGTTTCAGTAATACAATTATTATTAATCATTTCATGAACTTTAACTATTTACATATTCACAACCGAAATGAGAATTTCGCACTTGAATGTGTCATTGTTGGTATTGTGAATAATTTCTTAAGAATTTGATGTTATTAGGCACCAGAAGGTGATGGGCGATTGTTTGTCTGTGAATTCCATGAAGTGAAAAAATATGAGAAAATTATGAAAAATTATGACTATAAACAACAAATGGGTAACGGTGAATCAAAGAATTACGGTGTTTCAGCATCCAATAAGGGATCATTTAACAGAGTAGAAGAATTTAATTCAAACGGTTTTAACCACGGGAATAAATATTCGTTGAAGAACAATTACAAAAGTAATAATAGCGCAGATGACGGTGAGCGAAACTATTCAATTTGATTGTTAATGATGGAAATTTTCGTCCAATAGATATGGATTGGAGAAATAATAGAATAGACGGATGTTGGAGAACAAAATCTTCAAATTGCGGAGCGGCTAATAATAATAATAATAAAATTAAAAAATCTCCGAATGGAAAGCCAACAGCCGATGATGTATGGCGTAAAGACGGACAACAGGGATCAAACAATTCTAATCCAATGATGAATTTGCCTCCAAGAATGATGCGGAGACTTCTTGAAAATCAGGACAAATCTCATCAAAATGATTCCGTCAATGAAGACTGTGTTCATTCAACAAGTTCTTCGTCAAACAGTTCAACAGAACTGTCCAAATTTACCAGCAATATTAATGAAATATTTGCACTGAAAAAACCAAAAACATTATTTGAGGTAATCAATTTGTTTCTGTTAAATGGATTTTTATCATTTTCATATATATATATATATATATATATAATTATTATTATTATTATTATTATTATTATTATTATTATTATTTTTATTTGTATTATTATTATTATTATTATTATTATTATTATTATTATTATTATTATTATTATTATTATTATTATTATTATTATTATTATTATTATTATTATTATTATTATTATTATTATTATTATTATTATTATTATTATTCGCCTTTTGCATTGGATAGATAGTAAGTGAAATAGATTTATATGGATAGAAATGACATGTACAGAAAAATAATAATTATTTTTAAAGCCAAAAGTATATATAAAAATAGCTGGCCATAAATTAAGTATTTTTTTCTCATATTTTCCATACCAGATTTGTCAATTAAATTAGTTTATCATAGAAATAATTCAAATTACTTTACACCAAAATTGTGACAGATTATATTCAAAGTTAAAATATTTTGTCAATTTTCTTTGAAAAATATAAAATTCTTTTTGTTAATTTTCTCAAGTGGAGAATTAATCGGTTTGTAAATTGCTGGCAATAAATTTCACGGAATCACAGCCGGATAAAATTAATACTGGATTTTATTGCCTATGGACTATTTGCATTCTGCAAATTCATTAATATTGATTTTTTTTGATTTGGCACATTTAAATAACTTAGGCTTTTCATTTACTATATTATTATTATTATTATTATTATTATTATTATTATTATTATTATTATTATTATTATTATTATTATTATTATTATTATTATTATTATTATTATTATTATTATTATTATTATTATTATTATTATTATTATTATTATTATTATTATTATTATTATTATTATTATTATTATTATTATTATTATTATTATCATTATTATTATCATTATTATTAATATTGTTGTTATTATTATTATTATTATTAATATTGTTATTATTATTATTATTATTATTATTATTATTATTATTATTATTATTATTATTATTATTATTATTATTATTATTATTATTATTAATATTGTTATTATTATTATTATCATTATTATTAATATTGTTATTATTATTATTATTATTATTATTTATTATTATTGATATTATTATTATATTATTATTATTATTATTATTATAATTATTATTATTATTATTATTATTATTATTATTATTATTATTATTATTATTATTATTATTAATATTATTATTATTATTATTATCATTATTATTAATATTGTTATTATTATTATTATTATTATTATTATTATTATTATTATTATTATTATTATTATCATTATTATTATTATCATTATTATTAATATTGTTATTATTATTATTATTAATATTATTATTATTATTATTATTATTATTATTATTATTATTATTATTATTATTATTATTATTTAATATTGATATTATTATTATCATTATTATTATTAATATTGTTATTAATATTATTAATATTATTTTTATTTATTATTGATATTATCATTATTATTATTATTATTATTATTATTATTATTATTATTATTATTATTATTATCATTATTATTAATATTGTTATTATTATTATTATTAATATTATTATTATTATTATTATTATTATTATTATTATTATTATTATTATTATTATTATTATTATTATTATTATTATTATTATTAATAATAATAATAATAATAATAATGATATTTCCTTTAGCCTGATTATATAAAGGAAACCTCCAACAATGAAGTCTACTTAGGTCCCGTTGACAAATTTAAACGTCCAATCATTCAGATAAACAATAATTCCTTGAAAAATTCTGCAAAATGCACCGTACCAACAAGACAAACAGAACCTGCTATCAAGGTTTCTTCCACAAAATCGGAAAAAGTGACGATTAATAAATCTCAATTGGCAGAATATATAGTTAGTTATAGTTGATTTTTTTGCTGTTGCATTCTGAATTTTTGAATATTTACAGTTCTGAATGTGTGTGTGTGTGCACGCTTGTTATAATAATTATAATTATAATTATTATTAATTAATTAATTAAATAATTTGTTTCATTAAGTCGGAATGGTTGAACTCGACGGAAGTCATCAGCAATATCTCTTATACGACTGTTGAAGCAATGCTAATATCAATACTAAATGCCTGTTGCTATAGCAATAAATTCATAGAAAATTATTTTCTGCCAAAACTCGATGAAGAATTGATATCTAGAATAATCACTAATTGCTGCTGCGGCTGCTCCAGCACAGATGATGAAGATGATGATTATAATGATAATAGTAGTAGTATGTAGTATTGTGATTAATTACCATCTGTTTAATATTTGGTTTGAAATTTGCCAATTAAATTCTCAGCATTGATTAATTTCAGGATCTATTGATCGTCTGTGTCAATGGATTGACAGATTAATTAATGAAAATCTCATTCCCAAGGAGATGATGAAATTATCTGTGAAATCTTTCTTGTTATCATCTTTAAATGAGAAAAAGTTTTCCGAGTTGACAAGAGAAAATAAATCATTTGAAAAGAATTTAGTTAAAATTGTGGCTAATTTAATGGTTCATAAACATAGATTTATTGATTTATCACTACTTTCCCGCTTGGTGAATGATAAAAATCGTTTTATCATTTTTCTATTGATCCTGAAGCGCATAAGCATTATCGATAGCCAATTGACCAATCAGCTGGTAAAGGAATCCGGATTATCGATCTATTCGACAATTCCTGGTAATTATTGATTTGATTTTATTGGTCTACTATTCGTTTGTTACGAATATTTCGAATGATTGAATTTGTTGTGTTTTAATCTATAGCTATAAGTAGTAAGCCATAAAGTAAACTTGATTTCGAGGCCTCTTTTTATCTAGGTTACGAAATGATTTCAGCAAACTTAAATCAATATAAAGAATGTATTTGTATAAGAATTTTTCAAACCTAGATAAAATTACATTTTATATTTATTGTTAAATATATTTTTAGAGACAAATTTTGAGAGAGGCTTCTCTTACATCTCGTTTCGATGGAAAAGTATCTTCTATAACAGCGTTTGTCAAACTTTGTTGATATTTTTGATATAATTTCTTAGGGAATTCTATGTTAAAATCTTTATACAAGATATAGATTTGCGCATTCATTACATCAAAAACAAATAATTTTATTACATATAATATATGTATACTAGGGTGCATCACAACTGCATGTCAAAATTTTTTTGTCTACTTTTGATCTGTCTGTGTTTCTGATGTGTTCCAATATGATTATAGATAACTTTGGTGAAATATTTTTAACATCCGATTTGATTTAGAGGTCCCCCGTAGACAAAATATGATGTCAGTACCCGTTACTAATCGGGATGCAGCCTTAAATGGCTTAATGTTGGAGACTTATTCAAAATTAAGTGTTTACGTGTTGATGTGTGAAGGGCAAGTTCTTTTCTGGTCAAAACAATTAGTTAGGACAAAAAACTTATTTTTTTATCTCGCATAACACAATTATACATACGAAAAAGTCACCAAAAGGACGCAAATCATAATATGTAAACAGCTGAACTGAACTGATGTACATGTTTATGGAGTAAATCGTTTGTTTTACAGTATTCAATCATCATTATTAGATCAATGCAATTACATGTGTACTGTGTAGTCCTGAACAGTCACAAATACGATTGTCAATATAATTACAGTTTTTCATTTTTGAATTTTATCTGTCGACGAAGATCTAGATGCTCTTGACGGTCTTTCTCAACGACCTGAAGTACATTCTGGAAATGTTCATCCGAACGAGCAGTGTCAACAAAATCTGATGATAGCTTAACACTTCTTTCTGCACAATCGTTGACGACATTAACTGCTGCCACATTTTTAGCACTGTTCATGTATGCTTCCGAATTATTTTGGTGATGCACCCTAATGTATACCTTTATAATATTACATTAATTTTGTCATACAAAAAATGCAAAGCAATTAAAAAAATTAATGATTTGAGTGTGCTTGTTTATTAGAGCACAATTTATCGATATATGGATGTTGTTTTGACGGATACTAATTCACTTTGAAATGGTATCGATGAGATCTTTGATTGAAACTGAACGGTTGAGATTGACAGTATAGAGCAGGGTGGACAAACGGTCTTTTGCGAACAGTTCAATAGTCGATCGCGGGCATTTAAAAAAATTTACTAAGTTACTTTCAAATTTTTTAATTAAAAATACGTACTAAAAATCTAGCCGACTATGAAAAATAAATTTAAAATTAAGCATGTATCTATAGTACAACTGACGTGACTTATTTCTTGAATACACCTTGTGGTGAACTGCTCAATCGAAATATATATAAATATCATATAAAAAGACACGATTTAGGAAGTATTAAATCGTCCGATTAAATATCATAATGTTTTAGTAATCTTACTATCGATCTGTATTACCTGCTTATTCAATTTCTACATTAGTCAAGACGATCTTTTAGTTTCAAATCAACAACAGAAATTCAATTGGCCGTTTCGCCATGTAAAATCGAATATCGATTTCAAACTTACAGGGAAAATCATCCTCCTTATGATTTTGCAGATCTAGCATTGGCTCAAATTTTTACGTCTTTCGGGAACGTTATCAGTGCTAAGATGTATTTAGATAGTGCTAATAATCTGAGCAAATATACTTTCTTTTTGTATATATGTTTTTTCTTTGTATTCTATTGTACATAGTTAACTGTACGACAATGACTAGGAATATGAAGATTTACCTCTTTTTTAGTCATGTTAGGTGGCTCAACCGATGAAGCTTTTTAGAAAAATTTCTAAACCTTTTGCTTGGAATTATTACTTTTTTCGACACAGTGAAGAAAAACATTTTTTTCTCTATTGACTTATGCCTTAATTATCCAAGTATTTATTTTAAATTTGTTTTAAACTATGTTAGATACTACAAACTTAAATTTTATTAATTAATTTGAATTTTTGCTTGAAAATCATGGTAATAAAATTTAATAAATAAACATATTGATACGTAAACAAAAATTACCAAAAAATTTAAAGTGTAATTTAAGGAATTTTTTACTATTAGCACTTGATTTTATATATTTTAAAAAATTTAATTGATCTATAATAATTAATAGTTTTTAAAAATGATTAACCGATTTATTTCCTTATGATAAAATGTGATTCGCAGAAATTGAAATATTTACTAAAAGGATTTTACGATTTCTTAATTAAATATATGTATTTTTGAATTTTATTTGAACTTTAATTTACCAGACGAAATAAAAACAAATGCAGATATAATAACGTTATTTCTGGATCCAAATTTGAGCTATCTCGTTCCAGAGTATGCTTTGAAACAGACCCTCGATCAGATCCCTAAAAATTTTGATATTTTTTCTTCATCTCCAAATAGTGATAGTGACAAGCTTTTGAATTGGATTTTGGAAAATATTGGCTCAGAAAAACAGGCTATGGAATTCACTGTAATATGGCTGCTCGAATTTGTTCTTGCCCAATTGTTTCAGTCGTCTGACTCTGGTAAATCTACAAAAGATTTAATTGAAATAGAAAAATCGGTTTGGAAAAATCTGTCACCAATAATCGAACATTATTTATCCATTGATAATTCCGAGGAAGATCAATTGACAATTCTCTGCACTCTGCAACAATTCTGGAATACCAACAAGCAACCTAAAGGTTTGAAGGTGCATTTTAGTGCATTAGTGTTTACGTTTCTGGTTTAGGTGTCCTTCTCAGATGCTTTATTTGTTTCTATGATCTGGAGTTGATTGCGGAAAATGTTTATTTCTTATGGAAGAATGACGTGAACCGAAACATTCCAGAAAAGGGAAAAGCGTTATTTGAGGTATTTTTCAACATATTTTTATTAAAACCTCATAAATTTTTATTTATCAACCATTTTCAAGCACAATTGTTTTTATGCATATTTTTGCTATTTTAGAATTATTTTCATAAAAAACGCATCGTAAATATTTGTTATTAACAAAAAATCATATCAATACAGTTTTGTAATAAAGCCGCTTTTTTATTTGTTATTTTGTTTATTTATTATCAATAAAATTAAATATTTAAAATATCTATTTCTATAAATCAATTATTAATTGATAATTATTATGCTTAATTATTTCTATATTGTTTATATATTAAATGGCCAAAATGAATAAATTGTGATAAGTAAATCAGTTTTTTTATTATTTTTGATCATTTTTAGGATTTTTGACTTATTTTGTATTTTATTTGAGATCTCTTCTAATTGGCATTCGTGTTTTCAGGTATTTCTTAATTAAAAAATTCAAATGCCAAAAAAGTTTTATATATGTAGTTTTTTATATGTTATGACATTCAAATTTACACTGATATAACTGATAATATATTATATTTGACCTACATAATTTTTATTGAGGTGACTCATTGGATTTTTTTTATATGGCCTATTTTATTTGACTTAAGTGTGACCTTGAAGTTACCCAAGCCTGATCTACGTAAATATTTTTATTTGACTTCAAATTGACCTAATTTCACGATCTCAATGGCTACTTTACGGTTGCTATGACAACCAGCAACTGTATATTTAAACTATTTTATTTAACCTTGAAGTGTTCTAAACCTGACCTGCAAGATTTTTTTATTTGACCTTAAACAAACCTATTTGAATTTAAATTGACCTAATTTCACGATCTCCATCACTATTTTGCGGTCGCTATGGCAATCAGCAACCTACTTCATTGTCCTCTATTACAAAAGTAAAATTATCTCTTTTCCCCCAATAAATTATGAAAAACTTTTTTGAATTCTGTTATGTACCTTACTGAAAGTTAGAAAATTCCTTTTAAAATATGCAAAGAAAAGTAACACAGGCGATTGAGAGGTGTGTGAGTAATATTATTGAGCATAGAAAAATATGGAAATTTTATACAAAAACTTCGATAATAAATGGGAAAGAATTTCATGCTAAACTTTTGTGATTAAATCACTATCACCTAAAATAAACGTTGAATCAGCCACAAATTTATTGAAAATATTTAATTAAATCATTAAATCGTAACTATTACATCATTATTGTTTCCGTATATAACATTTGACAAAGATTATGATTACAGACTGATGAAGAGGATTATTTCCTCGAAATATATTTCTTTCATTTGGCTTTCTCCAGTTTTTATTAATAATGGATCATCATTTTTTCGATATTTAAAAGTATAGCTATTCAAAAAAGACTTAGTATTTGGAGACAGTTGAATTGAATTGTGGCAGCATGGGAAATATTACATTTTGATGCCAATAAACCAAATAATTGATAAACCTAGGAGTTATTTCATGAAAAACAATTATTGGCGTTATGATCAATGAAGTACCAAAAATCCGTAAGGGTTTTTATGTGAAAATTGGGAGAAAGTCGATAGTTGACAACCACACTAATATTTACAATCTATTTAAATACTTTGACCAGATACAATAAAACTTAAAAGGTTTTGTTTATAATAACCTAAAACTTTACTGAAGTCCACTGCGCTTTATAAGTGGAAATCCGATATATATATTAATTATTATAACTAATGCAACATAATATATAATGCGGCGTTTGTGTAACATATTTGTAAACTTAATTGGGAACTACTAGTCAATAATATATTTCCCTTTGTTTTATACAACAGTTTTCCAACTTTTTATCAATTTTTCGATTAATTTTTTAAGTATATATATTTTTTGACTTGAATACAAAGAAATCATTCATATCGTATACATTTTCCATTTTTCCCTAAAAATAATTCCGATCAAGAAATTTTTTATCCACTTTATTCATCTGGCCTAGTACTAACAGCTTTTGATTTATTCACTGACCTGGTAAACGAAGATTGTCGGTCAATTAATGCGGTTTTCATTTCTCTTTCAATTTACATTTTCTACAATTGCTGTTAGGAGGATATTCAGGATCATATTTTTTATGTATTGTTGTAAAATGTCGTTCTATGTTGCATTTTTTCCAACAGTAACTGTTGAACCATAAATCAGGCAAATACATTTGTTTTTAATTTCTCCTAATTTCGCAGTATACTTGTGCATTATGTTAGTGAAAGTATACTTTGTTCTATTAATGTAAAATGAAGTTTTTCGTGTGATACTTAATTGATAGCAGGACTAAATGATACGGACTGAAATGGTACAGCAAAGTAATAGTCTAGATTTTTTTATTTGTTTTTTTATTATCAACTAAAAGAGCCATACATTTCGGTTAAATAAAGGCAAATTATTTACTTTTTATTTCCTAGTTGAATTAGAACCCGATTAATTGTCCACTACATCAGAAATTAAGAAAAGTTTTATAGCCGAGATTTTCAAAACACATTTAATTGGCTTGAATTTGTACAAAAATACGAAAAATGGTTTCCGTATTAATTAATAAAAATAATTTTCCCATTTTCTTGGGCTTGCCGGAAACTTAAAATGTAAAATGAATTAATTACAAAATTGCGAGATGTCAATAGATTTTGAGCCATAGTTTCTACGGAAACCTTTAACTACCAATATCTAGGATAGGGTTGCTATAATTCTCGGACTACAGACCGGAACACAAAAGTGTCATGCACCGCCATTCCAAACCCAACGATCTGTCTTTACGCGGCTTTAAAGATTTCGATTGGTTGCACACCGAACACTGTAAGATTTCACGAAGTAAACGCTTATTCACCAACCAGAGGTACATCCGATGGTCGTTCATGGTAGTTATCTCGTCAAGTGTGCCCTTGAAATTTTTCATGGGCGTTAGAATTTTTTTTATAAAGAATAGACTCAAATTAATATCATGTAAAAAATGTCCTTAAGAATCATGTAAGAAAAATGCCTTTCTTTTTCTGATAGTTTGTGTAGAGGGATAGGAGAGAACGGAGGTGTAACTTCGAATGTCGGGAGCATTTCGTTATTTTTGACTTTCATGTTTAAAAATATATATTCATTCGTAAATTTCAAATGTCCCGATGTACCTGGACGTATGGCAACCCTAATCTAGGATGAACAATTAATGCATTTTTAAATAAGAAACAACACCGAGAATTTTTTGACGCTGTTAATCATTTATCAGAAAGAAAACTAGGGATAAATAAAAAATACAGATTGTAATTTTGCGTAAATATATATATTATCTAAAGATTTGAAATATTACCTAAAGTCAAAAAGCAGGAAAAAATTCTATGAATGAAGAAAATTTTGTAAAAATTGACAAAAAACAGTTATAATTGTAAGTTACATAAGATTCAGGTGATTCAAGTTTTTGATGAAAAGATTTGTGTATTGAAGATGAAGTGTAACAATACTGACGAAAAATATATCAAAAAATTTTAAAATAATTTTCCATTCACTCTTTATTCAGTTTCATCTTTACCATACCAATTAGGCAACTATATTTTTATTTCAACTACACTTTTATGTAGTACATTCATTATTTATTTTTCATACCTACATAAATATGTTATTAAAATCCAATGACATAACTACTCGCCTTTTCAAACTGCCGAAAGAATGCATCGTATTCAACAGATTTGGAATCATAAGCCGAGTACAACTTATTAATTACTTTCAGTTTTTGTCAAGTTTCAAAATTGGTTGACAAATACGATTTTTTATTAAAAATATTTGAATGGTTGCTAAAACGAGTTTTGGCTTCTTTAAAAGTTCAATATCAGCAACAATGAACGAGTTTGTCACGCCTTTGTCTATGAGAAATAAATCATAAAACGATCCGGTGACATTTCTGTGCTAAATAGTTTATTTATATTTCTGTCTTCTCATTTAAAAAAGTTCACATACCTAATAAAACTTTTCTTCCAAAATTACATTTTGTTTATGATTTGTTGATACTTTTACACTTGATATATACTTCCGAATTGTTTGAAATCGAAATATGCCAAATCTAATGAAAGCTTGGAAGCCATAATTTAAAAAATAGGCAAGAATCAACTCAACAAAATATCATTGCACTAATTTGTAAAAAAAATCTTGCGCTTTTACTATTCATTAATAATTTTCTTTTTAATTTATTCTTTTTATATAGATATTCAATCTTTTTTTTGTAATTTTTTTTTGATATTTTAATGAAACATACTTATTTGGATATAATTCATCGAACAAAAGTAACTGGAGTGAATCCGATTTATTTGTTAATGATAAAGGAGAGTGAAAAATATCATTATACTGCAATGACAAATCTACAAAAGCTAATTAATTGCCATTCAAATAATGATTGTATGGTTAAAATTTGTTGCCAAGGGTGTGAAAAATAAAGCATTTTTATTAATTTTATATCAATATAATACTTAAATTGGCACAGCACATTGTAACTGATGTATATTGTTGCTCAACCGTAAATAATATTGTATTAAAATGTACGATTGTTTTTACATTCAAATTGGCGCTGTCCGATTGTTGACCTATAAAGGTCGATTTGATACGAAATGAAATAGTATATTCATATCCCCTTAAACGCATGAAATCATTTCCCCAATGAATGTTTGTCTCTGGTGTACAATTAACATAATTCAACCTCTGATAACCATTTTTTGTAGCTAACAATAAACGGGTTATAATTGTGAAAATATGAGGAGTAACATAATTTCGTTGTCTATTTACAGGCTGCAACAATAACAATTTGCCCATCAACTGAGGTTTACGGAGTTTGTCTTAAATCTTCCTTCATAATCGTTCGAATTCTCTCGTCTTTACATTTGACAGTATCAATTTTCGAGGTTTCTTTCTTGTTCAGTTGCGCATTACTAAACCTTTAAAAGCATACCTTTTCATATTCAAAATAAAAAGAATTATTTATATTATTTTTGCGGTTGTTACTTTGCTTTCCTTTTATGAATTCATAAAGTATACAATTAGGCAAATGATGTTTGTTGGTAAATGACTGGACATTTTCGAATTGCTCGTTGAAAATATTTCTATTTTCATTATGTGAAGTTGGGTAAATAGTAATCTTATTAAATACTATTTTAAAAAAAGCCTCGGTGTAAATGAATATTGTATTTTAATAATTATTCAGTATGTTAGTGAAACATTCAAATCCCCCACAGAAAACAGATACATTTGGGACTTAGGTTTAACCAGAGGCTGCAAACTTAAGTAATCTTTTTATACTTTAATATTAAGTACTATGTTCTAGTAAAATTACAAATATATGTGAACATATCAATTTAGAAGTCTTATGATGTCGTATTTTACCATGTAGATGCAATTGACACTGAAAATACCACCAAGATAGCGAAACTGGGTGTTGTTTTGTTGCGAGATGCTGAACATATTTGTACGGAAACTATACACTTTGGAATTACCATAACGTTTATCATTTTCTGTTGTCCTCTTCGTTGTGTTCACTCCAATGTTGCTTGATATCTATATCTAAATCTCTTTTCCTGAATAACACTCAGCAATCTCATTAAAACGTTCTTATCTTTATCTACTTTGAATGAGTCCTTAATATTTACACTGTATATGAGATTACTTTGAGTAGTTGTAACAAATAGTGTTGCAAATCTCTCCATGTTTGCAAAATAATTCATGAGGCAACCAGATAAGCATTATGGACGACCAAAAACATTGAGACCGGCAGTAATGAGTGATGATTAGATATCTATTTCCGATAAGTTCCACTAACAAATCCAATGAAGATTATTGTGCACATTACCAGTAAACTGTTATAAATATGTGAAAGTTTTCAATAAAAAACTGCTTTTTAAAGTAACACCAACATAAATTTTGTTTTTTTTAAATCAGCAGTTGGATTTTAAAACCAACACTATTAGATTATTTTATAAATAATTTTTTTTTCAAAGCTGGAAGAATTGTAATCAACTTTTCCTGAAATGTGCACGGGATTAGCAATAATCAACCGAGACAACTGCGTAAAAGTAATAAGTAAAAAGGAGATAAAATATAATACAAATAGTTATTTGCGCCCAATGAAATTTCCAATATAACACAATCCATATAAACTGAATTTAGTTCTCTTTAACATTGAATAAACAGAATTTTTAGAAGTATAGTTTTTGGTGCTGCACAGTTAACAGATAAATGAATAACAAAATAAGCCCTTGCTTCGAAGTAATAATTATATTGTTGAAAAAAGTGTCGATTATTAAATAATCCTCTTTCAGTTTCTTCTGCAAGGGCACATTTTGTTATTCACTTATCTGTTATATCATTATTATCATTATTATTATTATTATTATTATTATTATTATTATTATTATTATTATTATTATTGTTATTATTATTATTATTATTATTATTATTATTATTATTATTATTATTATTATTATTTATTATTATAATTAGGTTAATAAATGGATACAATATCTTAAAAACGAAGAATAAAGCAGAATGAAAGAAAATTATTCGAAAATTTAATTTGGAAACATCAAAATTTAGTTCTTTATGAACTTCATAATCTTTGGCACAATCGATATTTTAATTGAATATTTTATTAATAGTTTAGCATTCACATTTTTCTATCTTTATGTTTGAATTTTCCTAGTCATTTTGAGTGTTATTTCCTTCTATTCGTATGTCTCATTTTGATTGGTTATGCGATATTGTGGCGCATCGGGTGTGATTCCTCATTATATATATATATCCCTCATTACTATTGCTATTAATAACAATATTATTATCATTATCATCGATATAATCGCCATCATTTGTGCTATCTAACAGCATTATTATTTTTATTATTTTTTATTATTTTCACGTGACAAAGTCGACGACATTGCTAATAATGAGACTTGCTAAATTTGTCTTGTAAATTTTCTGATTTATTGCTAATAATGCAAAATTGTTAAAAATTTAATGATTATTCTTATTTGTTTTTTATAGGTAATTATAAATTTTACATTTTGTATCACAATAAACGTTTTGATTGATCGGTTGTTTCAGTGAAATTGCAGGATTTTATTGCGCATTGTTATGATTTAATTATTTTCTTGGGACACTTGGAGAAATAGAATGGTTGCTAATGTGATCTGGCTCCAAGTGTGTTTTAATAACAAGGACTATTGATCACTACAAATACAATCTAGCCTTCACTTTACTGATTATATCCCTAAGCCCTCAGGGGTTACAACAACAAGTAGTGAGGAATTATTGCACTTGTTTGAAACTGTTTACGTTTGCTTTTGGCCATTTCTTAATTCTCTGCGCAATCGATTGCTTCATTTCCCTTTAGTTTAACTTTGTGACTTCACTTTAATTTTAAACAAACTTCTTTTTTGTTTATATTTTCTTTTTGTATTTGCAACCCGTTACAATTTCTTTTATTATTATTATTTCTGATTGAATTCTATTTTATTGTTATTTTACATATAAAATGAATTTGATTGAAATCTGCGATAAAATTGACAAGTCATTTGGTAAAATTTTTCGCAATCCAAAATTTGTGCTAATTAGTTTGTACTAATCTTCTACATTCAATTTTTCGTACAAATTAATTTATTATTACTTAGTTTTCCCATAATTTCACAGTTTTCATATATCAATAGCCGATACCAATGGTAGCTTATGTGTTTCACTTTTCGTTTATTTTAATTAAGGGAGCATCCATTAAGGAGTTCCACCTAAAAAGCAATTTTTGATTCCCCTCTGTACATTTTCACGAGCACCCCCGGAGGGACTTCAATCCAAAAATAGATATCCTTTATTTTCAGAAGAGATTTATAAGCATATAGGCTAAATTTAATTTCAACATTATGTATAAAGCACACAATATTGATTGAAAAATAGAGAATAAACATGCATATATAATTAAAATGATCAAATGGGAAAAATAAGGGACTTGAAACAGGCCGCTTACTTACCATTTATAATACATAAAAAAGATAATAGAAAAATTTTACAATAATCAATAATTCATTATGTTTAATATTTAAACGACCAATGCTGCTGGTGATGTCCTAAGCGTATGGCCTCTCCTCCCTTGTGTCCTTATCTGCTCCTTTTGTGAAGACCCCTTCTCACCCTTCTTAGGGGATGTCCTTAATAGATGCCTGCTAATTTGATAATTAAATAAATAATTAATGAGTCTTTAAGAATTAAAAAATTGAATATAATTTTTCTCAATTTCTTGATCATGACGATTTATGACTGACTTTACATAAAGATCCACCTCAAAATAATTAATTAAAGTATCTTGAGGTTACAAAAATTTTATACTGAATAATTTCTCCCTTTATTTACTAAAAAAACATTTGAAAATGCCAAAAGGAAGTTTCGACATTGAAAGTTGTCTTTCTGAAATTTATTTGATTATTTTTGTAGTGAATACAGAAAAATTAAATTTTTTTTAATGTCACTAGAGAAATATTTGTAGTCGAGAGATAATACATGCTCGCTTCATTCTCTGAAACCGTTCTCATTATCAGGCCTGCTCAAAATTTCCAATGAAAATAATTGTAAATTTGTGTGGTCGTTATCAGTTGAAGATATTCTAGTTTTTGTTACTGTTAAATTATGAGTAATACTATTTTTTTTTGATATACAATTTGCCATTCAGCAGCATTTTAAAATTTATCACAAATGATATTCCAGTGATAATTTAATTTCCTTCATTATCATTTTCCTGTCGCTGTATCAGCAAAACTTCTTTCCAGAAAATTTATAACAAAAAAATCAAATTTACTAAATATTAAAATGCGTTTTTTAATTATATTTCATATTTCCCACAGAAAATCTGCTTATTAAAATGCTAATTTCCGATTGATCAAATACCGTTTTTAAGAAATGTGAACATATTGCTCTAAATATTAATATATTATAATTATATGCCATAAAATCAACTTTACCACATGATGTGTAGTGAATGTTTGTAGTGTTATTAGCAATGGTGAGTTTTCCGCACTATATTTACAGGAAATTCCGATCTAAGAATTTTTTTGTGCACTATAATATTTGTTCTAACATATCAGCGATTTTTAGTTTATAGAAGATGAATGACGGAATAATCCCCAAACAATGACTGCTACTTATTACCATAAGTATGAGGAAAATAAATACTTTAAACATTTTTCCAATTAGAACAAACAGTAAAAGTCTTGCCAACGCATGCTGTATGGGAAGATGTTTAGTTGAGCTTGTAGGCTTTTTGAAATACGTCATGCATTTAGGGCACTGATGTACAGACTGCACCCCGACAGCCAATTGTGGCCCGCATAAGTTAAATCTTGCTTACATTTAATATGGACCAATGTGCATTACCACTCAAAAATTTACGGTGGTAATGCAAATGTAAGTTCACATTAAATGAACTTGGTCCAAGAAATCCTTAATTTAGTAATAGTTAGTTTGATGTTCATTAATTATATATGTACGAAAAATTCAACTTATTGATTTTAAATTTTGCCTAATAGACACGGTAACAGTCACTAATTTTTGAAAGTAATATTTTCCAATTGACATTTAATTTAATAATTTTATCAAATTTAATAAATTTATTGATGGTGAATAATTAATGATATTTTTTATTACTTTTTTTATGATATTCTTATTACTTTTCTATGCTTCAATACTTTTATAAGTTATCCTAAAATTTCATAGAGAAAGCAAAAATCGAAAACTGAAATAAACAATCACGTTGTAATTTCCATAAATTAGAGGAGAATCATATAATTAGAACAAATTTTCATTAATTTCTATCATGATTATTCAAATTCATTTCTTAGACAACTCCATAAATTCAAAGTTATCGTTTAAAACAAATTAAATTGTCTACTTATTAACTAGTTATTTGGTTTTAAATACCAGCTGTAATGAAATTTCACATTGAAAGAGCGAAAAATATTATTTTTCTGAGGTTATTTAACATCAAGAATGATTAAGAAAATGTAATTAAAATTAAAATATTTATATACAATAATGTGTGTATAGATTGCAGTTGATCAGCCATGCGCTTTTTTCCCAACTTATACTCCAAATTTAACAATGTAATCGATTAAAAAACTGCATAATTATGCACATCATTTTTTAAATAATAAATGTCTTCTTTGCACCTAATGTTGAATTAAAAAAATATTTTTTATCACAGCAAAAATCATCAAGTTTGAAGGGTTTTAATAACTAATGATATTAATTAATTAATTCGTTTTTCAGTTACAGCCCCTCCTATGGATGTACAACCTTTATTCAAAATTCCCATTGTCACCGGTTATCACTTCTTGCCCCCAATAATATTGATTTTTAACAATTTACAGTTCAACAATTTATTTCATTCATTTTCATATATTTAGCAATACTAGCCAGTCAATTGAGAACTCATGAGAATTATGACAAAATTATAAAATGCAAACTTTAAAAACAAAGAAATGTATAATAAATTTATTATAAACAATTCAAACAAAAATCTACAATAAAAATTTAATAAAAAATTGATTTACATAGTTATACAAATAATATTTCCCGAAATATCGATTTTTTGGTTTTACTCTTAGTGGAGATCAAATGTGTGTGTGCAATATTGATGTAATGGAAATATTTCTGTGAAAGTCGATATGATCAGTGCTTACTGCTGATTGGTCGCAGGCCAGTTTTCTGGTCTCAACAGCGAATAGCGTTGCTTCTGCTTCCTCTGTTCTGTCATCTGAAGCAGTGAAAAAATTTGTTAGAAAAACTATGTATACAGTGTAGTATAGGCTGGCAAATATTTAATGCAATCAATAATTTGACATTTTTAAAACAACGAATATAATCAAAAGAGTTGGTGACTGAAACTGAATTATTATTGAACTTGTTATTATTATTATTATTATTATTAATAAAAATTGAAAGGTAAAATTTCCCCAGTAAAGTCGGCTGGAACAAATGAATTTTTCACAGTACAACTAAATGATATTGAGAGCTAGAGCGCGATCAGTCAAAATGTAGAAATCAAGAATCTCAAAAGAGAAATTAACTTATTAACTGGTTTAAATTATTTTTCATTATATTTTTTGAATTTTTCGTTTTGAAGATCAAAAACTTGAATGAGAATCATTAAGTTATTAAATAAAATATATGTGAAAGTAGTTATTTTTATATTTTTTAAAATAGGATTGAAGCTACAATCACATTTTAAAACAGTTATCTTTGTTTATTATTATTAATGATAACATAATAAAATCATAATAATAATGAAAATAATAATAATTATTTAAAGTTTTTGATCACAGTCGACTTAGTGGATTGATTGATATTGGTAAACGCAATTTTGTGATGCAGGATAAAACTAAATGTAAAATAGCTTTGTTAAAAATTTTAAAATGTTTTGTTGAGAATTATTTTGAAATTTTGTTAAAGTCTCGGTTTTGTAAAATTAAAAATTTTTTTTATAATATAAAAGAAGTAATTTGTTTAAATAACAGTTTTTTATTCTAAATAGTTTTAAGTTCATAGCTACCTGACGATAACAGTGATTCTATCGAAATATATGTTGGATTGGTGTTTTCCTTTATTAAATAATAATTATAATAATATTAATAATAATCATAATAGTTAGAAGATTATTGGTTAAGTTACATTTCGTGACAAATTAATTGATTTTTACGGGAAATGAAAAAAAATAACGCACTCAGAAGAATTAATATTGATTAACTGTAAAAAAACACCACAAAACGTTGAAAACTTAAATAATTTGTTAAAGAAATTATTGTAAAAACAGGAAATTTGTATATTAATAATTTCATTAGTTATTATAAATCGTCAATTTAGGGCACCACTGTAACCATATAATTCATAAAAATTGACATTAAAGATTTAGAATTGTAAGATTCTCCTCCTTGTATGCAATTCTAAATCATCGTACAGCTAACAGTGACAAACTCCACCGCATTATTACGTAACCGCGGGGTTTCACAAAGCATAAATTATCACGTATGAATATTTTGTTTTAATGAAATGTCCCCCACCGGGGAATTTGTGCAAGCAAAAATGGTTACAAACAAGTTAACCAGAGAACTTTGGTCGAATGAAATTTTTTTACATTTATAAATAGACTAATTTTTGTGCTTTCACATTTTTTACAGGCAAAACGGTCAATGGACTTTAGTGAAGTAAAGTTCAGTCAAAACACGTGTAATTATTTTGAATAAATAAATTTGAACTCACCTTTTAATGAGTAATTTTTCTATATTAGAAAAATCAGGTTTTAAATTTAAAAAAGTTAATATTTGTACTTTGTGAAAATAGTGAAAATAGTGAAAAATAATGTTATGGACACGGAAGTTTTAGATAGGAGAATTCAGGTGAGTCTTACTTGGTTTTTCAACTCTGTCAATTGATCTGAAAGATTTGAAATTATCTGATCTGTGAATTCCAATCTAGACTGCAAGCTTTTCAAATCATTTTGCTCAACTTCATGCTCGTCAGCAGCCAATGACATCGCTCGCTTTTTAGGAAACCAATCTAGATTCTTCGCCTTGTTTTAATAAACTTAAACCATATCATTTTGATTTGCTAATAAATACTTTTATCATTTCCGAAACATAACTTTCAGGTCCAGTAAATTCGGTCGGATCTTTTACCTTAATCAGAACAATGAAATAAAGATAGTGCCACATATTGTGTTCTCGTCTGAAATGTTCTTCGAAAGTTACAGTTTTATTGTCAAACGCCGAACGGTTTAATGCTAAAAATTAAATAATATTAATAATAATAATAATAATAATAATAATAATAATAATAATAATAATAATAATAATAATTGCGATTAAAAATATTAATATTACAAAGCAATTTAACAAAATGTTAATTTGGTTTAAATAATGAGAAGTTGTTATAAAATAGATTTTGATATTTCTTAATTTAATTATGTCAAATCATAACATTGGCGACCATGCAGCGATTGAACGGCTACCAGAAAACTCAGTTTTGCGAGTTTCAATTAAACCATGCCCCTTTTACAGAACTAATTCAGCTCTACGGTTCAGACAACTAGAATCACAATTCAAGTTGTCTAAGATATCAAAGGATTCGACGTGGTGGCTATTCTTCCAGAAGATGCAGGGGCGGTTCTACCATATAGGCGAATTAGGCGGCTGCAGAAGACGCTAAATTTATTTTTATAAATTATTTCTCGGATATTTGAAAAAAATATTTACTGACATATTGCATCAATCTAACATTATTACATTATCAAACAGATAGGCTTATCAGACAACTATAAACTATCTGAAAGACTATATGAATTCATTTTTTGTACTAATTAATACAGTAAATCAGTGATCCCAGATTCAGGGAATTTTCCACAGAATCAAGGAATTTCGTCTCTGTCTAGGGAAATAGGGAAATTAACGAAAATCTGGGGAAAATTTCAATTAGCATAATAGCTTTTAAAATAAGGAATTTTACTTTTTTCTATAGGGAAACACGAATTTTCAGTTATCTTCGAACAAAAATGACGAAGGATCGATTAAATGCATTGGATTCCTTATCAATTGAACAATAAATATCAAACAGCCTAGATCTCTATGATTTAGTGAAAGATTTTGCAAAATGAAGTCATTTTTTATTCTCACAATTATTATTATTTACTGTATTTATATTGAAAATGCATAAATGATTATATTTAGAAATGAATATATTTTTTAATTTACTCATTAGAATATTTATTATGAAATACCTACACATTGTATTAAGAAATGGAAATTATTAAAACATTATTTTTCAGTTGACATTCTTTAAGGTAGGCGCACTGATTGGAAAAAATTTCTTGTCAAAATATCCAAGAGACAGTTAATGAATCCTACCAATGTATCAAAGGAATTATCATGCAGAAATTTGCCAAGCTATTGACGAAATGCATTGATTATGCAATTGGAAAATTTAGTCTAGATGACTTAAAACCCTCACAACTTTTTCAGAAAATTAGCAAAGCGTTCACAGAAATTCAAATAACAGACCAACGATTATTGCGGCATAAGTTTATTGAAGCCCTCCAAAAGGACGTCAAATTCATAATCACAAGTTATCAAGAAAAATCTACAGATGCATTGTCTGTAAAAGTTAATGATGGTAGCAGTCATGGAAAATGAAACCAAATATTCAAAAGACAACTTTAAAATTAAATGGATGAAATTACAGAATTAAAAGAAGAAATATTTTATTTAAAAGAAAGTCCAAAGAAATTGAATACCCTTTGTTTCTATCACACTAAATATGGCAAAAACGTCAGGAAATACGACAAATTGAAGTATCGATTTCCGGACATGGAATTCCACCTGAAATCGTAACAGATTGTGGTAGGCAATAATCGAGCTCTTTGTTCCAATCTATGTGCAGTATTCTTGAAATAATCGAAAATCGTACATGTGCTTATCACCCCTAAGCAAATGGAAAGGTAAAAAGATTCCATCAACCACAGAATTCTTCAATGGATAAAACAAATAAAAGATGGATTGACGTTTTCCCTCAGGTACTGCTGACGATAAAGAACAGCACAGATTCTAGAGGTTATTTTCCAGCACAATTGAATGTGATCTTGCTGTACCAGAAGTTATGTTTAATTCCCATTGTGAGGAATTAAAATTAAAATATTAAATTAAAATTATTTCATGATTAAATTTTGTAAAATTAAAAGTGAAACTTAAATTATTTAAAATATATTAGAATTAAAATGGTTTAAAATTAAAATGAATATTTTAATTTTAATTTTTTAAATAAAATAACTTTTAATAAAATTACAATTCAAGTATGAATGTGGTATGGTGATGGTTTGTTGATATTTGGTTGAAATAAAAATTTATAAAAAGAAAATGCCCCAAGAATATTTTTTTATATATGCAGATTTAATGAAATATAATTTTGGATTTATTTAGTCTTATTACCGTACTTGATGACAGTAGAATTGAATGTTATAGCGTATAAAACATGGCGACCACTTCAACGGATCTGCTTATTGAAAGATTACTTCCAGAAAAATTTCACAGAGGAGATGACCTCGAATTATTCATCAAAGAATGTCAGAGATTCTTCGAAATAACAAAGACACCAGTGAAGACTCAAATGGTACTAGTCATTACACTTCTGGACAGGAATTTGATCGAGGAATATGAAGCCGCAGAAGGTAAAACAGAAATTAATAACAGCTTTCCATCGACCAACGTCATTGATTGATGACTTAAGAGAGGCATTGAACTACGAGCAAGGAATGAATCAGCGGAAGTATTCATAAAGAAAATATTAAAAATGACGAAAAAAGTGGCCTCACACACTTGAAATGAGGAGGATATTCAGAAATGTTTACTGACAAATTGCATAAAAAATAAAGAAATTAGAAATGAAATTTCTTAAGACGGCGGAATAGATTAAGAAAATTATAAAGAAGATAAAAAAAGTTAACAAGGTTATTGAACAAGTAAACACTGTGAGATCAATACAATCTACAACCGGGGAAAGAACTTATATAGAAAGAAGCATAACAATTTCAATGAAAAGAAATTATTGACAGTATGAAGATCTTAAAATCTATTATGGACTATGTAATTGTGTATATAAGAAAAATTTACGGAAATCACTAGAAGCTCCATATACATGTCCGTTTCATGTATTAGAAAAGAAGTCAAAATATTTCAAGCTATCAAATGGGGAGAATTTATCAATGGATCGTCTAAAACCAGGATGGTGATCTAGTTTAGTAGGAAAGAACTATAGTGATTAGAAATATTAATATTACAAAGCAACTTAAAAATATATTAATTTTATTTAAATAATGAAAAGTTGTTATAAAATAAATTTTAAATTTCTTAATTTAATTATTGCAAATCATAGCATTAACAATAATAATAATAATAATAATAATAATAAAAATAATAATAATAATAATAATAATAATAATAATAATAATAATAATAATAATAACAATAATAATAATAATAATAATAATAATAATAATAATAATAATAATAATAATAATAATAATAATAATTACCACATATAAAACAAGTGTTGCGTAAAATTTCATCCTTTTCTTGCTTATTTTGACGAAGAGACGCGAATGTATCAATAATGACACCAAAAATTAAATTTAGAATGATGACATTGACTATGAAATAAAATGATAAATCATGGAGAACTCGAAATCCAAAAAATTTTTCCTGAAAAATATTTAGAGACTCAAGAGGACATTAAAAATAACTTTATGGCTGGGTTTTCGTAAAATATCTCCAATACCTCCTCCATTTCTCAAACCTTGATAAAGAGTGGTCGTCAAACACATTCCCAATGTATCACAATAACGTTCTTTTTCCGGATCACCATCCGAGCCAACTAGCAAGCAATTTCTAATAATAATAAAAATGGTCTAGATCCATACTTTTTCCACTAATAATGTCGAGAAATTCCGGCTCCATTTGAAAGTCATCTTGAAAGAAAAGATGGCCAAAAATTGTGAAAAAATACGACAAAATGACACCTAGGATGGTTGTTAAAACCAAAGACCGGTAATTTTGTGTGACAGATCTAATGACATTGAGCAGGGTTTCTTCTCGCCGAATCAAATCTAGAAGCTGGATTAGAAACATTGAATTTGTGAAACATAAAATCGTTATCAACTTACTGTAACACTGTAAAACAAAGGATGAACCAATAAACCCAACACGTTACAAATCATCGAAGAAGAATGAATCAGAAATTCTGAGTTAATATCCGACCAAGACTTCTTTGCTATTCCTCGATTTCCCCATAGACTGATAATGAATATTATATTATTCATCAGCTAAAAAGATTATTATTATCATTTTTGTGTTATATAATTTTATTGGTCAACAAATAAAGAACTAATAGATTTCCTTAACGGTTCACGTACCATCTGGGGTGTTTTGCACCCCAGATAAAGTTTGACGCTATGGTAAAACACTATAAGGCCAGAAATTTTATGACTTTACTTACCTATTCAAAGGCAACATTTATGCAACATTTATAAATCTACACCATACACAGAATTGTTTAACACACATGTTATAGTGTTGTATACCCAGTGAGGTGTACATTACCCCACAGAAACTACATATTGTTTAGTCGCACTTTTCGTTCATTTCATTATATTAGATAGCAAAATCGCTGCTATTATATTCCCGTCAACTTTGAACCAATTAAGTTGTATAAGATAGTAATATTATTATCAAATCAGAACGCTCTGAATCCAAACATCTTTGTAAAATGATATAAATAGTCACATGATTATGATAAATTTAACAAATAATGATCACGAACAAGTAGGAAATAAGCCCACTGTGTGTTGCACACATAAGTTTTCCACACCGATTGCAGCTCGTTTTCGTTTTTCTATCTCCTTGTCGACCACAAAGTTCACCACCACATCTGGAAATGAGACTCCGACCGATTTCATTGCTTGTTTGACAGTTTCACGCAACTTTGGGTGGTTTTTCCATATTGGAAATAAAAGCGACATCCACGCATGTGAAAAAAATGGAATAAGGCTACCTTCTACATTTGCGTTTTGACCGAAACATACGTACAAGTTTATCTAGTGTGTTGACGTCAAACTTCGTTGAATTATAGTATGAAAATATCTGGTTTTCCATCACCTCTGTCCACCTGACATCCAAATAGTTCGATTGTCATTGTAGTAGTGCTTGCTGTCTCCTCGATTTCGATTTATTACACATTTTGCAGCAGGCGATATCTCTCTTATTGTTTCTCAACGTACCAACTATTGTGGTATTTTTTCCTAAGAGGCGGTCAGCCAATGCGAAGGTTGTGAAATAATTGTCCATTGTGATGTTATGATCTTTCTCTAAATACGAATAAGCCAACTCCATCGTAACAGCTTCGCAAAATGATGTATATTTTTCGATCACGCCATGGGCAAATGTACTTTGGCCAATGTAAACAAGGCACTGTAGGGGCATTGCATTTTCATCGTCCGTGAGCCAGAAGATTTTGATGCCAAACTTGCCTGGCGTAATTAATCCAGATTAACCCAGATGGTGCAAGAAGATCGCTATTACCATTCGCCACTGAATCATCGTCACTACTGAATTTAATGTTTACGTTCTCTTCATCAAGCACATCATCTTGTTCTTCAACATCATCAACTGCACTGTCATCTTATTGCGGAGCAATTACTTCATTTACGTAATCATCTTCTTCTAATTCATTTTCAAACTCATCTTCTTCTTCGACAGTAACGTTATAAATTATAGCATTTGCCAAAGTACGAGCGTTGCGTTGGGTAAGCTGACGCTTAGACATGGTATGACCAATAATCAAATTATGAATAACCATTAAATCTTTGTCATTATATACGTGTGTGTGAAAGCTGTGTGTAAGAGTAGTGTATGTGTCTGAATATACATGTGTGTCTCTATTATTTATTGTTTACAATAAAAAGTGACTCATTACATTGCCTCCGTGTTAACTAAATTTTTTATTGCCATTATAATCATCAGATTCTCCTATGATGTTCATTGATAAATGAAACAATATTGTTCTATCTAAAACGATTCTCTGATGAGTACTGTCATGGAACAATCCGCTTGGAATACAGAGTAGTGTATATATATGTGTGTGCCAATGTCCCAATCATTTACTCTACTATGGTAGTGTGAATAGTCACATTTGTATAGTAAAATAGTGCATTTTGTAATGGGGTAATTTCCACCGAACAGGGTACACCACCTAGATAAACTCAGAGGGTACACGAATCGTTAAAATATATTGAATAGAAATAACCCCTTGATTCTATTTTCTTCAAACCTACAAGATCTCCGAACAAGCTCCTTTGATTAAAGTCAATTTATTCTTAAACGGCATAAAAGATAATACCGATTTTTTGAATGGCTTCCTCGATGTTCTCTGCAATGACTTTAATTTTCTATATATAAGATTCTAGCAAATCCCTTTACTAACATCCTAACTTTATCCCGATCGTAATGTAATTGTACTGGGCTATTTAATTTCTCTTTGCCCTATATTATGTTAATCCTTAAAATCATCCTATTCAACATGAATTCCTGCAGGTTTGATTGATTATCTAGATTGTGTGGGTTATCAGATTATGTCATTGCTTATTATTTATCCCAGTGACGCATGTGCTGTCATTTATTAAACCGCCATTTACCAAGCCATTTTAGAACGTCGCATACCAAGCCAGTCATTTTGATCTTATTACACCGATGTTTAATTTGTTTTGTCATCTAGGTTCCAATTTAACATTCCAAAATTATTTTCCAGTTTCATGTCATTATAAAACACATTTCACTGAAAATGAAAAGTCAAAAATTCATCCTTATAATTTTATTATTAAGATCAGCTTTTATTGCCTTCGTTCTTACGGACAAGTGACCAAAAAGTCAACACTACTCTTTTTTAGAATTAAATAACTAAAAGGAACCAAACAACCTAATTCATTTAGCAAACACGAGTGAGAGTAAAAAGTAAAGAATAGAAGCAATTCAACAAGATATGTGATGAGAAATTCAAATGAACTTATACCAGAAACCGCTGAAACGTTCACTAATCCGTCATTTGGTTGTGCCGCCATATAGAAATTAATTTATGCAAGTTATTGCGTGATTTAACCATTAATTTTCTAAATGGTACTTTGATGCGTAAATATTCCGCAAGCTCATTCAATTGAATAATTCTTGTCGGTGATTTTATTTTATCCCCTGAGCCGGTAAGTAATTAGATTGAAAGTGTAGAGGGATGTTCACAATCTCCTTTCTCATTCTAGCAGTCTTTTAGAAAATATTTTAATCACGACAAACATTCATCAGTTTTACCGACCGTAAATCAACACAAAACTTGCTACAGATCCCAAGTGATTGCACCTGAAAAATATTTTAACCAAAAAAAAAATAAATCTAAAAATGATCATTTTAATGGCATTTTGGCATTCAATTCGCACTTCTCTTAAAAATGCACTAAATCCTTTGATTAATCAATAATTATGTCAAAGGTGCTGAAATCATCTACTGATAAATGAAAGTAGTAAATTAATTACATTTAAGCAGCCCATAAATAATAGAAACGGAGCAATATCGAGATAGAAACTGATTTTGATAATTAAGGCCGTCACGAAGATTAGGACTGACATTGTGTTCCGAATGAAGACTGTTGCCACGAGACTCAACACTATGAACAGCCAGATGACCGAAACCATGACATTGGGGTCTGAAATTCAATTAATTTCAACAAATATATGAATGACTTACGATTGTTTTCTTTTGCAGGAAACGGATACCAAATTATCAATAAAATGTTCATGACTAAGGTGAAAAAAAAGTTGATGTCACTCCACAAGACCATGTGGTTGCTCATCCAGAATAGTAGACTCTTTGCTGAAAATTACCAAAATCAACGGATATAGAAAATGTTAATTCCAGAAATATTTCTATGAAATTAAATAAATATTGATACTCAATGCTACTAAAAATAATGCGTCCCTCTTCGTAAGAAAATTCACAGAATAGCAAACGGGAGAGGGATATACAAATTACGTTTAGATAAAGAAATACACCCAGGTGGCGAGTATAAATAGGTGGTCAGCTTATATTTAAGTCGTCTATCGAAGTTTATAGCATCATAAATTATTATATCATTTGTCATTCCAGTTAAATATTTTAAGAAATTGTTTTAATTTAAAAACATGTGAAAACTAAATGAAAAATAAATTTTTATAAAAATAAATACTAAATGCCTAATAATAAGGAAAAAACATATCGCAAATAAAAATTGCGTCCCAAAAAAGCTTGCGCCCTGTGATTAGGCGCATACTTGACATTCGAAGTTAAACCTAAGATAATTCCAAACAAATTTTGTATAATTGCTTCCTTTTGTAAAAGTCAGCTGTTACGATTAGTGAATCCGAAATAATTGCGTCCTATTTTTTATAGTTTAAGAATATTATGTTTGCAATATTTTGGTATTTATGTTTGACCACATCAATTGGAAGAAATTAAAAATAATATTTTGTGTCTACCTCCAAAAAACGTTAAGGCTGAACAAGCCTTCTCGGCTGCTGGTTTATTTTCTATAAAAGTACGACGCCGACTAAATGATAGGTTCCTTTTGTTTTCTAAGAGCGCATTTCAGGAATCAAAAAGGTGAAAATTGCAATAAGAAATACTTAATGAAAATATGTAAAAAAATGAATTTAGTAAATTTAATAAATAAATTATAATTTGGCTTGAATTTTATTAAAAAAAGTTCTTTTTTATTTAAAAGTATTTATATTTTCAGATTTAAAATTATTGAATTCCAGATAATCCGGATTTTAATTTTGAAGCAAAATATGAATTCATTAGTTACGATAGATAAGTTTTGATACTTAACCAGATAGGGGGGAATATTTTTTGAAAAGCATTTGTCACTTATCCGTTTTTCCTGACTTATTCCTCTCTTTACTATATCTTTTCATTCCATGTGTCGATGCAATTCAGTTGCTGGGGGAGGGATTGGGAGATAAAATTTTACTGAAAAGACATGTTTTAGTTATCACATTTCCCACAGCCGGTATAATTATTAAAAAAATTTTATCAACAAAAAGAAATATTTTTTATTATACATAAAATTTGACTACGAATCAGATTTATTTATGTGATTTCACTTGAAAAAGACTGCCGAAAATTTATAAATACCATAAATAAATGTGATTCATAGTCAAATTTTGTAGCAAATACAATGTCTGTTATAAATAAAAATAAAAAGAAATCAGAGGTGAAAAACAAGAAAAGTCTTTATAATACATAAATTAATAAAAATCTTCAAATTTCTGGAGAAATCTTTGAAATTAACGAATTTTTGAATACTTTTAAATATTTTTTTAATTTCGAATTTCTTAATTATCAAAATGAATTTATATTTGCCTGAATTGTTCCTTATCAAATATTCCACCGCCCCCAATAGCACCTAGGTATAAGGTGTTTATTTTGAAAGTGAAAAAGACTAACTTTATTTTCTTTAGACAATGTCAACAAACATAATTGGATAATAAAGTTACATTATATCTAACTAGCATTATAAATAAATAACAAACCAAAGTTAACTGCTAGAGCTTATCAATATTTAAAAAGTTTATTGAAATACAAATCTTAAAATATCTTGTTATCACAATAAATGGACTTGCTTCACTTTACAATAAACGGCTCATATATTGTAGCTGTTACCCGAAAATCCAGGATTTTACTAAATTTCCTAAGCTCATTAGGAATTAATTAAAGTTGAATTTAGCAGGTGTTGCTAAACTTTTTCCGGATCTGGAAAAATGAGCTGACTAATATAATATACCAAGAACCAAATAAGCAAAAAGATTTTACCAGATGGCTTGTACGAAACTAAGTCGAAAAAATATTAAAATCATCAATAATTTTTTACATTACTATTTATTTAGTAAAGTAATTCAATATTTATTTAAATTAAATAAACGTAACAAAAAAATTCAGTTTGACCGCGTTTTATTATTGAAATTTTCTCCTGCTAAGTTAGAATCCTATAATAAAGATGTTATCCAGTGTAACAATATTTTCAACACAGGCATAAATCAAAGCGCAATTGATAATAGTCAAAGTGACATTACATAAAACACTGTTAATTGTGATTTGTTTTAGTCTCAATATTAATAATGAATTAAGTGATTTATTAAGATTTTTCATTTAATATAAATATTTTTAATATTTTATGATAAATTTATGATAACATAGGTAAGACAATATATATATTATTATAGACAATATATATTCACAAAAATGACTTGTTTTATTGGAAATTTAATATAATGATAGCAGTTTGGCAAAATACTATAATCTGGATTTTGAAGTATTTTTGGAGAAATTTAATGATTAATTGTAATGTTGTTAATTTAATAAGTATTTCTAATAAAATTTTTACAAAACATTTTTTAGAATTTATTTAAATATGTAAACACTCTTGTTAATACAGACCAATTAGATTATTTAATATATGTAGTTTAATTATTTGCAATTTTGCTTTATAATTTTTCATATATTTTTTCCATTTTCGGTCAAGTTTTATTAAAAGATTATAATTTAACTAAATTTTTAACTCGTATTTTAATAGGGTTGCCATAATTTTCGGACTACAGACCGGGACATAAAAGTGTCATGCACCGTAATTTCAAACTCAACCATCCGTCTTTACACGGCTTTAAAGATTGTGATTGGTCACACACCGAGCACTGTAAGATTTCACGAAGTAGACGCTTATTCACCAACCACAGGTATATCTGATGGTCATTCATGGTGATTATCTCGTCAAGTGTGCTCTTGAAATTTGTCATGGGCGTTAGAATTTTTTTTTATAAATAATAGACTCAAATTAAGAATCATGTAAAAAATGGTGTAGGGGAATGGGAGAGGGCAGATGTGTTGCTTCGAATCTCGGTTTTGCCACGTGCGCGTATCAATGCTAAATACTAGCTAACCCGTAATCAGCTTCGCACTGAAACATTTCATTATTTTTGACTTTCATGTTTAAAAAAAATATATTCATTCGTAAATTTTAAATCGACCGGGACAAATAAATCTTGGACCGGGACACGGACCTCGAAACCAGGACGTATTGCAACCCTAATTTTAATGATTTTGTCAATGTGGAACAAAAATATTTTTTAAAAATAATAATTTTAATTTAAAATTTATAGTTTAATAAATGTCAAAACTTTTTTTTTTATTATAGAAATTTTTTGAACTGTGATTGTGTATGGGTATTTATTTTTCTACGCACACATAATTTTTCTCAGGGTCTAAAATGTAAGCCATTATTTAATGCCATGAATTTTATCCAATGTCAGTATTGGCTATGACACACACATATTTATTATAGGTAACTTTTATTTATATAATTGAATCCATCAATGAATATCAATTAGGCCACCAGTAGCGTAACAACGGTTTGGCATTGGGGCAGTTGACAAGGTCACTGTTAAATCTCTAATTTTTAAATTTTTATTTAAATATATTAGTTTTAAACCATTATAATATTTTTTATTATGTTTGTTGCCTTCTTATCATACAAATTTCAATATGATTTTATTATCAACACTGCAGTTTACAAGAACCGAAAGGAAAAAAACAATTATACACTCTGTTACGCCATAACAATTAAAAAAGTCGCAAAGGTGAAATTTGTCAATTTGTCAAGGGCACCAAAAATAAATTAGCCAAAGGCGTCGAAAACCCAGTTACGCTACTGTAGGCCATTACTATTTAATGTATTATAAAATTTATTGATTTTTTAATTATAGAAAATATTGCCCGGTGAAATCGGTTGCAATGCAATATATATAATTCAACTTTTCTGCATAACCAATATATATTACTTGTCGCAGATATTTCCTATTTTATGAAAAGTGAGGAATATCTTTGAGATTTAAAATTTTACAAAAATTAAACATTAATTCAGTAATTTTAAAATAATTTCTGGAATCAAATCTTTAAAATTCAATAAAAATAGATAAAAATTTTATTCGATTGTGCCAATTAAAAATAAATTTATTCAATACCTCTCAGTGATTTTTGCCACTGCATTTCTTGAAACATGTAATTTGTTTCAGAGAAAAATCCAGGAACTTTTGATCCCTGCTCATCGAGCTCAGTTTGTGTCTTGACTTTAAATTTTGTTTCTTCTGTAATATATTCACAAATTTCAGGAATAGGAAATACAATACGCTCCATGCTACGATCACTGCGGACTATCTATTAAAGGATGATTATGAAATAAAGAACTTTGACAATGTATAGAAAAAGAGGTTACAAAAATAAACAACACAGGAGCATACTAACAATAATAAAGCAACAATCGAAACTCGCATTTTTGCACGCAAAATCTCCCCAAAAACCTCCTTAGCTCCATTTTTGTTTCATAAAAATGAAAAAATCAAGCTGATTTGTAGTTAGTGAATGATAAAGTTGCAGTATTTACTGTATCGTCAATTCCTCCGTATTTCCAACCAAGGGAAAGTTTATCATTCATGTGTAGCTTACTTATTAAAATATTTATGGAGTTGACATTCATTATAGAATCAATTTTATTAAAGCCTTTCATTTTAATAATTTATTTGCTGATCCAAATAACTGATTATTTAAGCATTATTGAAACAACTCTGGCATTTGTAATTTTAACATTAACATAACCTTCTAACCATAAAATGTAGTAACAAATTTTAGGTGTGTGTAGTACTCATGAAAACAAGCATAAAATTCAATGGAACATCGGTCTGAAAATGGTTTCATTAAAAGTTAAATCTCACAAGGTTTAACCCTTTCTAAGGCAAAGGAAACTAAAAGTGATGTAAAACTCGTCTGTCAGCTGTCAATAAATATAGCAGGAAAACACATCTATGGTTTCAAATACTTTAAATTTGTTCTCTTGTGGCTCAATATATGTCAGTAGTTGTACCAAAAGTAAAAATGATTACCGACAGCGTTACACTTAGATATTTTTATTAGTTTAAAATGGTGTACAGTATATTGCCACCACCTTAGAAAGGGTTAATTAATACAAATGGTATTAGAAAATATATTAACATAAATTTTATCTACGGAAGATTTTTGGTATCTCCCGCTTTTATTTCAATACACAATGTAGCACGCATTATCACTGAAGATCAAAAACTTTCAAAGATTCTCGATTTCTTCCTTATCTATTGACAGAAGTTTTCGATTCTGTCTCAATTTATCCACAGTATTGACTGATGTAGCGCGTACAACATACTCTTCAAATTCCCCACACCAATAAAAATCTAACGGGTTTAAATCCGTTGAATGAGGTGATGCTATCAGTAGTGAAAGGCGCTTCATTGGTAAATAATATTTTAAATCAAAACTGTAGATTCGTAGGGAAACAATTAGCAAGCCTCTGTTTTATAAGACAAAGAGCATAAGCGTTTGAACACGTTGAATAAAGTATGAATGCAAACCGCTTTTTTATGAAAAATGTTCAAAACACTACAATGACTTGATACAATTGACTTTCATATCAATCTTTTTGCATGGTGTAAAATGTCGTAAAATGGTTTCTTCCAATTCATGTGTCCTTACAAATTGTGGTCTACCACATCCAATTAAATTGGGCTCGAATTTTTAAGTATTATGTAAAAGTTATCATTCACTTTGCCATACATGACATGAATGTTTGTCATTTCAAAATTTGTAAAACATTTTAATATTTAATTTTAATAATTCGAAAACGTATAATAAATTATTCTACGAATATTCAAACAAACTTTTTTTAGTTGAATTTTAATCCATTGAATTATATGTTTGTTTATATGAGCACTATACGCACCTAAGATTCGGTACTACCCTTTATTACCCTTTATTAAATAATGATCATAATTTGAACATGTTGACCGATTTCGGAAAAAAATAATTTTTCACCTCACTGTTGGCCATCAGGAATTACCCAAGCATAAACAGCTCATTTGCAGATATTGAAATATATCATGAGGCCTTAAAGTCTGTTTGCACTTTTATTATCTATGATCTGATCAATTTGGATAATACTATTAGTTTCAATTAAAACAACCTTTAAAAAATAATAAAAAGTTTTGAGTGATCAAAAATTACGTTAATAAATATCTAATAAAAATAAATAAAATAAAAAAATAAAGTTATCCATTCAAAATTAATTTAAAGTTTATTTTTTTTTATTAACTTTCAAAATTTTTGATACTTTGAAAAAATGCAATAGTAAATATTTTGTTCCCGATAAACAAACAAACAAAAAACAATTCTATAAATGAGATTTTCGAGCATTCATAGTTGAGGCCGGCGTAGAACTTTGTAAATGAGCGAGAATGTTTAGCTATGAATTTATTTGTCACAGTAACTCATGAATTTTTATTTATGAGAACTCTTTTAAATTTTCTGTTTCCAAAGCTTGTCCGTTTTCACATATGTTCGCAGTTGGCTAACTTAATGAAAAAAAAACACCTTGGACACCAAATCATGATTTAAATTTTTTTTTAAATATGGCAATCATAAGAAACGATTGTGATCTTAATTTTGACAGGAACTGAATACCAGTTTATTTTTTTAGAAAATATGCGGTATAACTTAATTTCAGTCACAACTCTATAAAATAACATAACATAGAATGTTTTATAAGATTATATTTACCATACTATAATTGTCATCAAGTACCTTCTGTGGTATTTCTTTGATGCACCAACTCTACTTGCCAAACTTTCAGCCAAACCCTCATTGAATCAGTCTACTTTGATTTCACGGGGTCTTTCAATGAGATACCGCTGTTACTCTCCATGTAGCTTGTTACAAGATTAATTTTTTATCATATCCTTCTTATCTATGGCATTTCATTTGTTTACCTGACTTCAATCTTCAAACAATAATCGAAGCTCGACGTATAATAATATTTTTTACCATCCGAAATTGTATATTACATATTTTATTGAATAATAGTGAGATGAATTAAATGATAAATACGTGTAATAAATATAATTTATAACTTTATAACAGTATAATAAACTCGCTCAGAAAATGTGAAAATCCGTTAAACAATTCTCCAGCCTTTATTTGAATATTTGTTTTAATAGAATATTTTGAAATTATAGTTATGAATAAAAATAAGAGTTGTAGTAATCTCTATAATAATAATAATAATAATAATAATAATAATAATAATAATAATAATAATAATAATAATAATAATAATAATAATAATAAAAATAATAACAATTAAAAATAAAATATTAATAATAATAATAATAATAATAATAATAATAATAATAATAATAATAATAATAATAATAACAATAATAATAATAATAATAATAATAATAATAATAAAGAATTTTTTGAAAACTCTTACAACAAAAATAACCAACCTCAATTTGAGCAGTATGTTTCGCGTAATATTCCAGAGCTTGATCAGTATATGAATCATTCTGTCCGGGCTGTAACAATTGAGCAAGCTCACGTTTATGTTTTGAAAGCTATTAATAATGACAATCATTTTAATTATATCATTTATTTCGTCAAACCTGATGAGCCAAAATATAAATGTTATGCCCAACCTCCTTTGGAGAAGCTAAATCAGACCTCCCAGTCAAGCCAGTTTCTCCAGACGACTCAGAAGGCACATCATCTACATCTAATAAAGTGTCTTCATAGAATGCTAACTTCGCTACATCAACCTAACAAGAGAAAAATAAATTCATTAAACGGGATTCCGATCAAACACGATCAATGTCATAAATCAACAGAAAGCACTGAAAACAACAAGATCACAACATTGACAGAAACCAATTCGGCTAACCATAGAAAACACATTATTCATAGAAGTCAACTATAATTCATAAAGCAGGAAATATAATTGTATATGTCAATTGTAAAATTTACCAATTGTTTCGGCGACAAATTGATCAGAATTCTTTCGGCATTTTCACTATCATGGCGGCTTTCTACGATCGCCAACAACAACTTAGAAGCATTGTCCTGTAAAGTTGGCAATGAAAAGAAGATAATAAAAATAATTTGACAAACTTTGAGTTCTAAGACCAGATCCATTCGTGTACGACCCAGAGGATTGATGTCATTCAATATTAGCGCTATGATGATGTCGATTCCGTTACTTTCATGTTGAGCAATAGCGTTTTGGTTCTCATGACATGGACCCTGACAATACTCAGTCAATGTTCTTAGATTTTGATTGATGAGTCCGACATTGTGTTCATTGATGTACAATCCCAATAAACCGAGACCACCACTAGTACTACCACAAATACAATCTAGGAATTGTAATGTTTCACACACCAAGTTGTAACTAGTTTTGTTACACGCTTGATGTCGCAAAAGGTCCTGGAGATAAAAACAAATTTTAAATTTTGACACTAAAAAAGAAAACTCAAAAAAATTTTAAATTTAATTGTTTGCCACCTATTGATCATATTTAATTTTAACCAGAAATTTATTGATTTTTTTAAATTGAAAATTAATAATAATAATAATAATAATAATAATAATAATAATAATAATAATAATAATAATAATAATAATAATAATAATAATAATAATAATAATAATAATAATAATAATAATAATAATAATAATAATAATAATAATAATAATAATAATAATAATAATAATAATAATAATAATAATAATAATAATAATAATGATAATAAGCTAACTGCAACAATTGACCTGATTACAACGGTTTATAATTTGCTCATATATATTGCAACATTACCAGATTAATTTACAAGATAAAAAACTAAAGAAATACGGTGGCTAAGTAACTTACAAAAAGAAACAGCTGAAGACAAAAAAAAGAAAATTTCAAGAGTTGAAGCTCTGATGGATATTCAATATAAGTTAAATACAACAGTAAAATTGAAGACTTGAAAACTTTGTTTTAGTTAAACAATTTTATTAAACAATTATTTAAAAATAATCTAAAAGTTGCCACTAATATTCTTGTATGATTTCATCATTTCATTTAAACAAAATTTTAACATTGAAAAAGAGAGTGATTAAATGTCTCACATTAACTTTCAAAGTATTTCTGGAAGAACTTCAATCAAGAGTGAATGATAGATTATTCAGCTTTTGATTTCTTATTTAAATAATTTAAAAGTAACTCTTAAACATTCTGCAACAACAAGATTATAATTTGAGATCATAAAAAAGCAAAAGAAGAATAAAAACAGGTTTAAAAAATGTCAAGTTTCATCTGGATTCCAAATCAGCGAACAAAGCTGTTTGAATAATTTCATATGAAACTTCCAGCTCTTCGCTGGTTTCATCTATTCACAGCTATTCTCGGTTGCGTTAATTTGTCCGCATTAAATATGAAGGAAAAATAAAAGAAAAACAGAACTTACCTGCAATTCTCGGTAATGGTTTTCACACAAGAGCTGTAAAAACCTAAAAATCGGTTCAATAATAATCACACTATTCGACAGTCTGTAGTTCTCCTCTGCTATTTCTTTAAAGAATACGTTAGATATATTTGAATTTGTATTCTCTTGGTCTATTCCATTGACGATATCGGAAATGTTTTCCGATTTTTGGTCGACATTGACCGAATTTCTGTTTAAACTTTTCCGAACGGCAATTAATGCTTGATTCGATTCTATTGCCGCATCATCAAGTTGCTGACGGAGCATAGCAGGAATGTTGCTTCGATCCCGAACTAGAAATATCAGTTCCAAATAACATAAGATCATGGAATATGAAACTATCAATTAGATTTGGATCTTTACAATTCCGGTGTTACCAAGAAGCACCTTTTTATTTGTCAAACAATTATTTGTAATCCAGTATACGAAGTGCACCATATTGAGTTGACGGTAAGAGAGTTTGTTTAGTTCATTAATTAAATTATTCTTAACTTTTCAGCGGGAGTTTGGGCTTAAAAATTCTTTTACCTACTCACTACGCCATCAATTTTATTTAGAGGGGAAAAGGGGACCAAATACTTTTGTTTAAAAGAAGTGGTTTTTATTTATTTTTAAAAACATGGATTTTGGACTCTCACCGGGAGGGTATTTTTGACTCTCGATAAAAAAAACCATGCATTAAATCACCTACTGATAAAAATACTAAAATGGTCACACTAGTCAGCAGTTATTTTTGCCTCTGGAAAAAATAAATCAAATTTAGATATACTGTTAAAATATCAGAAAAATGAAAACATTTCAAGATCATTTACGATTTAAGTATAAAGTATATGTCAACAAAACAACCTTTTAAGTCTATAAAACTCAAAAACAGATTAAAACTAATTTATTATACTACTTTATTATTATAAGGACTTTTTTGTGTTTCACCTCTGATTTCTTTATAAGTGACATTTATTATTATTATTATTATTATTATTTTTATTATATAAGTAGTAGTGAGATGTGAACGCACGGCATCAGCCCTCCTTTTGTCGAAGAAAGTGTTTCCATTTGTTTTAATTTTACTGAAGATTTCATATGCCAGTTATAAGTATGCCATTGTTTTAATTTAAAAATTTTGGCTGGCATTTGAAAATTAAATTAAAATATTTCTGAACAAAGTACCACTCTTCGGATTTTATTGAATTTTGGAGCATTGGATATGCAATAGGATTCTGCATAATGTTAAGAATTAATTTCATGTCAAAGTAAAAAACTTAAAATTTGGACGAGTAACAGAATAACTGGATCAAATATATGAAGTTTTTTAATTGCTGTCTGGTATTTGAAGATCTTCACACACACACACACACTCCCAAATATTTTAAATTTGAATTTTATTTAAAATCTATTTTAAAATGCACGCAAAAATTTTAAAAAATATAAACAAGCAGAAACACTTTCTTTCTAAGCTGGATGTTCAGTAATTACTACTACCACTATTACTACTACTTTATTATTATTATTATCATTATTATTATTATTATCATTATTATTATTATTATTATTATTATTATTATTATTATTATTATTATTATTATTATTATTATTATTATTATTATTATTATTATTATTATTATTATTATTATTATTATTATTATTATTATTATTATTATTATTATTATTATTATTATTATTATTATTATTATTATTATTATTATCATCATCATCATCATCATCATAATAAAAATTACAAATCAACCTCTTCTACGTGGCATTACATTTTCTAGAGAATTCTGAGAATTTCCATCAGCTGCTAATATAATCATTGATTTGATTTCATTCTGGGCTTCTGTAATAGAACTACTAAAGGCTTGAAAGAACTTATCTGATGACTTATCATGACAAAGTCTTTCATAAAATGATTTCTATAATCAAAAGTTTGGTTGAAATTAATAAGAGATTAATTTATCAATCAAAATCACCGACTTGAACATTTGTGTTACCACCTTCTAAAAGAGCAATTCCGAATTCAATAATTTCTCTGAAGACTCTTTCATTGGAACTGTGATGAATAATCAGATCTATGATAAGATTTGAAGCCCCTTGAGAATCTAAATAGTCTTGAATGTCAACAAAAGATAATTGATCGAATGATCTCGGGATTTCTTCCACAATTGGATTTGATAGTTCTTCTTTTTTAGTTGAACTATTAATTTTTAGGACATTTTTTGACAATTTATTTCCAAAATATTTGACGAGCAACTTCTGACGCAAGTAATTGGCCTAGAACATGATAAAAGGTTGGCATAATAAAACAGTAAGTGACATCAATGAACCAACCTTGTCATCAAATTCTATATCCATTGAAACCATCATTCTTAAAGTCTGCAAAACTTTTATACAAAGCTTTTCTTCATTTGAGGTTAGTAAGCATTCAGTGTGCTTTATTAATCTGGAATAGAAATTACAATAATAAAAATAAATTCATATAAAAAATTCATATATATATATATATATATATATATATATATAATTTAAACAAATTAAAGGTCTGCCAATGAGTTCTGACTTTTCAGGCTTGCTTGCAATCATTTTTATAGATAACCTACAATGACAGACACTGAGGACCATGCAGTCCGTTGGGTTCTACGTAAGATATGTATATGATATATTTATCACGACCAATAACAAGAAAGTAGCGGGAAAAATATTCCATATATTCAATAGGCCTTATCTAGATGTTAAGTTTAAAATCGAATATCCGGAATAAGATGTATCCATTAACCTATTAGATTCAAGAATGAAAATAGAAGTAGACACTTCAACCTATAGATTCTACAAAAAACCAACTCGCAAAGAATTATTTATTCACTAAAAATCAACACTTTCATATGTACAGAAGGTGAATGTTAAGCATTGACAAACAACAAAAAAAGAAAACATTTGAACTAAAGAAATTATGCTTCCAAAAAAACTTTGTTTCCTGCATCACATGCAATGTATGCAAAGAAATATAAATTTAAGTACACTCGGGAACTTACACTAAAGAGTTAAAGAACATCTATATCCTACTTGAAAATACTAAGTAGACAGACATCTCCAACTATTCAATCAAAGAGTGAAAGAAAAGTATTTCAATCAAAATCTTAGCCAGTGACAACAACCAAATAATCGCATATTTAAATTCTTAGATAAACATCCAACAATAAACACTACAAAAGAAATCAATGAAATCGCCAGTCTGATCTGTTGTTGACTTTTATTAAACAATTTTTTTAAAAATAATACATACGGAAAAAAATTATAATTCAATAAAATTTAAAGAAGTAAAATAAAATTGAATAAAAATAGGAAAAGAGAAAAATGTTCAAAAACCTTTAGGAGTAAAAATCAGAGTACAATTATATTTATGTCTTGAGTTGTTTATAAATGCTTATTTAATTTATTTTAAATTTTTCCATCAATTTAATAAATACTTTGTAGCAAGTGCTATTTCATTATTTACTTGACTGATATTATTATTATAAAGTGTTTTGTGATATTCGATAAATTTTTTCTAATGATAGACTAGTTTCAAGCTTATTTTGCTTTAACCAGCACGATCTAGAAAATATGATCCAACTAGGAACCGAATTCTTATCTTTCATAAGGCGGCATTAAATATCACATTTAATATCACAAAATTAATATTTGTATCAATTTCATTTTATCCCCATACCCCAACAATATAAATATTATATAAACAATATTATATAAGCAATACTATATAAACAATATAACATATTATAATTTGATAAAACGCTATGTAATATATATACTTTAAAAAAGTATATTATAGTAAAGTATAAAAAATATATGTATAATATAATACAATTAGATATATTAAAATAAATTAAAATTCTCAATTAATTTAGTTAATAATTAAATATGTATCAACTTCATTTTATCCCCCTCGGGGATATTATTATTAATTTTAATTTTAATTGCAAATTAAAATATGCGCTCTGTTTGTGACTAAGATAAACTGTGAAATGAATCAAACTTGAAAAGTCATAAATCATAGAGCAAATTTGTTTAATTACATGGAGATTAATTTACAATGCTTGATATAGACTTCTGCGTTATGATTAAATTAAAGATTTATAGAAAGTCTAATGAAAGATAAATTAAAAATCTCAGAATAATTATTGAAAAATAACCTTGAAATAAAGCCACCACTTTCGCATTTATGTCGAGCCTCGGTGTGTGGTAAAAATAATAGTTCTGGCCTGTGGAAAACGCAGACAAGAACCGAGACCTCTGCTTGCATTAACGGTTGAAGTTGAGTTTCCAAAGCGACAATTGTATCCTGGATAATAATGGAAATATTTACTATTTATTTATAGAAGACGAATCTACATGTAAAAAGTCGATAACACTTCTAGTTTCTAGACCGTTTTGGAGACTTGGTCTTTCGTACTGAGTGAATTGTGAGTCTTTTTTGTTTTTGATGGTTAACCAGGCTTTAGAATGCTTTAGAATGGCTTGATCTTTCAGCATGTGTTTATTTATTTGATGCTCAAGTTCGAAAGGGATGAGAATTCCTTTTGCCTTAACTATAATGAATATGATTAACGAAGCACTTGAAAAATTATTTATTAATATTTGAGGTTATGAAAATGCAAATACACCCACCAATAAACGAATATCATTCCAAACTTATATAATTCAAATGCGGCTTATTGTCAAAGAATTTCCATTGAGTTCAAAGTTAAACTCAGGCAACTATGATGCGGTATATATAGTTCCTTTACCGGGTGAGCTAGTTCCAGAATTTCATCAAATTATATGGAAGTGTATCGATAAAAATCTCGAATTACAGTATTTCAAAGCCATGATGGTAAAGTCTTTCAACAAATGGGTCAAAACCAAGTTTAACTATCTTCATCAAACGATGGGCAATAAAAAAACGTATAACTCACTGGAGGACATCTGATATTAACTAATTCGGTCGTTCTGATTTCAAGAATGTCATTAGTAGTTTAATAATTAATAATTATTATGTGAATAATTAAAAAAGTAAAAAGATCTGCAAATAATTTTGATTTTATTTAGATTAAAAATATAAACATCAAAAAATATAGAAAAAAATATTTTTGTGAGAATATTTAAGCATAATTATTCTAGTGATTTATTCTAGAGAATGACATTTCTTTATCGTGAACTCGGTTCGAGAGTTTGTTGCGCTTCTTGAAACCTTGTTTGGTGGGGGAGCTTTTTTTATGGAAACACCTGAGATGCACAAATTCCACATTTTCTATCAAAAACTCATCTATTTGCGTGTAATTTTTTTAAATATCTTTAAATGTCTTTTTTAAATACGACAGATGTGGCTCTTTGACCCCGATTTTCCATCTCTTTTTCTTAACATAAACAAGATCGTTTATAAAATTTTAATTTGAACCTTTGTTTACTTGATGAACCAAAATTGAATAAAATAAAAACTAACTTACTGAAATATTATTATTTCCAAGAAATAAAAAAATGACAATTTTATTATTATATTTTCTACAAAACTTGACTATGAATCAGATTCATTTAAGGTATTCACGAATTTTCGGCACAGCCTTTTACAAGTGATCGCCGAAAATTCGTGAATACCTTAAATAAATCTGATTCATCGTCAAATTTTGTAGTAAATATTATGTCACTTATAAATAATACAAAAAAAGTCCTTATAATTTTATTATTATTATTATTATTATTAATTAAACCTTGCATTCGAAACCAAATTGAGATGTAAATTCCTTTCTATCAAAATTTATTTGACATTAATGATATTTCACAAGTTAGCCTCCTGAGTTGGTATACAATACTAATATTTGTTATATATAAACAAAACGAATGTAAGCAAAGTAAAAAATTCAAAAACACGTATTTTTAATCTATCCATTAACATTTTATTTTATTTTTTGCTCATCCCTATTTTTGATTATGATATTTACGATATACCAGTGTTTATGCACGATGAAACTAAACCAAATTAAAGTTTAACTTAAACATTTAAGAATAATGTCCTAGACAATGAAGATCTTGATAATTCACAATACTTTACTGACAGGTTACTTTCTTCTAATTAATACTTATTCCATTGGCACCCCCGGGTATTTTGACTTGAAACACGTGAAGGTATTTTGCGCATGGTACCGAGAAGCGGCTTAAAATTTCCGTGTTGTAGACCATGCATGCTAACCCACGGCTTTCATAGTTCTACAGATTATACACTATTTTCGATTCAAACAAAAAATTTTAGCTACAGGATAATTTTTAAAATTTTTGTTATTAAGCTTTTAGTTTTCACAATAAAAGGACATTTTGTAAAATTGGTACTAGCTTTTTTTTATAATGTGACTCCAAAATTAATTTCGGTTAAGCATGCATATTGTAGTCAATAAAATAGAATAAATCGGTGATTAAATAATAGTTTAATAAATTACTGCATTATTACATTATTAGAATACATCAAGCATTTTAAGTTCATTATCCGAAAAATATGAATGTGATGACGACGAATTTGTACCTTTCTATATTTGCAAAGTCAAATGTTATTGCTTGAAATATACTGACGATCAAAGGAAACACCACTCAAGAATCAATTTGCACATATAAAAAGCATAAAAATTCAAATGTGCTATATACAAAGCGTCGCCTACGTAAATAGATGACTTTGTGAATTCAGATGCCTTAGTTAATAAAAGAAAAATGATGTATTTAAACGAAGTGCATTGCTGCACATCTAATTCCAAAAAAGTCAATTAAAGGTCCAATCGCTGCCAGTAATGAAATTCAGTTTAAAGAATAAAAGAAACAAAAATTAAAGATTTCATCAAACTATTCATAAGATTATTTATTACACGAAAGCGCTATCAAACACGTTTTTCGACATATTACCTGTAAAAAAATATTTTGGATTTTAATTTACATTTTTAAAGGAATTACTAATTTTTAAATCAATTAACTTAACTTTTTAAAAAAATTATAAATACTTATACAGATTTATAGAAAACCAACTGATACTTTATATTTCTCCTGAAAGTTTTTGTGAATTTACGTATAAAAAACTCCGGTTGGATTGTGTTCGGATCTCGATTATCAATTTGCATGAAATTGGTGTAATGCCACATAAATTAGAGTGACTTTCCATCATCTCTATACTCCAGTTCTTGAACATTGTCGACTGATGGGATTTACAGATATTAGTGAGCACAAATGAGTAAAATAGGCATGTCTGATTTGGAATATGTAAAAATATTGTTTTTATTTTTCTTTAAATTTTTAATAACTAAATTTAAAAACTATTATAATATAAAAATTATTTAATAAATAAAATAGAATTATTAAAAATATCAAATTTAAACGATTTAAAAATTAGAAAAATATTTAAAAATCAATAATTTGTTTGAATATGTAAATTAAAATCCATATTATTTTTAGGTTTGTTTTTTACTTGATGAATGACAGTGAATCTGTCTAAATAGATCGTAAAACATATGTTTCAATGGCACTTTCTTATTTATTAATCGCTAATAACTAACTAATTTCAAGCACAGTTTTCATTGAAAATGTAATATTATTCTTCTGATCAGCGGTCAACCAAGTACATTGATACAGCCGGAACACGTTTTGCAGCAAATGGATCACTTCAGTTTGTTTATTCTGAAATTAGCCTTGTTAAAAATACGATTTTATAGTAAACAATATACCTTAATTACGGTATTCTGTTCCGAGAATGGAGAATTGAAAAATGTTACTATCACGCCCATTATCGTATGAGTAACGCATTCTTCCAATTCTTTATCTACACTTCGTTTACTAACAACTGTTGTTGACACCTAGAATTATGGAAAAAACTATTTAAATGCATGAATAAAAAATAGTTAATAAGAATTATTATAAACAACAGATGGATCATCTAGATAATTAGATAATTTTAATATAAAATTATTCGGCATTTAATTGATCCTAAAGATTTATAACTTTTAATTTTAATCGGCAATATACCTTTTTTATTTCAATTTTATCTGAAAATCTAATTATCTATTTAGAATTATATTCAACTTATCCAATATAATCAAATAATTATTTTAGAATCGTAATATTTTTTATTTTAAAGTTATGGTAACGGTACCTACATTTCAGAAATCATATTATTTCAAATGTATTTTAAATTTAATAAACTTTAAGTTTAAAAAATTAACCTTCAAACATGTATTAAGTGAATGTACATATAGTTGAATTAATTAAACATTAAATAGACATAAAGTTTGAAACCCACAGAATAATTAAAAATATATTTAAGAATTACTTTATGCATGTAGCTTATAATAATAATAATATAAATATAATATAATTGAAAAACGCCAACTTTATATTCTATAAAATAACATTTCACTATATATTACAACCGTTTATCAGTCTTCTTCAGGTTAGAAATCACATTATCAAAATCTAAATGAAAATAGGAAAATCTAAACAAATTAATCAATAATAATCGTATTCAACTCGTATTTCAAAATTTAATTTTAATTTTCTAAATTTTAGAATCTAAAAACACTGAGTTACATATTTTAAAGGAAGATCAGATTTAATTGTATGGAATACTAATAAAGTCTCACCCTGTTCCCTCATAATAACCAGAAATACAATATAATAATTCTAATAAAATAACCTTCGCAATATCCAACAATAGAGTATTAAAAAGATCCCACATCGGACTATTAACACTAAAAATATCTTTGATTTCCACTTCAGTATCGATATAGCAATGACACAAAAACATCAAATATGCTTCTTTCACAGGAACTGTACAACTAGGATGGCAAACAATATTGCAAATGTCCTCCACTGACAACAAACTGTGACATTTGATTTCAGAATAAACGTTTTTCCCTTCGGTGACCATTGCTAAAAGCTTAACCAATTCAATGTGATATTGTAAAGGTCCATTTGGTAAAAGTTGAGCTCTCTGTGACTCCATCATATTAATCAAGTGCACAAATTTCAAATCATCATTGTAGAACACGAGCACTTCATCTCCAACACTGATTAGCTAAAAATGAGTTTACCATTATTCTCGATCTCCGTACTGAAAACTTACTTCGGAAATAACCATATCTTGACATTTACGGATGTACTGATCTTGCGCTTTAATTATCGTTTGCAGGAATTTCAAAAATGGGACTTGGTGTCCATGAGTTTCGATGCATCTGACATAGTGTTGCACGACCTTCTCAGGAACACTGTTACATAGTTTGATGTTATCTTTATATATAGCGGACATTGTTTCTGCTTCATGTAACTACAAAACATTCATTATTCAATACAAAGCCGTAAATTCAACTTCAAATACAACATGCTTCTGGTAGTTCATTTCAACGATATATTTTGTCAGAATTAACTGTTTAAAGGTTGAATAATATTTTTAAGCAAAGGTGTCACTATTTCGTAACTAATATGAAGAAAAAGGAGTTCTCTATATGTTACCAATATACTTACTGTATTTTCATGCATATATTACTAACTTTTTTTACTGATTTGAAACTGACATGCTAAATTTTTTATATTTTGTTGGTAAGAAAGAAATAGCATGTATCCTACAACTGATTTCACTTATATAAATAACACAAGAGGATATTGAAGACTGTGTTGATGGGTTTTAAACTTTTAAAATCGAACCGTCAGTGCGTCATGATAAACTAAAATAACATACACCATTTTCAAATTTAACCTGCTATAAGCTGAAATACTGTGTAAACAGCTCGACGCAAGCATACACAACTGCTAATTGGATGCAGTTATATTCGCATTGAAATTACGACTGGATCTGATTTCCCACAATAAATTCAAACAAAATTAGAAACACTTAATTGCGCGTTGGTGTATTGCCAACCCGAAAACCGAAATTACACTCACGTGAAATTCTTAAAACTGTTTGCTCATAAAAAATTCGAATTGGAAATGATGTATGAATGCTGATATAGTCAACAAAAGCAACAAAAATCAAACCATCAACCTACAATTGTGCTTTATATGCGTGGCTGACTTATAACACTTTTTAAAACTAAAACTCACAAAAAATGCGTCTTAAAAGTGAATTCTCCTGGTAATAAGGATTGGTAAACCTGTTAGAACCAAGAAAACTGTCTTAATCCATTTCCTGATAAATTAGTTGGTTAAATTTTTTTCGAGTGTTAATTATTTTAACATCTATTACGAAAAGAATTTAAACAGATTTGCTAACAGTTTTAAAACACTCAACCCGAAAACTCATGAACCAGCCAAAAACAGTGCCACGGGATAATAAATAAAACTTATCCCCAAATGGAGGAACTAAAGAAAATAGGTTGTATCATAATACCATCAATGTATTTTTTATGTACTCAAGAGAGGAAATAAATCTTTCGTAGCTCACTGATGCTATCATCAATATATGAATAAGAAATAAGGAGTCAACACAAAATTAGGCACCTCTAGTTTCTAGTTTCTTTCTTTTCAAAAACGGCAATACAGCTTAACATTAAATTAATATGTCCAATAAATGTACCCCTACTCCATTAATTGAATGAACCGCCGACGTAGAAAATAGGACACTTTTGTTCTTTTCTAAAACTCGAGACTTAACACCATTTATTTCACCACACATATTCGGTGATTATCGTACACTTGTCAACTGTTACATTGAAGATGAATATATTATTTTCCCAATGAACTTTGTTAACTTCGAATACATTCAAATCTTGATTTTGTGAAATCTGAGAATTAGAACATTTTGTTCATTGAGTAAAATACCTGGAGTTGCATCCAATTGCGGATTCAGGTTATGTTGTGTGGGGGAGGGAATTTCAAGGGGCGCCATACAATTTTAAGATATCTATTTTTAGCAGTATTAATTAGATTTGAAAGACTAACTCATTAAATTTATTCATAATTCCCAAACACGTAACCATCAGATTCAACAATTTAAACAGGGATCTTTAAAAACTATGATAGCATGTAGTTGCCAAATTCCCACTAGTATATGTATTAACCACCATAACATTACTTCATATAAGCTGCTTTCTGTGGGATTTCATAGCAAGAAAACTATTTGTCGTTGATTCCAAGTTAATGTTATCAGTCAAATCACGCTCAATCGAAATTAATGCCATTCCAGATAGATAAACGTTTGTCACTGTCGATCGCAAATAATTTTTGATGATCTTCAATCTACTGAAACTTCTTTCTACAGTAGCAGATGTAACTGGGAGAGTCAAGGAAATTTTATAGAGTATTGATAAATTAGGCATCTTTATAATGTGCGCAAGTTAGGACCTGACAGGGGCTCGGGGGCGGCCAGCCTCCTTGGCTTATAGCTAAATCCGCCACTGGTTGCATCAACTATTAACCCAAAATAAATTGCGTATATTCTTTGTTATAAAATAATTTGAAGTACTTTTTCAGCACACAGACCAATAAACTCATTTTGAGGATGTCAAGAAAAATAATGGGCCTTTACTCTCATATTTCTATTCTTAAATTTCCATTTTTGAATTTTGGTAAGATTTTGTAATAAATTCATCATATTTAACAACAATTTCTAAAATTCCTAAAATAATTCAAACTGTGAAGATCTCAAACCCGAGGGTGGCACCCTTGAAACGCTAGACCTGTAAATGATAAAAATAATATTATAATATCTGTAATTTTCTCATATTTATCGAAAATTCTATATCGTTTTAATTAAAAAAAATATTATTTATAATAAGTAAATTAATTTAAATTTAGAATTTCTGGGATTACAGTATTTTATTACATTTATCGGTCATTTTTCTGTTCCACTAATTATGCCGGTGCCAACATAATAAGTAATAATCGACAAATCAGGAAATCGTAAATTTCGCATAATCGAAATCACTGTTGCATAGTAAAATGAATGCAATTACTGATTGGTCAATTTTGTTCCAACAAATAAAGCACAAATTGATAGGTATCCAATTAAAAAAACCGTCAATACGAAGGTAACAAAATTAGGAAACAAAACATCAAATAAATAATAAAAATAAATTAATGGATGGATAATCCATTAATAAAACACCAATCATAATATGTATGCATGACATGACTAGCATAAATAACATGCTTACTTACGCAGTAAACAAAATCCTCTGTACAAAACAAATGCTAAATCAAATTAGTTGAATTAATGAAGAGCAAATAAAAATTATTAATAAAGTAATACGATAATAATAATAATAATAATAATAATAATAATAATAATAATAATAATAATAATAATAATAATAATAAATAACAATAAATAAATAACAATAAATAAATAATAATAAATAAATAATAATAAAAAAATAATAAATAAATAAATAATGATAATAATATTAATAATAATAATAATAATAATAATAATAATAATAATAATAATAATAAATAAATAAATAATAAATAAATAAATAAATAAAATAAATAAATAATAATAAATAAATAATATTAAATAAATAATAATAAATAAATAATGATAATAATAGTATTAATAATAATAATAATAATAATAATAAAAATAATAATAAATATTTGATAGACATACTCCAGGGGTGAGGAACAAATCATTATTTTTATGTAGAACGAATTGATTCGACTCATTTCCATTACAAAACCGCTGAAGAAAGACGTGAGCTAGTGCCAATATTTCTTGCATCTTGATATCGTTTTTCTGCAGGGATAATAAAATTAATAAAAATTGCAAAATAATAATATTAATACCTTATCAAATGGGATTTGCAGTAGTTCAATAATGACAGTATGTGCGCCCATATTTTTCAATAATCTCTGTTCGTGTTTACGGCTTTTCGGATCATCTGACTCACACAAAACTATCAGTCGTTCAAGAATCTAAATGGCAATAAGCAACTCGAGAAGTAAACAAATAAGAACCTCTTTAATTGTGACATAATTCTTGTGGCAAGTCTGATCAATTTTCGGACCCAGATCAAGTTCTATAGCTGATTCAACACCGATTGTTGAAGCCTTCAATATTCATATTTATTATTATAATGATGATAATTATTATTCTTACTGTGACAGAATTCTTGTATTTTGCATGTAAATCACTCAGTACCTACTTTATTAATAATTATATTCAATAAAGTTTGATATTACTTGATCTTCCTGAATGCTGACGTCTTTTCTTTTTTTATCAGACGATAACTTATTCTTATAAACCCATAACTCTGATTTCTCAACCAATAACCTTAATGTATCCAAGTCTGCCTTTATCTGCCTATAATTTTCAACATCGTTTGTCGACACTAACAGTTGGACCTGTTTGAAAGTCTGTAGAACTTCTTGGCGTTGATTAAAGTGACGAAATAACATTTGCAAGGCTCCACTAACAACAGCAGGATATTTATGCATAATGAGATTAAGTAGAACCCTCAGAAACACCTGTCCACCTTCTCCATCTAAATCAATTTCATAGACATTATCTCTGCAATTAAAAATAGAAATCAAAGCAATAACAAGTTACAATCTTTACTTTTCGGAAAATATATCTTCCGCTTGTTGGCATATTTTAGAAATGTCTATTTCTGTAATAAAAATACATGAATCAATGTTTTTTTAAAAAAATTTCAATACTAAAGCCATTTCATTTTTATTACTTGTTCATAGCGCAATAAAATCACATAATTAGTAAAAGTGACTTAAAAGTGTTAATTGCATAAATCATAAAAATATATTTTTTGTTCAAATTACATAAACTTTACAATCTACTTACAATTATAAGTAGACAAGAAATCTTTATTTAAATTTTAAGTTAATTTGAACAAAAGATAAATGTTTCTAAAAGCCCATAAACAATAATGCATTATAATAAATATAAATTTATCGAATAAATTGCAAATAGTGTTAAATTGCAATGATTTATTCCCAATTTTCAAGGAAGCTTTAAAAGCATAATGTTTAAAAAAGTGCAGCTAATCATGATACAATAAAACAATTTACCGTTATTACCATTTTCAAAATGAGCTTTGAAAATACACAGAAGGCAAGTAATTTGAAAATCAAGTCGAACATTGAGAATAAACTGATATTACAATTATAATAATAAGTATTAAATTAATTTTTATTACTATTTTATAATTATAATAATTAGTATTTTTCAATTTTAGCCCGGAGTTCGAATTTGGGTTTACGACTTCACATTAAGCTTTAAAAATACACAGATCAAAGTAAGTTGTAAATTAAAGAAAACTCCGATCATACTGGTTATTAATACCTATAACCAACGTTCCCTTTAAGTTGTACACGTGAGAAATTAAGCACGTTAATTTATTCCTTTGCACACAGAAATTTTTCAAATTTTATTTTAAAACATGAAAAAATATTTTGATTTTCAAAATGAAAAAACTTATAAATTTCTCGAAAATCAATTTTTTACATACCCTTTTGTATAATTTTTTTCTGCGCACCCAAAAAATATTAGAGGGATATTGGCATATAACTTTTTTACAGTTATTGTTGAAATTATTATTATTATTATTGTTCTTTTAATTCATTTCGCTGACTATTTACTGATATGTAGTACTGAAATGTTTTGTTAAATATAAAATAAAATATTGATCGAAAATTCATAATAATAAATAAATTGAAAATAAATTGAAAAAAAGATCAAGGGTGAAGAAAATGTGAGATTTTATTGCTATTATTATCATTATTATTAATTAAAATCAGCGGTTCAAATTTATTTGAGTTTTATCTTTATTGATACTTTCGGTGGTACACAGGGACTAAGTGTTTAATTTAGGTTCATAAGCTCGAGAAAGTCAAAAATATTATCAGATTAAAATTAATTATAAAGGTTTGATAAAAAATAATTTACTTGAATTATGTAAGTTATAAAATATAATCAATACATAAAAAATAATATTTGCAATAAACATAAAAGTGTATTTACTAAAAAATGTTCACATATTCAGAAAGACTTAATTTCAGTCGGGTCATATATTGACATACGTATACAGTTTATTCTGACCGTAATGATTATTGAGTCTATGTTGTGATATCTGCAATCAGTGATCAAAATTTAAGCCGCTCATATATATATATATATATATATATTAATTGAACAAAATAAAAAGTAGAGAAAATTGATAAAATAATATACTCTTCTTTAAAATAACTTTCAAAACTTTAATTCAAATAAAAATTTACTAATATGATACCTTTTTATAAAAGAGATTTAATTTAGATACAAAAATAAGATATCAATCTGTCCTTTAATATTAAAATTTTTAAAAAATTCAAAAGACAAGGTTAATAGATGTGGCCTGTGAACAGTTCAACTAATAATTATTTCATGTTATTTTCAAGTTCTGATATATATCACTTATTTATGTAGGTAGTGTATATTAAAATAATTATTATATATAATTATATAATAATTATATTAATATGTATCATCCCTTGTCAACACTTATGTGAAGTTATAAATTTACAAAAGATAAGATCCATTGTCTTTATTTGAAAAGAATTTTACAACAAGAAATTATATGTGCTCGTATGAGAATTCAATCACCCCAATAAGCATATTAAATCTCGCTAGAGACGAAACACTACCACCTATCACGAGAAGAAGTAGAGGTAGATCCCGCGTTTTAAGATACAGAGCGTATTCCGAAAATTAATAAATTTTTAGATATGTTGTCATTTTTTAATTACCAAATGCCATTAATATAAGCCTTTAGTATTGATATTTTCTACTGATTGATTTATTCTAATTTTTGAATTAAAATAATTTTCATTCTATTTTTTGAATAAACCGAAAAAATCATTCTATTTTTGAAATTATTTCCTATTAATATATCACAAAGATATGCTTTCCCACACACTGAGTAGTAAGTAACAAAATCAGGGATGATTTAAATGATAATCTATTGCTAAATTTTAAACTCAGCAGTAGTAGGAGTTATGTATTTCACTATTTTTGATAATGCGGTCTATTATAAAACTTTGACTTCATTGAGCTATCTCTAAATGTTGTTCAATTGAGCTCATATTTGGCCTAAATTTTTTTCTTATATATAGGAACAAAATAAAAGGGTGAGACAGGCACTTTTTGAAAGTTGAAAAATAAGGACCACACTATTGTGTAATGTATTTATATCTAACAAAATTGAATGAATTATTAATTCATAAAAATTACCACAGAAGTTAGATATTATTTTTACGGCCTAATCAGTACATACTTGAAATTATGATTACATGATTGTGATGGTGGTGACCAAGTTGGAAATTTTTTATGCATTATTTATATCGATAAAATTAAACTTTATGTTTATATAGATCTTTTATTTATAGACTTTTGTAGGTTATTTAATTTTAAATATCTTATACAACCGTTATGAACGGACTTAGTTTACTAGTTTAATTAGAACATTTGAATTAATAAAATTTAAGTTAAATTAATTTAAAAATATTTCCGCTTAATTTTAATGACGCGGAATTTACAAAAAGCAGTAAAAAAATAAAATAACTAGAAAATACCTGAAGTATTTCAATATTTCTTAGTTTTGTGTTCATTATTAAGGTGTTATCAGCATCAGATGTTTTCGATGAGATTTTATTTATGATCAACGAATTGCTCGATTCTTTAAACGATCCGGGTTTTTGAGACTCAATATCAAGATCTACAATTGAAAATATTTTTTTCAAAATTCAAAATTCATATCTTTTACCAAGTTGTGTGACTTTCATTGGAATTGCACTGAAATCAAGTATTCTTAATAAAGTTTTAACCAAACGCAAATGATCTCGGAATGTATAGAAACCAAAGTATATCAAATGTTTGGCAAGATTCACTATCTGAATTATTTGTATTTATCATATATATTATAAAAATTTCTTTTTGTTAAATTATTTTTTTTTTCGTCGTATTATATTTAAATTTGAATTAATATTTGAATTTAAATTAGAATTTAAATTAGAAATAGAATTTAAATTTGAAATAAAATTTGAATTGAAATTTAAATTCAATTTAAAGATAAATTATGAGTATAACTCGAATTTAAATTCAAATTTTAATACTAATAAATAAGTTGTAATAAATACAGATTAGGGAACATGGTTATTAAATCGAATCTTTTTAAATATGTTTTAATAACCATGTTCCGTAATATGTATTTAATACAACTTATTAAAAATCCTTAAGTTATTTATTGAATACTGGACATATTTAACACTAGAAATAGTAATAAGAATTATAATTCTAGCAATTAATATTATTATTATTATAAAATTCACCTCTAGTGTTAATTTATTTTGTTCTTGATTGCTGAACATCAGATTATTGTTCGCAATATTGTTCAAATATTCCTCGACAAACAGCATAACTGGACCAAAATTTAATTTCACTTCTTCCTTTTGTTCGTTTTCCTGATCTGCGGAATCGTAACTAAAAATGAGTCCATATAAAATATTCAGCTACAATTTTACAACTTATCAATATCCATTTTTTTCGGAATGTCTGTCCAAAGTCGAGCATATCGAACAGGAGTAACAATTTCTTGGGGATCTCGATCAACATGCAAATGAATCATAAGCCGGCAAAAAGAAGCTCGTAGATTTTGCGGAAAGGAATCATTTGCAATGCACCTAAAAAAACCACTTATTTGATCATCCTACATTTTTTTATTTCCTCTATTCTTATTTTCACATGAATATCGATAATAAATAAATGTTTAATATTTAATATACCCTTTCACCTAATATCAACACTTATTTCAATTTATACACTCGATTCTTGTTAGGTATTTAGATACTTTACATGGCAATAACTTTACAAATGGTTTTTAAAAATAAAATACAGATAGTTCCAATGATAATTTAAGAAATTATTACCATCATATGAAAAAATTATTTAAAAAATGTTTAAAGAAATGTTAGGTGAATTGTAGATACGGGTAGACCCTCGATAAATCGATTTCCTCGTTTATTCGATTATTTTTTTTCAGTCACTTGAATCATCGAATTATAGAGGTTCTACCTGTATTTTATATTTAAATAAATCCATAATTTTTACAATTCATTTAAAAAATTATAATAAATTTATAAAATTTATATATTTAAAATAATTTTCATTAAAATTTTATATAAATAAAAAAATCTTATCTTAAAAAGCATTTTAATAATTCCATGGTGCAATTTTAATATCCTAAAATGTCCTAATAATTGTCCCTTGGTGTATAAAATTTTTTTAATGGTGAAATGACGCCTGGTGCGGTTCACAGTCTGCACACCGCGGCTCTGCATATATGCAATATATACGCCATCCAACGGTAAAAATAACCATTAAAGTATACTCGTAGTTGGTAGCAAAAGTGGTTAAGTTTAATTTCAAAGGATGCAATAAAATTTAGATTTGATTATTTATATTTAGGTTTATCTGTAAATAATATAATTGGAAAAAAGTAAACTTACTTAAGAATAAGATAAATGCTCAATTCACTTGATAGGTAATTAATGGCCAAATATTGCCGATCAAGACACATATTGGAATAGAGATTGAGTTGATAGCGATAATACGTGAGAATAGACTCGTCATCTTTCGAGTTTCCATTTGCAGCATTAACGAGTTCTTGGAGGTTTTTCGACTGTTTCCCATTATCCCAAGTGACAATTATTTCTTCCTCTTCTTCCGTTTCGAAAATTGTTTCTGGATGTTTAGTTTTCTCAACTCCATTTACCGTTAATAAATCATCATCTTCAAACCCATCATCATATTCAGGTTCAACTTCATATTCAATTTCAACAATTCGTTTATAAATCCTAATGTGTTTAAATAACAAAAACATATCCCAATCAAAAAATAATTCCATACTCGGTTTTGACAAGAATATCCTGATTGTTTTCATGAAACAAACACTTACAAATCAACTCCTGAGTAATCGGAATGGCTACGTTGTTTGAAATGCATAAATCGGATAAATGCTTCAGGAATCTGAAACTGGTAACAATTTTTTTAGTGTTACTGAACAGTTCACAAAAGAGACTTTACCTGCTATCTTTACCTTTGCGAATAAGATTAATGAAAGTATTAATTTCTGAAACCGTGATATGTTTTTCCAATAGTTTCCGATTGTTATGTAATAGTGCGGTGATCGTGTCTTCCGCAAGGATTCCATAACCAATTTGTTTCTGCATCATTGGCAACTGTTTTGCAATGTATTCCTGAAAATGTGTAACAACATAAAAATGAAACAAGATTTCCAAAATATTCAAACAAATACATCTTTCAACTGGTAAACATCGCAAATTCATTTTTTATTATGACATATATTTTAGAATGAAGCTTACATGTATGCATAAAATATTAAAAATAAAAAAAAATTTAACTAAAAATAGCGGGACTGCGATAAACTGAGGTTCAGAATACTTTACAAGTAAAAAAAATATGTTGGTTTCATAAGAATTTATAAAGTTTTTTTTCACTTCTAAAAAAATACGAAATTATAAAATATTTTCGGCATATGAATAATTGCAAAATAATTGAAGTTCTTTTAAAAAAGGTTTTCAAAAAGAATAAGTTCGTGACCTACAATCTCTTTAAAGAAAATAATATGCAGGAAAATTAAGGTTTGAATTAATATAAATTCACAGTTAAAATTAGAAAGTCTAATTTGTTTAGAAACCTTTAGAAATCAAATAAGAAAGACTAATTTCTAACAGTGGAAAAATCACAGAACCCCTTCAAATATGATTCAATTGGTCTTTCAATTGGTATATTTGGTTTTCTAAAATAATATTCAATTACGATAGTTAAAGGTTTAGGGAATATTTGAGGATAACAGTAAATTATCAAATATTAAATTAAAATGAAGATTGTACGAAGATTAAGTATTATTTTTGAGAAATGTCGTGTTGTTTTATTAAATGAGAAAATGGTAGATTTTGTATTTTAATAAATTTATATCAGCACTTAAATTTTAACCAGCTCGCGAATAAATCTGAATCTCGTGATACATAATTTTCTTCAAATCTATTTTTTATTAACCCTATCAGCTCTGGATTTTTAATATTGATAATTAATCCATCTTGCACAACTGTAAAATAATCGTCACCATAACATTTACATGTTTCTACTTTTACTGAGCCAATCCGTACTTTTGTTATTAATTAATAGATGCCGCTTCTACGAGGTGTTTCAGCGAAAATGAATGCTTAGTTTCTACAACCATTTTTTTGACGTGTGAATTAAGTATTAATATTAAAAATTTAGGGTTAAAATGGTTACTGAACCATTTAATGGTCCTAAGATTTTTAAATTTTATATTATTAGTTAGAAATTTTAGTTTGCTTTTCTGTAGTATGAGATATAAGTGGTACTAAACATTAATAAGTGATTTGCTTTATCATACGGTTCAATTTACTGAGTTTAAAGTGCAGAGAGCTTTACTTGATAATGTTATTATCAAATCCATTCATGCATTACTGAATTTTTAAGGTGTCAGGAGTACAAAAATTTAAAATATTGTCACAGTTACACAGAATTACTTTAAAATTAATGAGTCAAATAAAGAATTCATTAATAAACATGTTTCGGGGGAGTGAAAATAGATGATCACAGTTAGAACAAGTGTGTGTGTGTCAAATAAATTTTGAGTTTTAGAAGGTTTAAAGAAAATTCAACCCTAGAAGTCAAATTAACTAAAAACTTTTTTGTGTCGATTAATCATCTTGATTCGAAAAACAAAATTCGCCTTCTAACAACACAGGAATCAACAAGGCTAAGTTTAATTTAAAAAAGAACACCGGTGAAACAAACAATAAAAAATGAAATCGCAGAAATCAATATTTCGAGTCTAAAGAATTTTTATACTTAATAATGTTTGTAAGAAATACAAATAAGGTATATTTTACCAACCTAATAGGTACATTGAAGTCAAAAATAGATTCAAGATTAAGGAAATTAGTATATATATATATATATATAGGTTAGCTAAAACTCATAAAAATTGCTAAAGTTTAAAAAGTAATTTTTAATTTTATTTTAAAGTCCTTTAAAGTATAAAATAATGCTGTCTTGGTAGCAGCAAAAATCAAAGTTAAAAAATAAATACCGAGATACACGATTTCAAAATTTAGTTTACTACAAGCAGAAATTCTTAGCATACAGACTTGCTAGTTACATGCAGTCAAATTCACTATGAAAATACACCTGGATCTAATTTTACCCATTAAATTGCAAACACCTAATTGCGCGTTGGTGCATTTCCAGCTCAAATAAAACCAAAGAATGTTACGTGAGTGTGAGTAAAAATTATCTGGTTGTAATACATTCAATTTAGGAATGATTGCAAGCAATACATTACATTTTCTCATTTAACTCAATACGCTATTTGCATCAAAGGCTTATCTTGTCATTTATTTACTTGTTTAAATAAAATCTCTTTAATTGGTGGATTTTTGTATGTTATTGGAATTTCTAATAATCTTCATTAACAATTAGTACAGCCATACTCTTACGTTCCCATGATTCCGTCTTTAAATAACAGTTACAGAGAAAGAATATGTGCTATTTAATCAAAAGATCGAAATTTTCCAGGCTTGTACTAAGATACAACAAACTTAAATATTGATATATAAAAATTAATTTTTTACTAAAAGATTAAAATACATAAAACATATGCGTACAAGTTTCAGTTATAATTATAATTTAAAGCCTGTATGAAAAAAAATTCATCAATTCTCTGAAAAAATTCCTCTTGGAAAATGTGATACCGACTAACTGGGATACGGACATAGAACGGTAATTGTTTTTTATAATACTAAAATTGAATAGTTTTATGTTATTTCACTAATCAGTCTATCAAAATTTTCTAAAATTTATATTTCTTTGTATTTTTAAAGATTTTTTTGAAGTTAAAATTAGATATACGACATTAAAAAATTTTTTCAAAGACAAAAAATAACAATTAATTTAAGCTTATTTGTATTTTATCTACTACTGACATTTATCAGTAAAGCACAATAAAGTCAATTTATTTTAAGAAATATAAAATTAAAGACTCGTGAGCGACAACCGTAATTATACATACATGAAATATATAAACTTTAATAATAATAATAATAATAATAATAATAATAATAAATAATAATAATAATAATAATAATAATAATAATAATAATAATAATAAATAATAATAATAATAATAATAATAATAATAATAAATAATAATAATAATAATAATAATAATAATAATAATAAATAATAATAATAATAATAAATAATAATAATAATATATAAAGTTATCTGATTGATTTAATTTTTGCATTGATTTAAAATAATTAAAGATTATTTGATGATAAACATCCGTTTTTTGCCTTTTATATATTAATTTATGAAATTTAAATAAAGTTTTTTCAGGCTTTCCCATATATTTTGGCAAAAGTTATTATCTTAAATTATGGGAGATTACCTGATTTTTGCGATAATCCTGTTGAGACAATTTCAAAATGCGATAACATAACCGGCAGATATTCCTGAAAATCACATGTTTTTGATCGGTCAAATCATCCATTTTTATAGGAAAATTTTCCGATAAAGGACTTTCCAAAATTTTGAAAATTTGCTTCAAAATATTTTGTTCCCGTAAAAGTTTCTGTCGATCTCTGTCGATCTCTTTGACTTCTAAATCCAATGGATCGCTCCCGGAATCTTCCACTGAGCAAAGAAAAAATATCACACAACTCAACAGATTGTACACAACCCTATAAAGCCAATGAATTACTCCAAAAAATCTTAATAGGTTCGTACTTCTTATCATTGATTGTAAGGTGCTTTATTTTCTGAGTTACGACAGATAAAACTTTGCTGACATCATTAGCGAAATCCAAATCACGGACTTCTTCGGCTGACACTTGGACAATTGCAAAAGCTTCTTTATCTTCTTTCAAGAGTGCACAGCCAACCTGTTGTAAGAGAAGATTTATCGGTTGATTAGTTTTGAATATATTTAAGTTTGTATACTTTGTGCATAATTGGCTTATCCTCCTCTTTATCTATCGGAATACTGGTTGAATGAACCCAGGCACCGGTGCAGAAATTTTTCATTCGAACAAATGATGATCTTGGAACATAGTCATCAGATCGGGTGCAAATTGTAGGATCAATTTCAAAAATACTCGTAACATCATTTGATTGAGGAATACTCACCAAACAGAACACATCATCGTCTCCAGATTTTCGTAATTTGGATCTCATCAAATCGGGTGTTGGATCTTTGTCAATCTGTGAAAAATTGCGGATATAACACAAATCGGATATGAGAATTAATTAACTTCGGCTGCAAGATACTGACCAGTTGCTAAATGCTTAAACCTGAACAAGCTCGACCATTTTCCAGCTCCACCCCTACATGCATCCTTATTTACAACCTGGAAATTAACATATAATAAGTATAATTTTATAGGAAAAAATAATTTTGACTAAATTTTATGTGGAACTTTGATAAAGAAAAATAACTTTATATTCTTTATATTCGATTCTTTTAAAACTACACAAAATATATGTTGATGTTTAACACTGTCACATCGACTATTATTAAAATTGGCAAATTGCAATCAACAGTTCACAATATTTAACCGTGTATTATACTTGTATTATACTATAAAAAGCTATTGCGAAGAACAGGTACAGCACAAAGAGAAAATAGTTCTATGCTTCGTAGTTTCCATGCACAAAATGAGTATATCAAAAGAATATCCTTGTGAAAATTTTCCAAAAATAAGATGACTAATACTCAACTGAATCCCACAAATAAGCTTCGGCTTAACACTTTTACCTCTAAACCAGAGGTGTTTAACCTTTTGCAGCATTTGGGCCACATGGAAAATGTTTTTTAAAAAGTCCACTACATTTAAAAGTTTAGTTTTATTGTGATAATGAAAAATACATGAAAAGAAAAAAAAATTCTGCCTAATTTTGTAAATAACTGTTGAATTAATTTTAATTGCACTATGATTAGAAAAATGGTAAAACACAGCATCAACATTGGAATGATTTATATATGTTATATAGATATGCGCGGGACGCAAAATTAGATGTATCGGGCCGCAGGTTAAACAGACTTAATTTCACATACTATTCAACTCTCTTGAAAAATAAGTGAAATTGAAAATAAAGATTAATGGTGGAAGAGATAAAAATGTTACTGAAAAATTAATTTTAATTAATTAAACAATATCCAAATCCATATTAATTTTTGTTGAACATAAAACAGCCTTGTGAAACGAAAACATAAGAAAAACGATTTTCCAATAAAATGTTGAATATTGGTGAAAGAAGCAAAAGGAAGTTGGTACATTTCAAGTAGAACTGTTAGGTGTGGAAAGAATAGGACAAAGACAATGTTACGGGGAACTCGAAAGGTAAAACTGTTTATTTAACATTTCAATTTATTGGAAATAATTACTACTATTGAGATTAAGTCTAATGAAATTATTCAGTGGGTTTCCTTGTTCTGTTCAACATCTTATAAGTAGAAAGTTCACTTACCTCCACTTCCCACAGTGCTTTAGAACTGGTCGCCGATGTAGCCGTTGTACGGCCGGTAGTGCGCAGAAATACATATTGATCCTTTTTATATTCATCACAAGTGAGAAATTTTTCTTGTTCGGCGTGAAACAACCGGACGACGTCTCCCTGAAATTGTGTAGAAAATAAACAATGAAAATCAACAATTCTTTAATCTCATAAATTATTATTCTAGTGAAATTAATGAACATCACATTAGTAACAAATTGATGCATTATTTTACAATGACCAATGGAATCGGTTCACAATATGTATGATATTGAGCAAATACATTTCAAACTTCAACAAGAATAATAAATAATACAACGGATGATCAGTTATATATAATCAGAATTTGTGAACTAAATTTTAATTATTCTAGAGTGAAGTGACTTGGATAAACCATGTGCCGGGACAAAAAAATGTATTGACAGAAGTTCAGGGACTCCTTCTCCTATTTCTTACATATTTTAGTCTATAAATTAGGTAGAATTAACGAAAATATTTTTAAATAAACGAAATATTTTTACAATAATCAGATAAATATCAAACTTTCTGCTCAAACGTAATTTAATTAATATATACTTGATTGCCATTACGGTTTCAAGTAACCCCTTGGGAAGTTTTTACTTATTTAAAAGTATTTTAATTTTGTTTTAATTTATATTTTTTGGAAAGATCTACAAACCAAAAAAAATCCAGTAAGAGGAAGATTCGTTACATTTCGAAAAAGAGTGAACTGGAATTATTTTAGTTCGAAATATTTAATTTATGAATAAATACTACGGAAATGACTCTTATAATCATTTATTTGAACTATATTTTTATAATAAATTCCGCTATCGACAAGTTATTAATAATAATAATCATAATAATAATATTAATAATAATAATAATAATAATAATAATAATAATAATAATAATAATAATAATAATATAAGAAAATGCTAATCCAACATATATTACAATATATTCGACAAATTCACTATCATCAGAAAGAATTGAAATTCAAACTACATTGATTTCGAATGCTTTTTTAAATTAACTAATTAATTATTTTAAAATGTTTTAATAAAAAATTAAATATATTTAAAACTCAAATAAAACGTCATAAAAATTTAAATTTTAACAAAATCCTAATTTCATAACCAACATCTGAACACCATAAAAACAATGACAATCTAATAATGCAAAATATAGACCCCCAAACAAACCTCAGTCTTTACATCATACAAAGACTATTAAATCAATTGTAATAATAATAATTATAGTGATAAGTTGAGTGAAATAATCTACAAATTATCTCCTCCTAGACATATCATGTGTCCATTTCAAAGGAATATCTCTGAACTTAATTATCAATTTAATCCGACATATAATATCGCAGCAAATTTATTACGCAAATAAAATTATTTATACTATTAATCAATGTTTTTGTTCGTCCTTACGTGATTGTGACACATCGAAAATATATATATATATATATAATGAGTTTTTTTTGTGAGAATATCCATTTGCACATAAAATGTGAACATAATTGTAACTCGGTGACGAGATTTACAATGACCAGAACACCACCACTACCTGCGGATCTGCACAATTAATAGTGACGCATATCCAATGAATATATGCATTGAATATTGCACGCAATCACTTGGTGGTCAGTTAAATAAATTTCATTCAGTACAACAAGACGACGATACGTATGAATGGGTGTTATTGAGATTGAATGTGAATATAGTCTAAGTCAGGGTGTCCAACCTGTGGCCCACGGGCCGCATGTAGTCCGTCTTGACCATTTATGTTTCAATTTTTCACCCCTAAAAAATATAAATAGTGCATCTAAATCTAATATGAGGATTTTTTTAAAGTGGCCTAAGGAGTTATGATGCTTTTCTAATATGCCCCGTAAGATCATTATTTGGGTTGGACACCCCTAGTCTAAGTAATCAGTGGGCATAATACTGTCCAGCCCAATTCTGATAAAAAGTGAGGCAATGACCAAGAAAGTAGGTGATCAAGTTCACAGTTAGTAATATTGGAGAACGATTGCAAAAGATGTATTCATTGACAACTTATGTTACTCTCCAAACACTGAAGTAGTCTTCTAAAGCAGTGATTCCCGACAAACTTATGATTATGGGAGAATTATCTCCTGCTCATGACTGATTACGCAGACTTTTATAAGCCGATGTATACCTAGATTGTGAATTATAATGCAAAAGTTTTTGAAAGAAATTTTTTTTAATATAATCCTTGATATAAATTAGAAGCAATTAATTATTTTTATAGAAAGATGAATTTTCATTATCAGTTCTGAAATTATTATTCAAAAAAATTATTATGAAATTATATCGGTTAGAAGAATACAATGTTTTTGATAAATATGAACAAATAAATAGCAAATTTAAACAACAGGTTTTGAAATTTTAATATTATAACTGAAATTGTGGAGTAAAATTTACTAAGTTTACTGTGATATATATAATTAAAATATATTTTACCCCTTTTAAAACATCATCCATATTTTCTTTGTATTCCAGGAACAGATTTATCTGCCATGATGTATTGCAGCTCACAGCATTTATCTCCTTGCAACCAACGTGATCCAACAAGTCATAACTACTTACATGTAAAGGTTGACCGGCATTCACTGGATTTAATGTAACCTTGTCTCCAACAACAACCTAGAATTATTATTATTATTATTATTATTATTATTATTATTATTATTATTATTATTATTATTATTATTATTATTATTATTATTATTATTATTATCATCATCATAAAATGATAATTTCTTCATAACAGTATAAATTAAATGTTAAACAAGTAAATAATTGAGAACAAGCTTTTATATTAACCAATTTTCATCCGAAAAATTTTCTGTGCCATTTCAAAAAATGAAATATTTTAAAATTAAAAAGTTTTTTTTTGATGAACAAATATGATAATTAATGTTAACATTTAATAATATATAATAGGCGAGTATCACATGCCAAAGAGCTTGAGCAACCAGTTATTAAAAAATACGAGCGACATACGTCAAAGGGAGTTAATAGATTAAATTAGAAAAACTTTTCAAAGATTGAAAAAGATTATCTTATAAAAGAAAATTTTCTAATTTAAAACATAATTTGCAGCCAATCACTATCTTGTCATTTATTTAATTGTCCAAGAGATCATTTTAAATTATTATTGTTATTCCTTATTTTAATAATAATTATTATAATGTATCGTTAATTGAAAGTAAAAATAAAATTGTGATTTTTCAGCCTTTCTTCTCGATCATGAAATCTGTTCTCACATTAAACGAGAATCAAAATGAGAGGAAAATCATATAGAAACAGTGTATAATTTGTATTTAAGATTTATTAAACAATTTTTTTATTAGAAATTTTAAACTATAAAAATTTATCAAAGTAAATATTTTATTTTTATTGATGATAGTCACTTTCGGTTATTGACATCATCAAATTTCTTTTATTATAACTGCCACTAAAAAGCCGATAAAGGAAATTGAGAAAGCACCAGTTAAGACTAAAATAATAACTTTAAAATTATTTATTCGTTTATATTAATTTTTGTTTCCATTCGAATAGCATTGATATTAGAACATTTGATTGCTAAGATTGACTAAAAGTTCTGCTGTACATGTTGATTAATTCGGATAGTAATATTAATAAAAAAAGAAATAGAAATAAAACGTTTCTATTAGTTACTTATTTCCAGCATTTCTAATTAAAATATTAAATTATTAAATTTTAATTCTGCAACTAATAAAATATTAAATCACAAAAATCCCCTTTTATCAATGTGTGAAGAAAACTTTAAATTATTAAATAAAAATTTAAATGTTAAAATTAAGTTAATAAATTTAATAATAATTAAATCTAAAAAAAATAATAATAAAAATTATGTACATTAAAATGTTAAAATCATTTTTTAAAATTAAAGCTGTTAAAAATTAATAAAAAGTAATCAAAATGAATATTTTATTTTATCATTTACTTAAAATAACAAATGATATTTTTTATAATGGACATAGTTAACAGTAGAAATAGTAAAAATAATAATAATTTTATCAATAACTAATATTTAATTTATTAACCAATAATTTACATTGTCTCCCATTGCACAATGTTTGTAAAATGGCTGGACACAGAACCATGATCCTTCATTTCCATTAGAATCCAATGACACCCGCATGGCATTTTTTTCTAATAATGCTGGTAATCTTTTATTGACTGTCAATAATTTGTTGCTTTTGATGTGAAGGAGCTGAATAACAAAATTTATATAAACTAACTTATAATGCTTGTTTATTAAGCTTTCATGAGCACTTAAGGTTACAATATATCAAAAAATATAATACTTTACCAATTCAAATGAAATTCCGTGTTAATAATCAAAAGGACATTTGAAAATTAATGTAAAAATGTATAAGAAAAAATGTAAAAACCGTATAAATAATTTTAAAAAATGTTTAATCTCAAAAACTAGAAATGTATTAAAAATACCAAATTTTCTCATCATTATTAGAAGTCCTTTGAAATATATCAGAAGTCCAAAAAATTATTTTAAATATGAAATATTATTTGAACTTCGACGATTCTTCAAACTTAAAAACCTAAAACTAACTGAAGAAACATTTCACGAAAAGGTTTATTACACAAATAATAAAATAAAAATGTTTATTGCTCTTTCTATATTTTATTGATAGTTATCTCATAAAATTGTAATTTGTAATACACAAATAAATTAATTATTTTTGAATTATTAATACATTAAACAAGCGGTACGCAACTTATGTAACACAAATACTTCGCGACCATTATATTTTTAAACTATATAGGAATTGTAATAATCTTATAAATAAATTATTTCAAAAAATATAAAAAGATTAATATTTAATGGCTAAATTTAAAATTAAAATATGCAGTTCGGGCAAAATTTTTTGTTTATTAAAGTTTGCATATATGAAATAGAAGACAAATAAGGAACATTATTAATATTACACTGGTAATAACTTGTTACAAAAGAACACTTTTCAAATACGTGTCAAGAATTGTTGTTAATTCATCGACAATTTTAGTACCAGGATCTGACGTTCGCGGTGTGAGTTTTGTAAACTTTACTAGGCAAATATTATCAGTAGAAGTCAAAAATTGTTAGTTCTAGTGAGCTATATGGCATTTTTAATACATTCCAATTCATCCTTTTGAACAAGTGATCTTACCAATCAAAAATATTTTTGAATGCCGTAGAATATGCATATTAGCAAGTCAGAAAATGTCAAAAAAACTTTATTTGAGCAATTTACATTTTGAAGTTTCTATTTTCAAAGTATAATAAAAAATTGATTTACAAAAAATTTTTCCAATGGTCATTTTTATTCATAACACTTCATAAACTAGCGAATAGTGGTAAATAATAATAAATTATCAGTAAACTTTAAAATTGTATTAGATGAATTTTGCCATTAGACAAATTGCTTATATACTAATTTGACTGTATTTATATTTAATACACCAATGTAAAGATCTCTGTCAATTGTATGCGGGGTCCATTGACTACATAAATTCCATAAATGATGTACCATAATTACAATGAATGCAATAATGTTAATACATCAATGCAATAAATTTCGTAATATACAAAAATGTTCAATTGTAGCTACATAAATTTAATAATACTCAAATATGAAGTATGACTTGGATACGAAACCTCTCGATTTGAGATGAACTGTACCGATCTGTATTTTGAAAATCTGACTACCCTGAGTACGACAGAATGAAACCAAACAATGAGCATACGTCGCGAAATCGAACAATACTGTTATACTTATGGTCAATACAAATTAAATTAATAATAAAAAGTTTTTTGTACCTTTAACTTTTTAGACATTAATTATTTTATATTAATGGTAGTCTTAAAAGAAATGAAACTAAAAATAATATAAAAAAGATCAATAGCAACAAAAATAATCAAAAAGATTAGTGAACGAAAAACAATACGAGTTATGGAGTGCGATTGTTGAATCAAAATCTTGAAAACGCGTTAAATGTAGATAAATATATAAATGCCGATTTTGATCCTAAAGCTGCACTGAATGATGAACAATGGTTGAAAAATCTCACAAAAATCATCTTAAGTTCCTAGGCATAATATCTTACGTTTACTACTTGGTAGACAAGGAAATTTTAAGTATTCAGTCACTTGTACGATTGGAAGATATTTATAACGTTCTTTATCACTGAAGAAAATTTCTTTGCATAAACTGAGAATCTACAAATATTTACCTGGAACGCACTCAAAATTCATTCAAAATTCTTCAAAAAATATCACGGTTGACAATTTCTATACAAGTACTAAATAATTCGAAAAATGATTATCTGTTGAAATTACTGCAGTTGAAAACACAAGGAAAAACAAAAGATGTTCCCAAAGAAATGCAGACAACTAAAAAAAGGAGAAATATAGCCCTCATGTTTAGGATTTCTAAATAACTTTACACCAATAATTAACCCACCGAAGAAAAGAAAGCCAAATTTCTGTTGAATATGTTTTATTATGACAATGAGGTGGTTAGCACTTAAAAAAAGAACTGAGATAATCAACTTTTACAATAAAACAAAAGGTTGGGTTAACATTGTGGATCAAAAAGTGACCATTAGGTAAACTAAGCCACAGCTAGTTGTAATTTGGAACAATATAATGAACATGGCAGCACATAAGCTCTTTGTTTTGTTCAGAATATTCAGAATAAGAAATAAAAAAGCGACAAAATGTCTATTTCAAAAAGACTCATCGAAACAAATAATTTTTCATTATATGGAAATAAGATGAAAAGATCCAAATTTACAGAAAGAAATTTGGGAATTTATAACAATTAGACCAGGCCTGTGCAACACAAAGTAAATGTAGGGCCACTTTTTTAAGAAATAATAAGGTCTGAGGGCCCCGCATAAGAATTTTTTTATGATAAATACTGATAAATATTACATTTTCAAAAATATTTTTTGGAAATAACTCGGAAATGTACTGAAAATCCATTAATTAAATCAAATAATTAAATAAATTTGGCAACGATTTAATTAAAAGAAAACGCCAATAAAAAACCTTTCGTACGATATATTTCGATAGCACAGCTATCATCTTCAGGTACTCAAAACCAACTAAAAATATTATGAATTAACATTTAATTTAAACAAATTATTTTTTATTAATTTAATTTTTTAATAAATAAATATTTTTAAAAATATATTCTTTTAATTAAATCAAAAGTTAATTTTCTGAATTGAATTTTTAAAATAGAATTTTTTAATTAATATAACATTAATCAATTGACTTTTTTAAATTTATGAAATTTCTCAAAGGGCCACAGATTTGGGTCCAAAGGGCCGCGGGTTGCACATGCTTGAATTAGACTAACAGACGAACCCGTATATAAAAGACATGCAGCTAAGTGCCCAGCAAAGAAAGGTCGAAGATGTCACCGAATATACTATATAAATATGTAAAAAATCTAAATAGTGTTTTTTGAAAAAACCAGCAATTATTCAAATTCACTGTAATTATACAGTGTTAGAATCAGAAATCATTATGAAAATAGAGATTAATAAAACAAGCACAAGACATTGACTACTTGTTCTATAAGAAAATCTAATAATATTAGCCCGTTAATGTATTAGGATGATCAATGGGGTTAGGCGGAATGAGACTATTTAGCGATATACGGCAATTTTATTGAAATATGTTTAATAAGAAATTGGGAGTAAAACGATGACATAACACGCCCCATTTCATTAGAAATGAAACAGCCTTTCACCTGAATTTCCAGAGACCTGTACAATCTATTTACTTGATCATCTTGAAGGTAAGGAGGCTTGATCTATCATAAACTTAAATAATGATGTAACAAAAATGATGTAACACCAACTATGTAAAGTTACAAGATGAGACAATATATCTTTTAATACAAGTAAATATACCAATTCAACTATTCGAAAAATATTGCCGAGATTCTACATTTGGCCAGTAACTTAGAAACTAAAATCAGTTACTGATTATTTAATAAGAATTAATCCAGAAAAGCCTGCTGCTGTATATAAGTTTTATGATAATGGTGACTTCGATTCAGTCCGAAAAAGAACAGCAAAGAATATAGCAAGGAAGAGGCGAAATAATAAAATTATTATTCTGTTTGGAATTATTTTCGTGTGTATTCATGTAAAAGTTATTTGTAAAATTTATGTATATGCTTACTGCAATAAGTTCTCCTATTTTTTTATCCTGCTACATATACATGTGTATAAAGTATGTGCTCGTTTACGCGATTTTTTTGGAACTTAACTCGGTATTTAATATCAATTTTAAATCTCGATTTACACCGATTTTTATTTTCTCCAACTCATTTTTCATTTTCGTTTCCATTCTATGCGTTGATTTACATAAATTTTCATGGAGCCTGTCTACAATGTGAATCGAAGGATGAGTATGTATATACATAAAATGGTATTATTATATATTCAACAGAACTATTAGTGATGCATTCGAACTAGAACTTACTGGAACAACGTAAGAATACTATTTTAAAGATAAAACGCGTCCTGAAACTTTTTTAAAAGAATCAGTGGAAACTTTTATATGTTGCTCACTTGGAAATTCTATTTTATTGCGATTACAATACGATTTACAATGAGTGGTCATGAATTACTATCTTTCTCGAGTTTTGCTCATATTTGCAATAAGGAGGAGGATCTAAAGCTTAATTTAGTAATAAAAAGTTTTTATCATATAACATTTATTTGACTATTTACTTTACTTATTCGTGGTTAGAAAGAAATTGAGTTATTGTTCGAGTCTATTTTATGTTCAACTTTGATCTGTTTTTATTTTCTTTAGACACTTCTTTTTTTTCATTGCGACTTTAGATGAATATTTTCTAAATACAGTGCTGAAAATTTGTGTTAAATAGAAGAAAACATTAAATTATTCTATCATCGTGATGGAATATTTAGTTTTCTTAAAAATGACGTATGAGATTCCTGGACATTTATATATATATATATATATATATATATATATATATATATATATATATATGTGTGTGTGTGTGTGTGTGTGTTTGTAGATGTTATATTTAATAGTATTGTAGAAAGTAAAAATAATTAGAATACTGGGGTTTTACTTAAACACGATCGAACAATTTCTACATTCCAAAGAGACATACGAAATATTTGTGGACAATTTGAGGAAATATACAAACAATTTTAAAAAAGTAAAAAAACGATCTTAAATCACGAACTTATTAAAAAAAAATCTACTCAAGATAATCCGGATAATTATGCGATTTTGGTTTATTATGATTTATTTTGTTGTTTAATAAAAAATATGTCAAAAATACTTTTTACAATTTGAATAAATATTTTTAATATATCAAACTGTGTATTTTACACGCGGAATTTTTGGAACGCATTTTCGAATTAAATAAGAAATCATTGTCTCAATTTACTCGTGTGTTATAACATGGAACAAATCATTGAAATTTGTATGAGTTCCAATTTTTTTAAGGATATTCATGTTTCCTCCAACTTGGTGCCCGTATTGTAACTAAACCTCACTTCTTAAGGTGGATTCTTTCCGTAAGCATCTCTTCACATGATATTATGAACCGGACGCTCTCAACAAATTTCCTTTGAGAACTTATACATATTTATTTAATAAACTCATTCCTAACAAAGTAACAAAGTAAATAAAAATTTAAAAGTTAAACATAACCAAAAAATCTAGGAGTTAGAAAACAATAAAACTTACTTGAATTACAGTCCCATATTGTACGACAGTTCCTACTAGTTTTTTATGTTCAATCTCATTCTGCGTTTTCTCAAGTTCAGCCGCGCTCTTAATATATAAAATTATTCATTTTACTTATTTTTTATTCTAATTATAAATAGTATTTATTTAGTATTATTATTATTATTATTATTATTATAATTATTATTATTATTATTATTATTATTATTATTTATTATTATTATTATAAATATTTTTTTTATTTATTATTTTTAATTTTATTATTTTATTAATATTCATTTTATTTATTATTTTTAATTTTATTATTTTATTAATATTCATTTTATTTATTATTTTTAATTTTATTATTTATTATTAATATTCATTATTATTATTATTATTATTATTATTATTATTATTATTATTTATTATTATTATTATTAACATTATTATTATTTTATTATAAATATTTTTTTATTTATTATTTTTAATTTTATTATTATTATTATTATTTTATTATAATATTTTTTTATTTATTATTTTTAATTTTATTATTTATTATTAATATTCATTATTATTATTATGTTGTTTTTGATCCAAATAAAATCTTAAAGCACTATTGAACGCGCACACATACACCAAATTCATATACACTCGTGAACGTGCTTTAATAGGTAATGCAATGCAGCCGATGTCATCACTACTACATACGCACTGCATAATGGATAAATCAGACAAAATCACAGTCCACTGCTCAGGGTTATTTACATTAGTTTGATAATTATTAAAATAATATTACGTAATTCAGCATTTGTTTATTTTTTATCGAATCTTACATGCAATTTGTTTATTAATAATGAATCGGTCTGAGCGCCTTGTTTGGTAGCATTCCAAAATTGTTTCTGAGCTGAAAAACGACTCATTGGGCAAATTTTGAAATGACAATCTGAAAAAATAATTTTTCTAAATAGATTTCTTAATTATATTAAAATTACCTCGAAATTTTTTTGGAGGATTATGTAAATCTCCAGCCGATGGTTGAACGACACAACGATCATCAACGAGACTTTAAAAATTAGTTTATAAATCTAATAAATCAATTTCATAATCTTACCCTAAAGTGCTCATAAAGCCAGACACATTTCCTTCAGCATATAATGATATTATGTCGCCAATATGCAAAAAGCTTTTACTCTCAATATTATTCATGAGAGAATTTGATGAAAAATATTTAAACTAATATAAAATTATCTAATTAAAAATCTTTTCAAAATTAACCAATAATCACTAGTTTCAAAATATCAGTATTTTGATATATTAAAACAACGATGTTTAATGCAATTAAATTTTTCACAATTTAATTATTTTTTAAATAAATATTTTATTGATTATATATACATTTATATAGTCTATTTCTTAAATTATATATTTTTATTAATTATTTTATATGGTTAGAATTATTTAAAATATTTTAACTCTTCTTAAGATTTTCCAACCTATTCAGCCACTCGAATCTTCTTTCTTCGTATCGTCTTGGAAATTAAATTCGACTCAAATAAGTATAAAAAACTCTTGTTGTTAAGGGCCTCTCTAGGTATAAATATTTTCATGGTTAATGTCTGATCGATCTTCCTATTAAAACAGATATCATAACATTGTTGGCAAAGTTGAATTGTCTCCTACATCTTTAGTCAGTAAAATAACTTTTTAATATAATGTAATAATTACTCAACTCTAGTATGGCATATTTCTTAGTACAGGGTTGTTGTTAAGAAGCTGTGAAGGTTTCTGGGACTAAAATTAAGATATTGTTGTTCTTTTCTACTACTAATAATCATTCCATCAATTCTTGTATTTTTTAGGTTGAATGGAAAACAATTTTTATTTCTCTGAACACAATTATTTCCCAACATCTCTCAAAGCTCTTGAAATCTAATATCCTTCTGATTCTGCTCCAATACTTTCTCCATAGCATCTGTTCTTTGGATAGTGTGTATATATTTGATCTATGAGTTCTTTGGCTTCTTCATGTCTTGTTTGACAATTGTTGCAAATTATAATTTTCAATCTTGATAGCACAAGTGCATTTGAATGTTTTTCTCTTTCCGGAATCGCATTTCAAAGTCATGCTTGGAATTATGAACTGATTGGCATTATTGTAGTTTTCATAAATACCAATGCTTTGTGATCGGTACTACTTAGGACCTTTTTTCCGTAAAATTATTCTCTAAAATTATTCTCTAAAATAGCCCTTTTCGTGCACTGTATTATTCCTTGAACGATCAGCTATTACAAATTATTCTCCATATTCTCTAACTTTGCTCAAAACCAATCAAAAACTAACGTATATGTCTAAGATAAATGTTCTATCTTCTCTTGGATAGTCAAAAATAGGCTCATCGCACAACATGTCTTTCAGTGCTTGAAATCTTTCACTGCATTCTTTAGTTTAATTTATAACTTTGTTACATTCAAGTGGTGTGGCATATAAAGGTTCGATGATTCTGGAAAAGTCTGGAATCTTCAGCAGTAATTCGTTAATTCGAGAAACGATCTTAACTTTTACGAACATTTTAGAAGTTCTGCATTTACGTTAACTGTATGCCCAAGGAAGCTCAGTTCTCTTTCATTGAGTTTGTATTTTCTCAATTTATCTTCAACCTTGTCGTTTAAATTCTTCTAAATATTTTTCCTAGTAGCTTATTGTAATCGTTTTTGCTTGTTCCATATATATCAAAATATCATCTAAATAAACTATTACTCATTTAAAGAGCTTTCCTGTCAATATTTTGTGCATTAGTCGTTGTAATATCACAGGGGCGGTTGCTAATCCTAACGGTAGTCTATTGAAGCAAAATTCCACTTTTCTTATACTAAATCCAGTCATTTCTTGAATATTTGAAGCAAGTTCTACTTGGTAAAACCCCTAATGTAAATCAGTTGTAAAAAGATTCTTGCATCCGTGAGGCAGTCTAGTAAAAAATTAGTACTGGGTACACAGGATTGTCTACACACACTCTGATGGGTCCATCTTTCTTTCTTAGTATCAATAACAAAGCATTCCAAGAGCTCTTACCATGCCGAATTAAATTTGCTTTTATTAATAGTTTTATCAGGTCTTCAATTATTTTCTCCGTGTGCATAGATTGAGACCATGGATGTTGCATTATTGTAAGTCCTGATGTCTGCATCTCTTGTAGTACCAAATTAGCAAATCCCAGATCAAAATTTGACGCCATGAAAATTCTGCCGTATTTCCTGATCATCCATTCAATGTCTTTGTTCTTCTCTCCTGTCAACGCCATCAAAGCTTTGTTAATTATATCTTCGTCAGTGTAAATTTTGTTTATAAATGTAGTTTCTATATTATTGATCTTCATCGAGTTTACTTTAAATTCTTCGAAGGAGTTTTTATCTCATGAAAAATTTATAATTGTTTTAATTTCCTAATTCAAGGACACTAATCCTGAAAATTTTCCAATTAAAAGAGAATTTTAATAAAACTTTGAAATTAATTTTGTTTAAAAACATTATTAACAGAAATTTAGTGATGGGCTGTAGAGTGTTCAATCCAATCGATTTTATGATTTCAATCTATCTTTTCAATTCTTGTCATGCTTTGAGTAACAGTATCAGCGTTAGACAGTTTGTGCTATATTCAAGACAAAGATACCTCCCTTTACAGTCTAATTTTGGTCTAGTATTAAGTTTCATTTAAAAATTGTTATTTTTATTTTAATGCATGATTCCAAACAATGTAAAATTGGTATGAAAATTAAAATGAATTGTTTTTGTTAAATTTATTTAAATACATGTATGCAAATATTATAAACTGATATATTCATATAAGCATGCGTAATAGAGATTAGAGTTTTTAATATTTAAGCGTAATACATACGTAGTTGATTTAAGACCTATTTTTTCTTCCCTGGACAGCCGCCTACATCACTTATAGCTAACGCTCACACTGTTGAAAAAAGTCATAGGATAAAATATTTCTGAGCCCTATTTCCCCTTAGAGTGAATAAACAGTTTGGACATACAAAGACCATTTCAGTTTAATATGTTTTAATAAATATAATTTAAATTTTAGCTATTGAATTTTGTTGATTCGCAATTTTTCTTCGCGGGAAAAGATTAGTTACAATTATTTAATTAGACAATCATAATAAAAAAATTTAAAAGACATTACAAATCAAACAATTTTTATTACTTTTAAAAAATATTTTATGAAAAATCAAAAATATTGTTAAATTATGATTAAAACAAAATAATAAAAAAACAAAAATTCAATATTATATTTAAACAAAAACTATGGTTTGTGATTACTTGTGAAAACAACAAAATGTCTCACGATCCGCTGCAATTGAATGCCGAAAGTTTGTTTCCGATTTTTAAAATTTTCCGTAGTTGGCTTTCTATTTTGGAAATTATTCACATTTTCCAAAATATGATTAAATGACAAAACAGAATCTTTACTTTGAATCATCATTACAAATATAACAGCTGACAAAAATAGAAAATTCATGAAATGGAAAAAACTAAAAATTATTAATGCAAATTTTTATGTGAATAAAATATCAATTTGATTAAATAAACACAATTTTTCCTTTTACTCCGTGGAAAACAAAATTTGATTGGCTAAAACTGAAATTATAAATTATGATTTTCAATATCAACAAAGAGAGGTTTATTGAAAAAACTTTTCTAAAACATTTTCTAGGTACCTATTTAATTTTATTTTTTCTCACTATTTATTTAAGAAGTGAACCAACTTAATCAAAATAAGTTTCACCAAGCCGCGTTCAGATAAATTCTATACAATATTTATCTGTTCTATACAATAGAACAAAAATTAATAATCTTATAACACACCCACTTACCTTGGTTGTTTTTAAAACGTGCATTGAGATAAACCCTACACCATAAAAAATCAAAAAGTGATAGAAAAAATAAAAAAATCTACATTAGCACAACACAAAATAAAAAATACATAAATTTTCAACGTTCAGTCAACCAGCGTTGAGCCAAACTCCTATAATAAGTTAATTTATAGACATCTTTGAAACATTTTTAGAGAAAAAATGGTGTAAAATTTTTTAACTTAAATTTTAAGGTTACTGCTTCGAAATTTCGTGTAAATGAGGATGTATCTTCGTAAGATTTACCTTTAAAACTAAAATTAAATTAATATTTCATAAGTTTTCAGAGATTTCTGTCGAAAAAATACAAAACCTGAGATCCGAAAGAAAGCATTAATTGTAAATTTTATTAAAAATTTGAAAAAATAATTATGAACCCAATTATTTTGTGTACATATTCGAAGATTTTTTCTAAGATGTATAAAAAATACATTTATGAAAATTAATTATTTTCATTATTTCAAAAATAATTTAACTTACTTTTTTATGAATTAATTCCGAAAAATAAATTATAAAATAAATCATTTCTTGAATATTCATAAATATTATTAATAATAATATATGAATTTGTAGATCAAAAGTTATATTTAAAAGCTTGAATAATGATTTAATTTCCTTGTAAAATCATAATTCAACTCTTAAAACTTTATAACTTTAAGCTTATAACTTAAAAAATCACTTTTCAAAAATGGCTGAAATCCATTGATTTTTCACTAAAAATAAGTTCCATTAAGTTGATTTATGTATCAATTTGCATTATAACGGAATTTATCTGAACGCGGCTTTGTGTATCGCGTACCCTCTTTCACTATAAGATATTTTTGATTGTAAGGATATGATAGTATTGATTTTTGGTGCAAATTTTGCTAAATGCAAATCCAGACTATAGTCAGTGACAAATTTTATTTTTTGATTATTGTCCTTAACAATAGAAATATTTTTTACAATAAAAAATGGTTTTATTTATTTTTAAGTACATAATTGTGTCGGAGTTAGGAATTATTATGATTAATAATGAATTATGATTAACTATGAATTTTTATTATTAAATACAAAATTAATTAACAACATTGTTGGGCAAAAACTGAGACAATTTTCAATTTAGTTTGTACAGCAAAATAACTTAAACAAAAATTTGAGCGGTAAAAATAAGAATGAAAAAATAATGAAGGAGAATCCTAAAAATAAATGAATTAAAAATTTTACAAAAAAGAAATAATAAAATTAAAAAGATAACAAAATAAATTAAAAACATGAATTAAACAAATTAAATTCGAAATCACCAAAATTAGCAATAAAAAGCCAAAATTAAAGAAAAAAATAAAATAATTTAATACAAATTCGAATTTAATTTAAAAAAAATCAAAAACAAACAAAAACCAAAAATTGAAAAAAAGTGACTTTAATTAAAAAATTGAAACTTTTGTTGTACCTAATCAAAATAAACACACAAAAATAGCAGTATATAAAGCGATACTGGACGAGCAAAATTCAGCAAATTTTTAAAAATTAAGTACTCGTGAAAGATACTTAACAAAAAAAATTTTATTTTTAATTTAATAAACTTTGAGGGAGATTTCAAGAACCTTGTTTGTTCAGAACTCATTAAGCGAAATTTTTTTTTTATCTTGAAATAGAATCGAGGAAAACTAATATTTTATTTTGTTATATAAAATTATGTCATGTTTCTTGTCATTAAATTTTTTCTTGTTTCAAATGGATTAATAAATAGATTATTTAATATTTTTCTTTTCAAAAATTGTGAGGATAAAATTTAATTCATAGGGTTTTTCAGTTATTATAGTCATTTTTTCACTCAATATAGTCATTACGAATTTCTATTGGGTTTATAAATGGCAAATAGGGTGGTAGAAAAAGTAATTTGAAATTCGTATTACCAATCAAACGTGAAACTTCTCTGTGGTAATGAAACCTTACATTATCCATTATAAAAATTTCAGATTTTATATTTTTTGAATGAAGTAACTCAATAAACTTCGATAAAAACTAGCAAAATTTCACCGTGTTGTATGGTATTTTTGTAACAATCTTGAAATACTCACAGAAACAGACATTGCTGCACAAATAGATAAATTTTTATTCTTTATCGACGGAACTCGCATAATTGCTCCCTCTCCAATTAAAGCTCTTGCACATCCTACTCGTTGAAAGTTTAACTATTCTTTCACCACCTCGGGGAGAACTGCAAATCATACCGGTACCGTGATACTTCTTGAGTTGAAAACAGAAGGTAAAAGGGTTGGGAGAGGAACATTTCGTACACAAAAGGAATGCTGAAAATGTAAATCGTCGACATAACACGGATGAAAAGAAATAAATAGAAAAATCAAATTTTGTCAGAAGAAGAAAAAACTTTATGTGCAATAGATAAACAATTTTGATTACAAAACTATTTTCGTTTTAAGTCATAATATTGTTGAAATCATAACCGCAATGTGAAATTTTCTCAAAATTTTTTAATAAATTTATAAGAATCATGTTAATTAGAATAACTATATCTTTAAAATAATTATTAATTTTCTTTAGTGTATCAAAATTAAACACTGCCAGAAAGATTTAGGAAAGATGTCGCCAAATATCATGAAGAGGCGCTTAAACAAAATCAACGAGCGGAAGCTCTGGTATGCCGGTGCAGATGTATAGTAAGAATCTGGAGACGTCCAGAAGATGCGAAGAAGCAACAGCAATCGATAGATGATCTTCGCCAAAGGTTGGACAAATAAAGGCAAATGACAGATCAGGTGAGAGTGATATTGCAGGAAAGAGATTCAGAAGTAAAACAGCTGCGCTTAAAGGACGAAATAAAAATAAACGCTCGAAACATCCAGAGTAATAATGATAGAGTCGAAGCGATGGTTCCAACCATTTTGAGATTGACTTATAAAATACGAGAGCTCGCCGAAAACCTCTTCCAGGGAAACATGAGCGTAAACACAGAAAGAAAGTAAAATCAAATCACTTGATAGGGCATATTCGCCAAATTTTACATTTGATTTTAATTTGTTTGTTTTGCCTATTAATATTATTATTGGTCAAAATTTCGATTTGTTTAAAATTTAATAGTTTAATTATAAAAAAGTGACCAGGGAAACAATAAAGCACGAAACCTTCTGCGGTAGCTAGTGAACCCATTGTGCGTCAGGGTATTAGCAATCATATCGACGTGGCTCATCTTTTACTGACAACCACCCATTTTAGCACAATTCCAACGTCACTTGTGACGGGTGCCGAATGGTTATTTTTTCTTATACAAGTACCTGGTGGGAATTGCTTTTGAACGTGAGAGCGCCATAAATTTTTCTTTCTTTTCTCATTAGGTACTCAGCAACATTAAAAAAGTAAATATTAATATTTTTAAGGGAAACATATATAAGCGAATGGCAAACATTGAGACGAATACGAGAATTATTATTTTAAATCAACAAGGTGGTTCCTAAACAAAATTTCAGTATGAAAATAGCTCTGAATCTGTCCTTTGTGTTCAGCAGAAAAACCAGAGACCTAAAATAAATAGAATTTATTGATTTATTATACGGAACTACGCAGTGTAGGTTTAACACACATTAAGTCAAGCCTGTCTTATCCGCAGCCCGTAGGATATTACATTGGTAATATCGATTATCCACTTATTTTTAAAAAATTTAAAGCAAATTCTTTAAGCAATTTTAAAATAAAAACATACTTAATATTTCAAAATATTAACGTAACACAATTTATACAATATTTTTTAAACAAAACCAAAACCAAAATTAAAAATATTATAAACGGAACCTTTCCAATTTACCAATACCAATTACATGTCAATATTTCATCAATCTACCCGTGGTAGTGCTCCAAGATCCTAAACAATTTCGGCATTTGGCTAATCTGAACAACATAAATTTGAATTTGAAAACTTTTCTTACAATATATACAAATTACCTATGAATGTTGGGTATTTATGATAAAGTCGATATTAGTTTCTGACTTCTCTGTGTACTTATTAAAATAAATCGAACAACCCAAAACAATAAAGTTTATTCCGATTTATCACAATTGATTACAAAATCTCCACTTCATTTCTAGAAAATCACAACTTTCAATGTAAATAATCAGAATGATTTGATTTCACCAATTATCAATTTCGCACTGGGATAAGTTTTCCAATGGAAGATCTCACTTCTGGTATGCACTACTAAATGCTAAGGTTTCTAAACAAATTCCTCTAGCTTTATTCTAACCTCAAATATTTCAATTTCTGATTTTGTCTTCGAACAAACTGGCGATTTTCTAGATTCTATTTTCCTTTTCATACTTCTTCAGTAATTGACCTTTCTCAAAATGACAATTAAATGGAATTAAATGGTAGGTGCCACTTTTTGATGTTCCAACCACTTTTTAAAATCATTTTATTGAATTTACTTCTCGGGTTTCGCATGGGGCCCATTTACTTTGTAATTATATAAAATTTCATTTGGATTCGGTTCCATTTCATTCTGGGTTTTTTTTCGTTTGTCAATTTAGTTTGACTAATTAAATAATTTTGTTGATAACCCGGGTTTTTATCAGCCAACTAATTTTTATTTTTATTAAATAGTTCTTTCGAGGTACCCCGTCAATTTTATTTTATTATATCTGGATTCATCGGATCATTTGGCATACTCCAATACCAGTTTCCCTCGCAAGATGTTTATTTAAAATTCTTATTAATTTTTTTACACTTTACTGAATATTTTAGATTTGATGTTTTATTGACTTACACCTAATTTTGTGATTTTACTTTTATCCTGTGCCTGTTTTTGTCAAACCCAAAAATATAATTTTACAAGAAAATCGGAAAAAAATGAACAATTTAAGTTGAAGTTCAAAAAAGAATTCAAAATCCAGTTTCAAAAAGATATACCCAAAACGTATCCTAAATTATGGAAAATAACGAGAAAGCTTTTGATAGACTTCTTTCTTTATACTTCATAGAAAAGAGTTTCAATTTGGTTGTAAATCTCATTACGAAAGAAGAAACAGGTTGAAAATTATTCTTCGAAGAGATTTAAAGTTGAATTTAACAAAATTGAAGCCAAATATTGACGCTTTACAATCAACGCATCATACACATCGATATCATTAAAACAATTGATTATTCAGGGTATCAATTTTCACTTTATGTCGTTTTAAATCAGTACTCCGAAACCTTTCTCACCTATGGCGCACCAAAAATTGCCCCAAATTCTGTGGCACATCAAAAACTAAACTAGATAATAATTATAAACACAAATTTTTATTTTTATTTTTTTAAGTATACATACATAAAACCAGACTATATTTAATTTTATGCAATCCTTTTAATTATTTTAAAATAATGACTAATTAATGTGACGTCTGCGCTTGTTACACAAAAGTTTTATATTCAGCTCAATATTTGACAATGAAACTCAAATTTCTTGGTCAAGATCTTTCAAACATGATAGCTTATCAATTTTGATCAATACAATATTTTAAAAACGTTGCTCACATGAATATCTAGTCAAAAATGGAACAATGTTAGGATGGCTTTATCGGAGATGTGAGGATATTTTTTTAACGGATATCCAGAAAACATCTAAGGGATCTTGGGTGAAGTAAAATTTTAACTTCCCATCTTTCATTAACTCCATAAACTCCTCTTGATTCTGTAAAGAGTTCTTCTGTGGAATTTATTGCATTGATTGCAAAAGGATTTCGTATTAATAGAATAAAAGACGTGATCAAATTTTTGCATCATCATTCACAATTAATTGCTTGATTCCAATTGTAATATGGTTTGTCCTTTGGTACATTTCTAAACCGTTTTGCAGCTCTTTTTGCCAAAATTCAAGTTATTTTGAACCCCTTGCTCTCATTTCGGCCTTGCATTTTTTAATTGAATTCATTGAGATGCTGGTTTAGTTCAGGAATATGTTGATCTAAAAAAACTCACGCAACTCTTAGTAAATATCATACAATCTAGCCAAAACTTTGCCTAGGGATTGCCAACGAACTTCAATATAAAATAGAAGGTATTCATATTCGGCTCCCATTTCTACACAGAGTATTCCAAAGAGTCACGAATTTAATGCTCTCGATTTAATTATGTTAATGATTTTATTGCATTCATTCATGTAAAAGTTCTTCGGGTAAACTTTTGACCATTAAGGATTCTCAATGCATGCAGCAGTGTATAAATAAAAAAAAAATCCTCGTCGATAAAACGTACAATAGCTATAAGTTCTGTTTTATTTTTTATATCGGTTTTTTGTCAATAGGAAGTGCAAATTTTTTTAGCTAATATCAGTTTTCTAATTAATGTTTCTAAAATGTCGCTTGACATATCATGAATAAGTCTTTTAACAGTATTAGCAGACAATGAAACTTTTTAAACTTCATTCGGCCCAAACATAAGTCGAATCATTTCTATGCATGCTGGCTTAATAACAGTTTCTTTGATAGTGTGTGGTTTTTTAGTCGTTATATTAATTTTGGAACATGGTAGCAAGTCACTAAACTTTAGAGTCTAAAAACTTTTCAGAAACCGTAACAACTTATTTCATAATTTTCTTCTGCTCTTGATTCTGCTCTAAGAGCTTCTGGAAGTAAATTGGGTCTTTATTTGCGCAATTTATGTGTATTGAATTTAGATGGCGTTCGCTGATAGCTGTTCACTTCAATTGATGCGTTGTAGTTTTGGGGCTATTTCGTCACCACACCAAATGAATATATATTTAATGTACACTTTGTTGTATTTCCATTTCACAACTGTGTTAGGTTTATTATCATTTTTAATTGAAGACTTATCTTTTCCTCCTAAAAATTTCTCCATATCTAAAAGGGTATAAAACTAATTATAAATTAACAAAGAATGTTAATCACACGCACAATTCAGCAACACATCTAATAGTAATAAATGATAACTGCGGCTTAATAAATGTAAGTAGTATGACTAATACGTAACACTGTTTAAATTGCGTTTGGACAAGAGCGCGATCAAAGCATAACACAAACTTGGTTATTAAACGGTAATCGAAAACTGCCAGAAAATAGTTTCTTAACAAAAATGATTTTATTTGAATTAAACCAGGTCAAGAAAATCGACCTTGTCTGTACTGCAAATTAAAGAAACACTGATAATTTTTATTTTTGTATCTCCTCAAGGTTGCGTAGCACTGTTTTAAATGATATAACTATAAAAATACACATTTTCATTCTTTAGAAAAGACTATCAAAGTGAAAGTTTCCGTGTAACTTATTTTTGATACTTTTGTAGATGTTCAATTTTAGGAATTTAGGGGGTCAACCAAAAAAAGAAAATCTTGTCAAGTGGTCTACATGACAAAAAGGTTTGAAAACATCTGCTTTAAGGGAATAAAATTCAGCTTGCTGTCAAATGACGTCACAGTGGTTAAAATAGATCTCTTTAAAAACTTGTTAACCAAATATTGTGGAATAATTGCTGAGAAACATTTGTCCTTTAAATTTCTAGAAAGTTATACCTTGAAACTTCTGGCCACACTAATGAAAACTATCTTAAAGTTTACTCAAGCGTTAAATATAGAAAAACGCGGAATTAAGTCACGAAACAAAACTAGTGTTACATATATTATCAGGCTTAAAAGTGAATAATATATTGATAAAAATTAAAAAAATTTGTAATTTTATTTATTGATTAAAACTCCAAGTCAGCATTTTAATATACAATGATAAGTTAATATTCCTAATTAGAAAATTAGTAAATGACGTTTGCTGGAATTCTCACGATAGGATTGCATCGTAGGTGTAAAATTATTTTATTAGCCAGGAAATATGACCGAAAATAAAAATTAATAGTAGCAATAATAATAATAATAATAATAATAATAATAATAATAATAATGATAATAATAAATATCCAACTCAAATTAATAACAAATTCTGTCAAATATCATTAACTTGAGCTATTTGTTTTCTTCAGGTTCACTAAGTTCTGAGGAACTTGTGTCATCAAAATCATCATAATTTTGTCGTAAGCTTTTCAAAATTTTCCCTGTAGCGAATTTCTGAACATAATCTAAGAGAAAAAAGTAATAATCAAAAGTCCAATACAAATATTAAATTAATTCATAAAAAACAAATCAATTATTATTCATTTATGCTAATGATAATCACGAAACATATATATTATTTACCTATTAATAATATTTCTTGTGTTAGTTTAAGTCAGGGATCCCAACCAAAATCCCTCCCTCGAAGCATAGAGCGCCGGGAATAAAATTAAAGAAATAATATGTCAAATGGTTGAGTAGTGAAATCATTTCTTCTAAGGAAATACATAAATCGTGTTTTTGGTTTTTTAAAAGGTTGAAGAAATTTCCTATAAAAATGATCAACTAATCGCATACCAAATAATAGAAGCTTAAAAATATGGCAAAGGATCAAAAATGAAACCTTATATATAATTTGTCAACAAATTCTGTCAAATATCATTAACTTGAGCTATTTGTTACTATTCATTTCTAATATAACACACTTTCATTATCTAAATCAGGGGTCTTCAAAAATGTGACTGCCTGTGACGCCATGTCAGTTTATACAAATATAACTCTCGACTAATAAATTAATTAAACTATGGGATTATATCGTAAAACGTATGTTTGAGATGTAGTTTCTAATAATTATATATTATGTTGAATAAGTAAATATTTAAATTATTGAAAATTAACAAATCTAACCTATAAATTTTATTAAAATATTTTCAATTTTTGAAACTTTTCACTCACACCAAGTTAGTAGTAGGATGTGAGCCCGTCAGATACAACCCCCCCTTGGCTTACGTAATTATTACGTAACATTTGACCTCTGCATGCACTGTTGCTACCTGGAGATTGACCTTTGTCCACTAGTTGCTACCTAGTAATTGACCTTTGGTGACCTCATGATTACATCACTTGACCACTGGTCACTTATTATGTCACTGGTCACTTATTACATCACTGGTCACTACTCGGAGACTAGTTACCTAACTGTTATTATGCCACGTAGTTGTGGACCAACACACCTACCAACTTCCACACACCTACCTTCTAGAACCTTCCACATACCTACCTTCTAGAACCTACCACACACCTACCTTCTAGAACCTTCCACACACCTACCTTCTAGAACCTTCCACACACCTACCTTCTAGAACCTTCCACACACATACCAATTTCCACACACCTACCTTCTAGAACCTTCCACATACCTACCTTCTAGAACCTTCCACATACCTACCTTCTAGAACCTTCCACACACCTACCTTCTAGAACCTTCCACACACCTACCAACTTCCACACACCCATCCGTACCCATCCGCACCGAAGACTTAGCAAAATCACTCACTAGTACTATTGGTATTATTATTATACTTTCTACTTCATATAAACGTATGAGTTTCGTTTACCTCGTTGATTCATGTTACTTGCATATGATATATTAAAAAATTATATTTACATGAAATTTTCAATTGTTAATTATATTATTACATAAAAAATTATAAAATAATCATTAAACATAATAAATTAAGATCAAACTCGTCTTAAAAATAAATGTTCAATCTTAAATTATTTAGCTTACTGACTATTTTGTTAGTAGTATATTACATAACAATTTTATCAAAATAATCATAAAACTTTAATAATTTTCATGAAAATTTAAGTTTAAAAGCACTATAGTATATTGATAGTTTATTTAATTAAAATCAAGCCACTCAAAACTTAAATTTGAACACAGGATTTACAATATTTTAAGAAAATAATTCAACAAGTTTAAAATTTCAACTAAATATAAAAAATTATACAAGACTTACTTTACCAATTTCTATAAAATTTTAAATTTACAGCAAATAAAATATATAGATTTATATTCTAATAAAAAATTTATTATTAATATTAGGAGGTTCATCCTGTAAAACATTAAAATCAGTTTTTGTTTCCATAAATTTTATTTCAATAAATATCAAACTCCAAATTTTTCTGCTTTAATCTTTCTTATTTAAACAAATTTTCTACGAAGATATTTTTAATTAAAATATCTTCTTATTTTGTTTTTTTAAAAATTAATCTAAACTTTTTAATTTTTAAAATTTTCAATTTAAAAATTTCTTCATCATAAAACTTCCTCATATCCCCCTTCTTAAGAAATTTTTAAGTTTTTCCACATTTCTTTCGATTCTTTTTCCATCTTCATTTCTTAAGATGTATCGTCTGTCATGCACTTTCTCTATCACTTTGTACGGACCTTCATACCTGTCCTGGCCTTTGTGCCGTGTTTCTACTTTTACTAATACTTCTTCTCCTACATTGAATTTTCTCCTTGTTTGTTCTTCTAGTTCTTCCTTTATCGGTATTTCTTTGGACCCGTACCATTTTTCCCTGCTAATCTTTTTTCCAAAAACTATCTCTGCCGGGCTTTTCCCTGTCGTTTTTTGTTTGGTTGCATTTAAAGTGAATTCGACTTCTGGTAATATCTCTGCCCAATCCGTCTTCTTTCTATCCTGTAAAGTAGCATTTATCAAATCCCGTATTGTCCTGAATTGTCTTTCTATCTGACCGTTTGTTTGGTGATGGTATGGACTCGAAAAACATAATTTAATCTCTAACATCTTTGTGAATTCTCTCATCATTCCTGATTCAAACGCCTTTCCGCAATCAACTCTTATCTCTTTTGGGCATCCAAATCTTAAAATCCACTTTTCTAAAATCGTTTTCTTTATTGTTTCTTCGTCTTGTTTTGTTATCGCTGTCAAGACTTGATACTTACTATACTGATCTATTATGCCCAATATATACTTCTTACGTCCTTTTGTTTCTGCCAACGGTCCACATATATCTACGAATATAATTTCGAACATTTCCTTCGAATCTTGTCTTTTTACTGGTTCTTTCGTTGTTATTGTTAAAGCCTTGGTTTTTTGACAAATCTCACAACTTCGAACAATCTCCTGAATCTTACTCCACAGGTGTTTTCCAACATATCTATCTTTCATATAATCGGCTATCTTCTCGACTCCAGCATGACACAATAGTCTATGTATTTCCTTTATTGTTTCTTGTAACTCATTTTCAGGTATCATCGTTTTCTTTCGTACTTCTTCTACAATTCCATGTTGGATGTTGCTTCTTCCCTCTTCTCTGATCGAGTCTAGTAATCTTGTTTTTATCTTTCCTTTCTTAGCTTCTTCGTGGGCCATTTGACATTGAACACACGTGTCACATTTAGTTCTCGACACCATGTCTGCATTTTGGTGATTAATACCCTTTCTGTATTCTACTCTTATATCTAAACTGCTCAAATAATTGATCCATGTTTGGAATTGTGAAGTAATCGGCTTCTTGGTTGTCATCATAAACGTGATTGCCTTGTGGTCTGTCCTGAGCGTGAATCTTCTTCCGTAGAGATAGTGCTTAAAATGAATGCAAAAATAATATACCGCCAATAGTTCCTTTCTTGTAATACAATATCCTTTCTCGTGGCTCGTCATCGAGTGTGATCCATACGCAATTACTCTTTCCTTTCCATCTTTATCTCTTTGTGAAAGTACTGCTCCAATGGTATCGAAACTAGCGTCGGTATCTAAAATGAACTCTTTTTTCAGATCCGGAAAACATAAGATTGGCGCCGTCGTGAGTGCTAATTTCAATCCCTCAAACACGCTATTCGTTCCTTCACTCCATTCTAATTTTTTGTTACTTGATCCGCTACATAATTGTTCTAACATCCTTGCCTTCTTTGCATAATCACTGATGAATCTTCTATAATAATTGCAAATACCTAAAAAGCTTCGGAGTTTCTTTACGCAGTTAGGCTTCCCAAAGTTCTGTATGGCCTGAATTTTAGATGGATCTGTCTGTACTCCTTCCTTGCTGATTATGTGTCCTAAGAATCTGATTTCTTCCTTTATTATTTGGCATTTTTCTGGATTAATCCTTAGGCCTGCTTCCTCAATCGCCTTTAACACTTCTCCGAGTATTGTATAGTGTTTCTCTTTACTGCTTGAATAAATCAAGATGTCGTCCAAATACACCATTGCTCCCTTTATTTTGCCTAATACTTTTGTCATCATTTCTTGGAACGTACCTGGTGCTGCTGCAATTCCAAACGGCATTCTGTTGAAACAATATTGTCCGTTCTTTGTTGAGAAAGCTGTTTTCTCCTGTGATTCTTCTTCTAGTTCCACTTGGTAATATGCATTACCTAGATCGATTGAGCTGAAAAAGACGGATCCTCCTAACAAATCCAACATCTCGTCTATGTTTGGCATTGGAAATGCCTGCCTCTCTGTTACCGCGTTCAGCTGTCTAAAGTCCAAGCATAGTCTAATATCCTTTTTCTCTTTTTTCCATACACATATTAGCGGTGTATTCCATGGAGAGTTACATTTCAGTATAATTCCATTTTCGTACAAATTTTGTATTGCTTCTTCAATCTTTGATTCCAAATTTAGTGGTTGACGATATGGTTTTATGTTTATCGGCTCACCTCTTGTAACTATCTTGTGTTTTACCAAATGTGTGCGACCCACATCCCATTTATCTGCCATAAACACGTTTCCACTGTTTGTTATAATTTCCTTTAATTTGCTATCTTCATTGATCTTTAACTGTTCCAACGCTCGTATCAATCGTTCTTCATCCTTTATTTTTCTGCCAAATTTTGCTTCAATGTTACAAATATAGTTCTTGTCTTTTTCACTAGCCTCGATATCTTTAATTTTTAACAGTCTAAATCCAAATGTTTCTTGTAATTCGATTCCTCCAATCACGTCTGGTGTCACTTTCTCCGCCACAATGAATATAACTTCCTTCGAAACATTTCCAATGGTTACTTGCACCTTCGTTTTTCCTATTGTCTCGATCGTACTCGAGTTTGCGCATCGTAACTTATCGTCACTTTTCGTCAATTGTTGTCCTCGTAGCTTGTTGAAACAGTTCACACTCATTACATTGATTCTTGCCCCAGTGTCTAATAAACAGTCGAAATTTTCCCCATTCATCCTTACTGTTATACTAGGCCTTCCTTGCATTCTGTTATACAAAATTTCAACAACCTGCTCCGTTTCGATGGTTCCAATTCTCTCCACTTCCTCTTCAAACATTTCTCTCTTTAGGAACCTGTATACTTTCTCGCTTACCCTTCCAACATTCTCCCACTTTTCTGCCCCTTGAGGATATCCCATCAAATTTTCTGTTAGAATATGGCTCCAACCAACTCCTCTAATGGTGGAGCCCTGTTGTTTGGGTACGTCTTCCTAAAATTATCTTCATTTGTCTCTACACACGATTCCCTTTCTTCTTCTTCCTCGATACCATTTATTCGACTGTATCTGTTTCCCGTGAATCTTTGTCTCTCCGTCGCTTGCCCGTACCTCATCTTTGTATAACACTCCTCGGATCTATGACCATTTCTGCTACATCTTTCACAGCGTATTTCCTGACACAATCTTCTTATATGACCTTCTTTCCCACACCCAAAACATCTTGGAGCTTTTTTATCTGGACAGTTTCTACTTATATGTCCACTTCTATGACATGTCCAGCATTCTATTTTACCTTTTATTGGACAATCAATTTTCGTGTGTCCTATTTTGTGGCATAACCAGCATTCTGGCATTTCTCTTCGGATACTTTCTTCTCTCTGTTCTTTCTTCTTGTATTGTACTCTTCCCTGTGGTTCCTGATAGACATCTCTGGCGTAACTTTTCATACTGTTTATCTGCTCTCTTTGCTTTTCTACTTTGTCCATCAGAGTTAGTGTTTCCTTTATTTCTTCTGTGCTTTTTATCTTCCGTAGTATCACTTTTTTCTCAACTTCTTTATTCTCCGCACATACTATTAACATCCTTGCTGTTAATTTCTCTTTGGTAAATTCTTTATTTTCGAACAACCTATCAACAAGGTCCTCCACCTTTTTAAAATACGTTTCTATTTCTTCACCCTTCCGCTTGTAATTCAACAAGTTTTGTAGATCCTTTAAAACATATCTTTCACGATCGAATGCCAATCGCAACCTAGCCTGGAATCCTTCGGCTTTTTTCAGTGTTTTGGCGTACACTTCCAGGAGATCCTCATCAATCATGCAAGATGTTAATCTTTCCTGGTCTTTCTTCTGCGTGATTCCCTTGGCGTCGAAATAAATTTCGCATCTTTTAATGAACTTTTCCAAATCGTCCCCTTGGCAGAATACCTTTGGTAGCAATCTTTCGGTGATTGCGTCCGTGTTTACCGCTGCCACCATATTAGGAGGTTCATCCTGTAAAACATTAAAATCAGTTTTTGTTTCCATAAATTTTATTTCAATAAATATCAAACTCCAAATTTTTCTGCTTTAATCTTTCTTATTTAAACAAATTTTCTACGAAGATATTTTTAATTAAAATATCTTCTTATTTTGTTTTTTTTAAAATTAATCTAAACTTTTTAATTTTTAAAATTTTCAATTTAAAAATTTCTTCATCATAAAACTTCCTCATAATTAAAATAAAAAATAATTCGCCCACGATAGCAGTTGAACCCCCAAACGAATTATTACCGACATCACTGATGTAAGAATTTTGAAAATAACTCATTCAAGATAGGATTTAAACATTGGATTAGTTTATGAAAATAATTAATAGGATTATTTACATGTAAATACTTAACCAAATTCTATAAATTTATAGCAAATATACTGTTTCTAATGAAAATTCAATATTTTGATAATAATTCACGTTGTTAGTCGGATACTAATTTACAAGTTCATTCGACTCTATAAATTATTAGCGATACCATCAACTAAATTCGTTGTGTTTTTAGTGTTTTTATGAAAATAAGTCACTGGGTTTACAAATGAAAGTAACCGATAATTTCGGACATTAAAGCTTTATGTAGCCAAAACTGATTAAATAACCATTAAAAATTCATCAGGTGATACCTATTAAATATTTCAATAATTTATGATTCAAACTAGTTATATTATAATACTTTTCGATAAATTTATGGATAAACTATTACATGGTTTGTTATAAAGTTATTTAAAAGGTTAAGAATTTTAACCCTAAATAACGAAAGATAACTTTTAACCCTAAAAGATGAAATATAATTTTTAACCCTATGTGATTAAAAGTTATAACATTTTGTAAACCAATAATTACTAAATACCAAGTAAACACATGTCTTTAATAAAGAGTAGTTGGTAAAAAACATACATATATTTAAAAATCGTTGACAATTTTTAAGCACCTGTTAAAAATGGTTTGAAAATATGAATAAATATTTTAATTTAAGAATATTAAATTGAAAATCTCTATTGAAATTAAAAAGTATATAAATTTGTTAATCGTCAATTTAAATAAACTCGTAAAATTATTGATTGATTAAATGCAATTGTTAATTAGAAATATTATTGACTGAACTTATTTTTTAATAGAAAGTTATTCTTGAAACAACATAAAAAATCATATTTCAATAACTTTTCTTTAAATTAATTTTGAAAAAGTAGAAACCACATACTTTATTTTGATTGGCTGTTACTATTGACGACGACATTATTTTGCGATAAATTTAATCGCTTAACTCAAAATACTAATAAATTTATTAAATTTATTACAGTTTTTTGAAAATAATTTGAAAAGTAGAAACAAAATACTTGATTTTGATTGGCTGTTACAATTGATAAAGACATTATTTTTCGATAAATTTAATCGCTAAACTCAAAATACTAATAAACATATTAAAATTATTACAGTTTTCTTGAAAATAATTTGAAAACATACAAACTATTTTTCAATAAACTTATTATTATTTAACTAAAACCGGTTGTTGAAAATACTAATAAATTTATCAATTAAAATAATTAAAATTTTAATGAAAATAATAATTTGAAAATGAAATTATAGAATACTTGATTTTGATTGGTTAATTCTATTTATTACCAATGACAACGACTCAAATTAATTCAAATTTTAATGTTCAAATTATTTTCTAAATATTATTGGTACCGCATTGATAGGAAATCATACTATTCAATCGAACATAATTTCATTAATCTTTTTAAATAAATCAACAAGTCATTTAAAATTATTATAATGTTGAACTTGTTGCTAATCACCGACTTATTTAACACTTATCCGAATCTAATTATATGCATTGTAAAACGCTACCACAATTCATTACTCTAAAGTTTCCTTTTAAAGAATACCTCACTAATGTTTCCAAATCTAAAAAAGTTGTAATTATAACGATTCAAGCAAATAGATTGACTAGAAAATTTCCATGTACAACAAATATTGGTTAAATTGACTATCAAATGTCGTAATTTATGGTTACCGTTCAATAAGAATTTGCCTCTATAAAAATATACTAATTATCCCTATTAAAAGTTTAACAATTTATTGAACTACACATACTTTTCTTCAATACAAAATGAATTTAACAGTATAAGAAAAACAATATTTGTTAGCATATTGATAAAAATTGATATACTTTAATGTCCAAATGGATATCCAACCACCTTAAAATCTTCGATAAAATTTTAATGAATTTCTATTATAGTATCAATAAATACCACAAATCATCGACAAAAAGGATAAATCTACTCAATCCTTGAATTTATCTTCGATTCACCTAAAATCTATCATGTTACCAGTAAAGATTGCATTAATAAGCTACAATTTACTGACAATAATTCTACATATAAAGCTAATTATTGATTTCTCTACTTTACACTGGATTTAACCCATAAAGTTACTGTAATTTAATGAATTACCACATTGAAATTTGTTTACATAAATCCTGCAATAGCTAGATTTATTAAAATGCAGTAAGAATCTTTAATGAATTTCTCTTACATGCAATAGTAAGACCCTAATATCCCAACAAATATTTGATTAAGACTCCTCAATCGTAACCAATTATTAAACTTATCACATTTATTTGGTAAATTACCGATCATTTCACGTAAAACTCTTCTTTTATCTGTACATACTTAATATTTAACCATAATATTCTTCTTAAAATTGATATATTACTGAGCATTTCATGTAAAACTCTACATTTCTCTACACATACTCAATATTTAGCGAAAATATCTACTTTAAATCGATATATTACTGATCATTAAAAACCCTATATTTATCGATACAAACTCAATATTTAGCCATAATTTATCCCTTAAAATTGATATATTACTGATCATTAAAACCCCTATATTTATCTGTACAAACTCAATATTTAGCCAAAATATCACACTTTAAAATTGATATATTACTGATCATTAAAACCATATATTTATCTACACATACTCAATATTTAGCCATAATTTATCCCTTAAAATTGATATATTACTGATAATTTTCATGTAAAATCTAACATTGAATGATTATTTCTACTCAATATTTACCTTTGATTAATTTCTTTTAACACTGTATAAAATGATATACAAATTATTATTACGTCATAATAAATCGATTAAATTTCTCACTCAAAATTTCCCTTAGTAACTTACTACATCTAAACTCGATATTCAAACTTGTAAAGCATACTAGAATTGATCAAAATCCCAATCCATAGTGATAAATCGAACCTTTCAATTATATATAAAACTCTGAAATATTCATATGTTGGAAAACTCTCTCTAAAATTGATACA
>CM039681.1:95180001-95272501 GCA_022537955.1 Schmidtea mediterranea
TTCTTGTCAGAATATTCTAGAACATGTTTAACTGAATGAAACGATATATAATATGTCTATCCTGGTGAAGATTTGTTACTGTTTATTACTATGAAACAAACCAGGTCTAAATTTACCAAAACAAATTGGCTCCCATAGAGTTAAGAATAACCAATTTATAATTATTTATAATCAATTTATAATATTTTATAATTAACGCATAATTTAGAATAAATACTTTATGATGCGAATAAAGTTAACAACAAAAATAATAAATTAAATTAACTTAAACCTCTGCATTAGTGTGGTTGAAAGGTTTTATCTAATATCATAAATGTGTTGGTGTAGATAAGATCTCCTTTTTTCTATCCGGGTGTGTTTATATGTGAATGTTATACTGAGTTTTGCGGAATAACGTCATCTATAATAGTAATTGAACTGTGCACTAACTAAATGACTAAATATATGAGATCTTTTTTAAGCTTTTAGTCACCTCATCACTTGTTAATTCATATTTTATTTTTATATATATCACCATAATTTTCAGGAAAATGTGAATTATTTTGGAATTAAACGCGAGTCAAAGTAACAATAATTTTAAAATAAAATTTATTTTTATCACATTCTTGAAATAAATTTTTTACAACACTGGAAGAAATAATTTTTTTAATATACATTTCTTCAATTTAATATACATTCTTCAAATTAATTTTTACAACACTCGAAGAAATTCGCAAATATGTACAAAATAATTTTTTTAATTTTAAATGGAGCTGAACTTTTTGGTATTTATATTAACCTTCGAAAGAAGGGTTAGTACTTGTCATTTACGAAATTCAGTTTTCTTGAAATTAAATTCAAAATTGTATCAGCCATTTTCTCAAATAATTAATGCGAATAAAAATTTACATTATTATATACAAAATATCTACTTTCACTATTGTCAATCGAAAATCAAGTAAGCGATTTCAATTGTTTCCTCATTGGAATCGACTGCAAGTTTAATTCGTTTGAAATATGTGAATTTTTTTAGAAATTTTTGAAATTCGAACAAGATTTGTGAGAGTTAAAAAGATTTGAAGACAAAGTAAATTTTAATAAGTGACTAACTTTGGATTTTGGCTGAGTTTTAAAATTTAAAAAAATTAAATAATCTAAGTAGTGCCTGCAACATTTAATTTTTACCCAGGTTTACTAATTTTAATTGTTAAAAATAAAATTACAAATGCGTTTTAAATAAATAACAAATATTCAATTTTTTTTTAAATATCTACTTTTTTTTAATTAAACTACACATTGTTATCTGCAATAAATATATCAAAAACTATTAAATAACTTGATTCATTCATTGATAATGTTCATAACCAAAATTAAATCATGGAAATTGCTGTATGGTTTAATGCTCGTTTTCATATATTCATGCCAGTTTGAAACAAAACCAGCTCATTTAAAAATCAAAACTGTTCAAATTAATTCAGATAACAAATTATTGTATTCTCCTAAAAATGTAGGAAATGGAAGAAATATCATTGATATACGATATGTACAATACAAAAAACTCTAGAATTATACTTGAAGAATGTCCAATTAAAATATGTTAGAAAGTATGTTTGTAGATTAAGTGAAAAAGTTTATAGCGAAACGAGAAAACATTCCTCACGTTGTCATTTCTCATCTCGATAAAACTACAATACTATCAGACTCGAAGAAACAGAAAATCTATATATTGAGTTTAGTTACGAATTGGTCAAGGAATCAATATGATGGTCAATGGATCAAATCAACTAATTGTAATTATTAATCATTATTGTTGTCTCTACAATCTATTTCACAAAATTTAGAGAAATTCCGACAGTTTTTAAAAAGACTATAAGAAAATGGTAAAATCATTAACAGTTATTTTAAAATTTAAGTTTTTATAAAATTTAATGAAATATATTTTAATTTTGAAATTAAAGCAAGATCAAATCAAAAGGCAAAAAAATTAGTTAAAAAGTCAAAATATTCAAATTCGCATTCAACATATTTTCAGAAGCAGATTGAAGAGAACCTTTAATAGTTAAACAATTTCATTTTTGTCTGTAAAAATCTTTTAAGTTGCATTTATTAACTAATGAATAGTATGAGGTTCTTACAGCATACCTTAATTATGACTGCTAAAATTTATTAATAATTGAATAATTATATTTTGACAGTTTTCCTGTCATCATCAGGTATGATACAAAAAACAATAGATATGATTGACTTACTAAACAAATCACAAAATTATTATTTAAAAAAAGTTTAAATTCAATTAAATTCAATTTTTCAAATTAAGCTATTTCTAAAATAAATTAGTTTATCAAAAATTGAATCACACGTATTTTAATTATAACAGTGAATCAATAAAATTTAAAAAACATTTAACTCAATCCTTCAATAACTTGAAAACTGTAACAGCCCAAGTGCGCTCAAACTATTTCAAAACAAAAACATTCAAATTATTTTGAACATTCATTTTCGGATTCAATGATCTTAATAACAAAATTATTAAAACTTTTTAATAAAGTTATAGACATGCCCGTTTTACTCATATGTCGAATATATTTTTGCTCTTCTCAGAATATGTCACTTTTTCAAGAATGTTATATTCGTCAGAAACAGTTTTAAGGTTCATTATTTTATATTCTGATACATACATATTTTTGATTCAAAGATAGATAAAACAATGATTGCAATTAAATTGCAATTATTTTCTTTCGAATAAATGTTGAAATTATTATTTTAACATATTCTAGGTGAAAATGTTTCAACGGTTAATTCGTAGAAAATATGAAAATGCAAATATCACAATTAAAGTTAAACCTTAAAAATCGAAATTAACTACAAAGTCACATAACATTTATGTGTTTGGTAAAGTGCATAAATTTAATTTTTAAAATTAAAAAAATAAAATTTGCTTTAAAATACGCACCATTTATAGAAAATGGCCTTTGTTTTTCGTTGTCTATCAATCAATAAAATTTCAAGAATAACTACAAATTTTTGGCGCAGGATTTATTATACTTTTGAGTGGACACTAAAATCATTAAAAATAAATAAAACAAATGTAATTAATTCTGATTTATTATTATTAATAGCCAATGATGAATCGTCTAATTTTAATGTATAATTTGTAATAGGCTTACATAAGTATTATTGTACAAATGATTAGGTCCTAAGTGCTAAACATTATTGATAATCTTATCGAAACGAATGAAATAGGTTAGTCAAACTTGCGATATTGATACATGTGAATGAGGAAATTAGGAGTGAAAGACACTGAGACGCTTAACATGTGGAAATATTTTTAAAAACTATTTGATTGAATTGTATGAGATTTTAAAATATCAAAGAACATATTATATTAAGAAAACAGCCCTATTCCTTCAATGAAAAAATAACTTTGAATTGCTGGGGAAATATTATTAGTAGTTATTTAATGACTAAAACTATTAGAAGGAAACTTTACCATACTAGTGTCGAACGAAGCAATCGATTGTAAACTGATGATGATATAACCTTTCAGTTGTCCATTTTTTGATATTTGTAATTAATTTATACAATTTAAATGTTAAATGTGATTCAAAATAAAACATTCAATACAACGCCATTTTAGGATATTTGCAATTAATATATCCGAATGTAAAGTAGCTGGAGAAAGGAATGTCATACTGTATAATTTCCTTTTCAAAGATTAATAATGATAATAATCTACTTGAAATTGATTGGTTTTTCATTCAGAATAATAATTCATAAATTATTATTTTATAAATATCGCCTATTCTAAAAATTTGTTTTACTAAGGCATGAAATTCCAACTCCAACGTTAGATTCACTCCCATTATTCAATAATCTTTATCTATACTACTTAAAGAAAAATCTGAAATATTGACAGTAAAATGGTCTAAAATGTTCTACATCCCATTAATATTCTCCTATCCAGGTTAGAATTCAATTTAAAAAATAAAAATAATCATTCGGAGCTAAATTGAGGTTGTAAGGTATATGATGAGATTCCTGAAAATCACAATGCTGAATAGAACCCTTCGCAGTAACTGCAGTAAAAAATAAGGATATCTGGATTAGTGTCTCGTATGTATTTAACAGTTGTTTTCTAACATAAATTTTATAAAAAAATTATCTGACACATTGTTATGCAATAACCTTACTCCCGAGAAAGCTTTCCGTGATTTTTTTCTTTTATGACATCCTTTAATTTGTGCATTTATGACACACAATACCGAGAAGTAACTACCAAAGTTCCTTGAGCATCAAAAAAGACGGTTGTCATGATATTTTATGAGATTGTGCTACATTTGCCTTTATTAACAACTGAGGATGATTTTTAAATATCTAATTGACAATGTAGACTTTAGTGCAATTCTTAGAGATTTAAAAATTTTAAAGTAAAAACCTTTGTGGGTTTTTGAAGATTCTTTAAAATATTTTTTAAACTGTAAATAATAAATTATAATTAAAGCACTTTAAGAAAATAAAAAGTTTATAAGGAATAGAAATTAAAATACAAAATATTAAGTTTAGTATTATTTTTAATAGTTATTTTTTTTGAAAAAGAAAACTTTCAGTAATTTAAAGTTTTTTTAATTACCTTATATCAATAAAAAAGGCATAAAATGAATATAAAAATGAAAAAAAAAACATTTGAACATTAGCTAAATTTTGAAAGAGTTTAAAGAATTATATTATAACCGAAAATTTCTCATTTAATACTTTTATATAAGTATCCTTAATTATCAGATTAAAATTATAAAAAATCGGAAATCAAATTTTATAATGAATAATGCTATTCAGAAAATAGTAATAATTTCGATACAAGTGGTATTACTATAATGGGAACTAGATCTCCAAAGAGAACTGCATGTCAACGCAATTGTAAACGAAATATTAGATAAAAAATTATAATAAAACAGAGGTAATTTAAGTTTTGATATAAGTTGTTGTTAGTGTAAAAAAGAAGGACCAACAAGTAAAAGTCACAATAAAAATAGTAATTGAGAAACCGATCGAGAAAAACTAATATTAGAAATATTGAATGGCTGACTGTTTTTAAATGAGAGATGTGAAGATGACAGTAAATGATTAAATAATCAATTATATAAATTAAATTAAATATTTAATTAAATTTAAACAGATTTTGAAGTTAGATACATTTATATAAAGAAACTTGGTCTAATTCTTAACAATACATTTTCAATCAGATACAAATCGGAACTATATTATAATCATTTCCCGATAATATTCAAGATTTATTTATCAGATTTATTTGATTATTTATAATAATCAAGGTTTATATTACCTAAGTGAGAATTCACATTATCTTGCTGATATAAAAAGTTGAAAATTTTGCTAAATTTTTTAAAACATTTGGATATAGACAGTCTTTTCACTATTTATAAATTATTGAATCATAAAAACTCAAATATTTATCATTTCAGTTGACAAAAAAATATGGATCATGAAAGCGAAGACTATTTTTTGATTGCAAAATATTATCTGGAAATATATTTGCATATATAGGTTAATAGTTTTCAACTTAACCGGTACCTTATTTTTAAAAAAAGCTAAAATTACAACTTTATCTGGGAAAGACTATACATGATACCGAATCAAATTGGGATGAAACTGTAAAGAAATAAAAGATAAAATGTAAATAAATTCCTATATCTGGAATTGAATATAATTCATGACAGTAAGAATAAGTGAAATAAAAATAAATTTACTTACATTTCATCAATATTGGGATGATATATTCTGTTCATGAATCCTAAAAAAAGAAAATCAAAACAACTTTCATATTGAGGTAATTTTTCATAAAATAATCATTTTGATTTACCATTATTTTTGTAATAGAAAGAATACAATTAAACTAATCTAGAACGTAATAATATGCCAAAATCGTGGTTTCAAGTTTAGATGTTTGATTTATAATGTTGATATGTGTAAGTATGTATGCAAGTATTCTGTATCATTAATTGGATGTTACGGAAGAAGAGCTTCATAATAGTGTGTTGAAGATTTGTCGTCAGAATAAATTATTGCGCTTGTCTCTTCTTAACCATTTTAAATGGCCACTTAAAATTCTTTAATTTCAATGACAAGAGGTTTGAGGATTATCAAATTTGTTTGAAATTAAACTAGAAAAAAAATCAATAATAAAAATTATTTCACTTTTCATATCTTAAGTGACCAGAAAGTTTCATTCAAAATATAAACTTGAGTAAACATCTGCAATATGAAATTCATTAACAACCGATGACCGAAAAACGAATCTAATCATAAAGATAAAACAAATTGTCTAAAACTTATTATATCATAAGTAACTGACAAACTCCATTTATTTATCAACAATGACTGTACAAGTTCATGAATGCCTACTTTAAGTCATAATGAAATTAAAGTTCATATGGTTTACAAAAAGTGCACAGCAAAATCTTCAAAAATACTTCAACGATTTTAATTATGTTTTAGGTCCATTTTAAAAGTATTTCATGATGATTACGAGAGGTGCATTAGATTCAAAGCTATCCATAATAAAAAAGAATTATGAGAATAATGTTCATTAGGAATACTCAACAATCTAACCCTTTGAATACTGATATATTTTTGCTTTTGTCAAGTATAAATCAACTGGAATTTCATTTATAACACAGTTCATGACTTTTTGTCAAGGGAAACAACTAGCAATGTTGAAATCATTGAGGAAATACTAATCGACAAAAATTAAAATAATAGTGATACATCATACACTTTTAAATAATAATCTTCGTCAAATAAAATATAAATTTTTGGTTTCTATATGTTCTATGGAGTTTATAACTCCCCTGTTCGGACACGGTGTAAATCTAATTTAATTAAAAAATTTGATAAATTAATATAAAATAGACATTTGGGGTCTTATAAACTTAGCTAATATGGAAGTCCATATGGTGGAGAAAATACAAAAAATATATCTAATCAATCAAAACTAAAGTTTAAACAAAATAGATGTGAATTTTTTGTCTTCTGCATATGCTCTCTTAGCAACACAAAATGATATCAAAGATAATATCTTAATCAGATCTGTTTCATCATGTGAAAGAATTAGAAAATAATAGATCTTAATTTTTACCAAAATGAATTAATTAATATATTCAATCAAAAGCTTATTGATGATTTCGGTAAGAGTTAAAATGAAACAATTATAAAATTTGATAATTAATATTGATAATTAAATGTAAATTACTTCGAATAATTGATTCGAATAATAACTCAATGACTATATTGAATAATAAATTGCCATTTATTTTTTTAATGACTATTGAGTGATAAAATGACTAATGACTGAAAACCCTATACGCAAATTTTTGGGTTTTAAATAATGCAAGATAAAGTTTATAAAATGTAAAATGAATGTTTAGAGAAAATAGTGTTTTTAATTTTAAAATGTAAATTGTGATGTTTAAATAATCGTATATAAATAGGTAAATATTGAAATAAAGGGTATTGGTTCAAAAGATAATGGTAAATTAAAAATTTTTAATTAAATTTGCCGTTCGATTAATACCCTTCGTAACCTAAATTGTTTTTTAATACTTAAATAAATTCGAGATAAAATTTTAATAGATTGAAGTCAAACAGGGTAATTTAATAAACTAGACAAGAATTGCTGCATTACATTTTTTGCTTTGCTCCATTTAATTTAGACCGACATCTGCGTGTTAAAAATTTAAAATGTGTCTCGAAATATAAGAAAACATTTTTTCTCCATCTTTTTAAGTGTCAAACAAAACTACTTCAATAGTTTTGAAACTGGAATCTGTGTCGCAGATAAGTAGAATTCTTCTGAATACTTTTCCGAGTAGCTCATTGTGTCTTTTCCGTATACATAAATGTCATACAAGTAAACTACTACTATGAAAACATACCTTTAAGTATTGTGCTCATCAGTCTTTCAAACGTAGTAAAAACAGCGCCCAGCCCAAGAAGCATTCTGTTCAAACATAATTGTCCTTTACTTAAAATGCTATTATTTCTTGGATATCCAAAGCTAATTCCACTTAGCGAAACATATAACCTAATCGATTGATAAAAAAATTCTTATAGTCTTGTAAAAATTAAAATTTTTGGGCAGGAAATATTTCTGTTTCCGTTTCTCGTTCAATTCAAGGTAGTCCATACCCCTATAGAACCATCTTTCTTTTATATTATAACTAGTATAGAATTCCACATTTTTACCACGCTGAATAACATAAGCTTTTATTATTTATTTAATCAATTTTTCAATTTTCTTTATGCGCTGAGTAGACAAAGTGTTGCACAATTTGTATGCAATCTGAAAAAGCTGAAGACATCTGAATTAGTATATCATGTACATCAGGGATGGGCAAACTTTTGGGACCTGGGCACACTTGAAGTTTCATAAAATTTTTGAAGGCCGGGTTACAAATTTTTGACACTTTCATAAGCGTCAAACGTGTTAAAACCGAAGCTAGAACAAACAAATACATGTTACAACATAAAAGAAAGTAAAGTAAATAAACTTATTGTAACAATAATTATTTATATTACAATAATGTAAGATAAGTAAGTCAATCAGCACAAGTAATACATTCTTATCTGGAAAATGTTTGGCGATCTGCTGGGATTTTTGGGGCCGGTCAAAACGCGTGTTCGGGACGGATCCGGCCCATGGGCCGAGGTTTGCCCACCTCTGGTGTACATTGTTTAGTGACAGTTATTTTCTAGCATAAATTTAATAGGAAAATTTATTAAAAAATATTATTGCAAATTTTATTAACTTTGAAATGTAGGTCTTGTAATAAATATTTCACAAGTCATCTAAATTAATATTTAAGTTGTAACGAAACTTGTAATTAAAGTTTTATTTTAATCATATTTAACAATATTAATTGTAAAAAAATAACCGACGCCTTAATAAAAATGCCAATAACCATTTTTACCCAAATAGCTTCAGATATTTTCTTTGGTTAGGTCTCATACCGAATAAACAATGCACAAAATAATGTTTGAAATAATTACATGCTTATGACAAAAGCAGTGCCTACAAAAACAATGCCAAAAGAATTGTGAATGAAATTTATAGATCCAAACATGTTAATTACATTTCCACAGAAAATTTACACGTAGTGTTTGCAAATAAGTTGAGGAAAACCCGACTGTGACAAAAACAAGGACAATATTGTTAGAATTTATTTTGAAATAGAAACAATATTGATTATAAACAAATATTTTATTTGTATTATTATTATTATTATGAAGAAACTTTTCTATTATTCTTGTACATTCAGTTGACATTTTGAAGTCATCAAATTCTTTTATCACAACTTTTAAGAGATCCTATTTTAATGTTCATTAACTTTAACTTTAAAATATCAATTTCTAAAATAGAACGTATTTTCATTCATCTGACGCGCAGATGGATTTAACTAACGCCCTCGTATAAACAGAGGATTTTAACTAAACCAGTATAAAAGAATTGATTTACTGCAAGAGTTGAAATAAAATAAGTTAAATTCGGTATAATATTTTGAAATACATATTATATATAGAAGGTAGCAGGCGAAATATGTGAGTATACCCCACGCGTTATATGCGTAAAATATGGTACATTTATGGAGATTATCGACAAAATTAAAAATCAAGCATAAAGATTAGACTATCTAATAACAAGAAAAGTAAGCTTCAAAATGTTTTGTTATTGTGAAACTTTTGAAAATCGATAAAAAAAATATAATAAGTTCGACTAATTCGAAAAAATATAGTGATTCAATAAATGCACAATTATAGAAAGATACCATGCTCCCTCGAAAATAAGACATCCTAAAAATAAACCGCGATAAAAATGTGAAAATTAATACGAATAACGTGCGCATTTCAGTATTTTAAATATTTAATCAACACTTGATTTCATATTTTGTGAAAAATTTTTATCCTCAGATAAAATGAGTGCAAAAAAGAACTATTACGTCGAGTATCAGAAAGGAATTGTGAAGAATTCCCGGGGAAAATATCTTGCGACTTTTGTAAAGAACTGGCATTCGATCTTCGAAATGGCGAGCAGAATACTATAACCCGTGTCAACAATTACACCAAGAAAATTTAAAAAAAATACAAATAAGATCGATAAAAATCCATTTTCCAAATTCGAAGATATAACCCGTGATTGAATAGCTAACGGAAAAACAAGAGCTTTGGTTGACTGATATTCAAGCATTGGCTCAGGCAACGGTATTACAGCATTCCCAGAAGAATTCAATGCACGAATAGGATTGATAGCTGAACGACTACCTTCAGGGAAATGAACAATCTCTAAAACACTTTCAAGCTGGGAGATACTGAAGCTGGTAAACGTACATATGCATTCAAGTCATTTTTTGATAGCATCGACTTTTAAAATACAAACTTTCCAACATGATTTCCATGGATGAAACTGTGATATTTATGGACCAAGGACATCAAACTATGATTGACCACAACGGAACCTCGTAATTTATATTACCTCAACCGGTTAAAAAAGTACATGTGTTAGCTGTATTTGGACTATTCTTTTGGGTGGAAAATAAATTCCTACTTAAAATAATAATTCAAATAGGAAGTTCAAGGTCGAAATTCTTGTAGGCATTTATGTTATTGAAATCGAAAAAGCCTGGTATAAACAACAAGTCATAAAGAAGTGGGTAGATTAATTACTGCCACTACTTTTAAGGAGTTGTCAAAGAGTGGTATCTTGTCTCTCATTCAACAACTGACCGAACTAAAGACACAAAGAACGCTTTGCAGAAAGCTAAATGATTCCTATAGGAATGACTGGATATCTTTAGACTCTTCATATGACAATAAACAAATCTTCAAGGATTACTATGTTGTAAATAGAATGGAAAGAAATTAACGTAAGTGATGAATTGATGGACAAAATATCAGTCACAGTAGTGTTGCTAATGCACTACGAACAGGCTACGTGGACAAGAAGTGCTCATTCAGGTAGATCTCTTTTGCTGGACATTAGAGATTATAATCGATGGTCCTACTATAAAGAGATGCAGGAAATTCAGAGAGTTCGGTGTTTTATGAGCTAAATGTTCCAGTTAAATGATTTTTGATGTTCCAAAAGATGAAGTGTTTGAATAAATATTTTGTTGTATATAAAAAATGTGACATCCCCGGAAAATAAGCTAAAACTGGGTTTTATTTTAGGAGAAACCGGGTACAGATAGTTTTCGACTTACAACGGTTCATACATACAACCGTAAAAAATAATATTTTTTTAATAGAATTAATTATTTTTCAGAAATTATTTGATGAATCAGAAACTACTTCCCATTCGGTCATGTATTCGTCATTATTTCCGGATGTCCATTTTATCAATTCCGTATATTAATGCTCAAATTTTTATTTATAAGAACATTCATAATTTAGGTTCATAAATACTGATAAAGAAAAAGTGATGGACTTTTTCGTTGTTACATTTTTTTTATCAAAACGAGATCTTTGTCATTGTAACAAAATTTACCTTTCTTCAATCTTAAACAATCAAACTGACATTTTTTGCCCAAATATATCCTTTTTCTTCATGGCAGCGGTCAATAATTGTCAAATTGCTTTTCTTCAACCTTTTTCGAACAATGGAGTCGTGAATAACAACAGCAGCTGAAGTTCATAGCTTGTTTTTCTAGGATTAAATTTACTTTCGCTTATTAAAAAGCTTCATCTCTTCTTGTTGTCTTCCTCTTACCTCCAAATTTCCCTCCTCTATTCACCTCAATCGTCTCAGTTTCCTTCTTTTGTTACTCACCTAATGGCAAAACAGTAAAACAAAACGGCCCGTAATTTTGATATGACCGTGTCAACTGTGAAATTATTATGTGTTCACATTAATCCGCACAGTACTGTACCTCCTAATACTACCAACATATTACGACCCATAGACCAAGAAGATATTATCACTTTAAAAACCAATTATTTGAAAATTACATTCGCGTAAGGCATAGGTGCAACAGAAGATGTAAAAACCTTTCAAGAATTTTAGAAAAATTACATCATTAGTGCAATAAAAAATATCGATAATATATGGAAAGAAGTTACTTCATCATGCACGTACGGAATATGGAAAAAACTCATCAAACGGTTTCAAACAGCTTCTTTTCCAATATAAGAAAAAGAAAAGAATGTCGAATATATAACTACTCTAATCGTATAACTTTGTGAACGACTAAACATTGACGTTGATAATGAAGAAAAATTATCGAAAATAATTCGGAAGATCTTACCAAAGCAGATTTATAAAATCTTGAAACTCAAATGGTCGAGAAAAAGGAAATTGATGAAAACAAAATAAACGTATATGCCGAACCATAGATAAAAATTCGTGTTGAAATGGAAGCTACTTTTCTTTTGATTAATGGACCCAGAAAATGAATTTTGGATGTGAATCGTTGGATTCAAGGTAATCTCGCTTGCTACCAAAAAATATTTTTTAAAAAATTCATATTACTTTGCCATAAATTGCAGATGAAGAAATGGATTGTACTTGTGAGGGAAGTTGAAAGTTACAGAAATTTTTAAAGTTGTTTTTAGAAAATATTTAAAATAAAAATGAAAACTTTATTTGAAATTAAAAATTCTAAATAAACAGAAAATGGAAAATTTGTTTAAAAAACAGATTTGAGCATGATATTGTTTATTTTTAAATAAATTTATGGATTTTAGTAATTCTCAACATATAACTGGTGAACGAATGACAAAGTACGAATGGATTCATTTAAATTATTGTATGAAAAATAAAATGAGACTGAATTTTTCGGCTGACGACCGAAGTTAGGAACGTATCTATGTCGTAAGTCGAAGAATAACTGTATTATAAAATAAATGTGAAATATTTGAAATCAAATAATGATCAGTTCATTTGTAATTATTAATGATAAAATTAACTTGAATAAAGACATTTTATGGCAAACTTTATTTTTTTTATTTATTAATAAAGTTTTTTTTCAGATGTGCAACTTCCTTCAATAGCCACTAATCCTAAGTTTATATACTTAGTATCAAAATGAACATTTATATTGAGGTAACGCCGGTTTTGTAAATTAGTTCATTCATCTAATTTAAGACTAAATTTACCAAAAAGATCTTTATGCGATTGAATTTTTGCTACTACCTCACTTTTTGCAGACTTATAAAAGTCATGAATTAATTTCATTACTTTAGTTTTAACCTTTGGTAAAATATATTGCCGATCATTAAGTGATTCGCGAATAAATTCGCTTATGCAAATTCCATGGATTGAAAATCCATCAACAGCGCAAGTCGTGCCACAATTTCTGGCATTGATTGCTTTCTAGTAAATAATGATATTCGGTGAGGTTGGTTCTTAGATATTGTTGAAAGTTTTTCGACCAGTATCTTGATCATCAACTGAATCTCGTTTCAATAGATTAATTTTATGAACTGTCTTATTATGAAATGTCTTATTAGGCCACTAGTTGACGATCCTTTGCAACTTAACCATTTATTTGGACATTTCAAACATTTAGCACTTTCGCCTCCTTTTTCTTTTGTAAAATATTTCCACGCAGAATCCGCCATCGGGGATATTTTATATTTATTTTTATTTACAAATAAAATAACAGACAAACTGTTATTTAAAATTTTAAAGAAAATTTTTTTTAAATTAAAATATTGAATAAAACATATATATATAAACTTATATATTGAATAAACTTACATTCAATTCCGATGAACATAAAAATTATTATCCGAAAATAATTTTCGTTTCTTTATAACAGTTACAAACACGACAGTGTTGAAAAACAAAATAAAATAAAAAAGATTTGACATAAAACAATCACCCAATAAACATAAATCATATTATTAACACGTTGACGGACAGTAGGAACAAGCGAAGTTCGAAAATTGACACTATATGTTTTTGTGATTTTTAGAATGTTAGAAGTATAGTTTTACTCTTTCTGCTTAAATAAACTTAATTTTGATTAATTTAGTACCTTTAATTAGGTTGCGGCTATAACCGTCATGGCGCCAGCGGACTCTATACACTAAGTGATAGGACGATGGCGGCTATAACAGCAAAAATTTAAAAACGTAAATGACAGGTTTAATGGTTCAAACAAGCAATTTTTGTATGCAACAAAGTATTTTTGGGAGTTTTACACGAAATGTTAGTTCTTAATCAAACAAAAATAAATAAATGACAAAAAAATTTATTATAATTTTATAATTATTATACATTATTTTCGGTATGCCATGTTTCGTTTTGGACGGCTATAGCAGTCATGCCACATTGTGAACTTCGCTTTGACGGCTATAGCCGCAATTGTCCGTCAACGTGTTAAAATAAAACATACGCGATAAACAATTACAATACTTATTCGTTGCTTGTTAATTTTGTTTTTTTTGTAATGTTAACATATAATTAGATTTTTTAATAAAATTTGTATACATATATTTATAAATATTGTATTAGAATTTTTCATTAAATATTAATTATTTCGCTGTAAAATTAAAGGAAGAGTTAGCGCGGTATGAGTGAGACGTTAAAGATGCTGTAAAACGTACATACACGGGAGTAGAACATAGTGATTTGGTTTTTATATTTTGTCAGCTTCATTCTGAATTAACGCTTAAAATTCAATAGGTCGGCCTAGTACGTAGCATTTTTGGAAGGATTTGTAGTTTAATGAGTTATGGAGCGCTAAAACTTATTGGTACATTTACTTTATAATTTCTCTAAATTTTCATTGAACCAAAAGGGATTGAAAAGAGGCATCATAGATTGTAAGAATTAGAAATATTATTGCAATTTTACAAGTAAATACCAAAAAATATTCTACCAACATAAAATCGCATGCAACTTAACCTTTTCGCAACTGCTGGGACACATATATCCCAGCAGAAGTTTAGCAACGACTGAACGTAAAATTAGTACATATATTATATATCATAAAAGCCGAATGGGATATATCTGTCCAACCCACTCCAGTGAGCTCATGAATACATTTTGTTAGAAAAGCATTTATTATATTTCAGACTTTAATAAACATTTATTTTAAAAAACTGTTTGAATCATAAAACGGAAAGCCGCTGCGAAATAGCTAACTGATAAATTCATAAATAATGTCAACTTATTCAATTAAAGTAAAAATATTTATGTTGCAGTATCCAGAAATCATACTAAATACCCAAACACTGGCATCAAGCTAACAAAATTACTTATTCAGTAGTTTACTTAGTTTTCAGTTATTTTAAGAAAACGCTTGAAAAATCTAATAATAGAAATATCAGTATTTCAACTACTCCACAACTAATCAATTTATTTAAATTGAAACTAATTCTTTCAAAGATTTCTATGAATACAAAATATCCAAAAAAAATTAATCATATCGAATAAAATCATTATTAAAAATAACAAAAATATTACATTTCATATAACCAAACTTCGTAAAACAAATTTAAGAACATCACAAGTCAATGTTTATTAATTAAAATAATAAATCATTAGATGTGGCAATAAAACTTACCAATTGACGGTGACTTGAAGGGATAATTATCAGGTATTTCGACTCGAATGTTCCATATTCCTCCTTCGTAAGGCGCTTATCAAAGAATATAATAACCAGTTATAACTTAAATTAATAAATACTGTCTTTTGGACCGTAAAATTTCACCATAATTTCGTTTGCTCCGTTTAGGTAAGTAACATCATATCGTTTTTGAACTCTAAATTCGATTTAAACGTTAAAAATTGCTATCAACAAATATCGGTTACAATTTCACAACATCAATATTCATTCTTTTAAGACCAGGAGCTGGTGAAGCCATTAAAAATAACAGCTGTTAAATACCTGATAACTTATCAATTTAAAATAGAAACAAACTAAATAAACATAAACAACTTTAATTATTTTTAATTTCGCAACATAATATATTTTCAAACTTTCACACAAATATTTTATTATAATTCTTATTTAAAATTATTACAAAGCTTATTGAAATTTAGATAATTTTTATAAATGATATCGAGATAGGATTTTAAAAAAATTAGGAACTAATTTCCACTGAGATACCAATAATATCTTTGATTTCACTCTTTTATTACTTAATTAATATTGGTAAAACCAATTTATTGGGTTCGAGTAGATTAGAATTTTGATTGTGACTTTTTCTCTAAATATTACAAAACTGTATAATCTAATGTATCCAGCTGAAACTGTGCTCACTGGTTTTGAGCAGAGGTAAATTACGTTGCCACGACTGCTAAGCTGAATACTATTGGTGGGTTTCTGGGTGTTGATATTTTGAAACTATATGGTTGTTACCCAGACAACCCAATACAAATATTCTTCGCTTACCACTCGGCACCCGTTGCTAAGCAACGTTGGAACTATGTTCGAGTGGGTAGATCGTCCGCAAAAAGTGAGCGCTATTGCTAATGCTATAATTGACCGAACGATCCATGGGTTCAACGAGCTGCCGATAGAAGGCCTGTGCTCGATTTCGATTTTAAGGTCCCATTATTCTCCTATCTCTATCAAATGTTAACCTATACTCTCGTATCATTTATCTTCATGTCTATTCCCATAGTTCTTCTTATCGTTGTCCGTGTTGATGATTTTTCTATGGCCTGTAAACCCTCTGTTATATTAAATATCCACACAATATCTTTCTTACCCTTATCCCTATTATTACTACAATGTTCCCTATTATTATTACTAGCATTATCATTGTTACTATTATATGTATTACCTTTATTAATTGTTACTACTGTTGGGCCAGAACGTAAACGGCCTTGAGAAATGTTTAAATGGATCAGAAACACACACGCAAAAATAACACGCAATTTAAATAAACCCTCTGAAACACCAAGTAAACCCGATAAAACCTGAGAAATAAAAGAATTAAATATAAAATAATAAACATAAAAATAAATTAAAATATCAACAAAATGCACCAAGATCCGCACGATATCTACACAAATACAACAAGAAAACACAACAAATTCGACGAAATTGGGAAAATCAATTAAAGTTCATTAAAGCAAGATTTAAATCGAAAAATTTGAATTAGCAATAATTCAATAAAAAATTATAAATAAAAAATTATAAAAATAAATCGAAAAATAATAAAAATAAATAATAGAATTTGCTAGAAAAGAACAAGGTCGAATTTTGTTTTACTGCATCAAATTTCACACGTCATAAAATTAGGTATATATACTGATCCATTTTCACATTTAACTTAACCATTTTTTGAAATTGTTAGAACCGTTTTAAAAAACCATATTTTCAAATCTTGAAAAAGTTATTTTCAGACTAATTTGGAAACCTTTTTTAGGTAAGAAACATTTTGGTTGGAACCCTCTTTCCACATCACGTTCATAGCATCTCTATAGAGCTCTGCTTGGCGGCGATGTGGGGAGAGAGACATTTATGTTATGTTATGTGATTTTATGCTAATTTATGATATGATGTTTTTTCAATTTATGGAATGGTTAAAAATGGGTAATTAGTTTGTTTTATAATTAATAAATATTATTAATATATCTAACTTATTTTATATGTGTTTATAATTTAAAATGTCGAAATTTTTCCGGCCCACAGCCGACACATCACGCAAGATAGAAAAATCAACATAGTGCAGATGCATGTAAGAGCGTGGAAAATCGCCAATGATATGCACCCGTGAAGAATCAGCGTGCGCAACGCAGCGGTCGTAACGTCAATATTTATCCCTATAGCTGAAGCGAGAAATAAGGAAGAAGTCTCTGGCTGCTTCCTCGTTTCTCAATTCTGTAAAATCGACCTAAAATTATCTTACAAACGGCTTAAAATCATCACACCGAGTAGTCCAGTGGGCACTCAATAAATATAATATAAACACAAAGGCGCTTAAGATCTATTAAAGGGAAAGGGTACGGGGATAAATCAATTGAAATCGTTGGTATAAATAAATTAATTAGTAGTATATTAAATCAACTTATGTCATGGAAAATCAAAATATGGATATCGTAAGTAGTTCAGTGAGTCCCTTAAATTGAATTTATCCATCAAGTTAAAAGATTTTTTTTTGTCATTAAAAATAAATATTCCCTTAATTAATGTGGATTTAAATAAAATAATTATAGAAAATTTAAGTGACTCACGGTTCAATCTAAACTAACTCCTTGATTCAGTAAACGGGATAAAATAGAACTTGTGAAGGGTATTGTAATAGATTGAGTTAAAATCGTTGATATAACTAATTTCCGTGAAAAAACTTATTGTTAATTTAAACCTCTGATCTAAATAAAACCCAATACTACGATAAAGGTTAATGGTTCAAAGAGATTAAACAACTCTAGTGATAATAATAGTAAATCAAATTCACGTTTTAAACGAAACTGATTGCGAGACGTACCCAAAATGCAAGTAGAGCTTTAAACAATTTAGATGAAAGGTAAATCAACTCATTAGGTAAAACTTATGAGAAAGTTGCATTAGCGGATGATAATTGTTAGCAGCAATTTAAATTTATAGTTCAATTATAAACTTATTTAGGGGAATAGATCGGATCAAAAATCTATTTCTAAAAGTAAAGCAAGGTAATAAAACTAGGTGAACCTGATCGCCAGAAATAAATTGAATTCGTAGTTTAGCTATATTAGTTGCAGCCAGTTTCAGCAAATAAATCAATTTAATGTCGTAGATAAAGTAGATAAAGCTCATTTTAATGGAATTAATAGTTCAAGCATAGATAAAAGTTACTACTACCATCAACTTCATCCCATTTTCCGAAGTAAACGAATAGAAATCATTTGAACCATCGACTTAATTCAAGTAAAATCAGAGAAATAAAGTTACAATAACCATCAATTGTTAATATGTTACGACGAAAAATCAGGTAAACATTTAATAAAACAATTCATGATTTAAACTTGTCAATTGAGGTAGCTGATTAAGGATTTACGATTGAAGATGAGTAAATTCGGTAATCTACTGATTAGAATCATCAATTAGCAGTAAAGAACCCATAGGTCAGCTTGCCAAAGATCATATTTTAACGACGAGAAATTAGGGATGGAATTAGGTAAATCGAATTAACTAGGCGATTTAAATCACGAGGATTTTCGCAATAAATAATTCACGACATTTGAAAGTCAATCAATACACAAATAAAACGAACGAACACAACTTTATAATATAACCAGTAGATCAGGAAAACATAATCTTCTTTAATACAAATAAGTCTTACGGCCAATCGACGTAGATGTGAACTGAAATAATTTCCAACCATTCGTAGATAGAACATCCAAACGATAAGAGAAGTTGTCCACCATAATTCGTAGCAGAAGCACGTATGCGATGCTAAAAATCCAATAGATAAAGGTATTAAAATCGATTGAGTGATAACTTACCATAGTCAATCTGGTCGAGCCTCGAAATTGTGAAATTCTAAGAAAGAAAGAATACTGAATAAAACCGGGTAATAGATTTACCGAACGGAAGTATATCAACTTAGCTGATTAATCTGCGAATAATAGCCGTAGACCGGAAATTATACCGCCAAATTAGGCAGATCAGCGTAATTCCTGGATGTACAATAGACCAAATAACGACCCTGAGGGACTCAATAGACAACAGTACCCAGCTGCCGAGATATTTTCTAACGCGCAGGACCTCCTCACCCAGTGGGAGCGGGTGCAGGAGCGGGTGGACTTGCAAGTAGTCAAGGCAAGAATGTATCTCGCAAACGTGATGGATGACATCCTTGCCGGGCGGATCGCCGTCGCCCATCCACCTCGCCCAGTTCGAGACACTAGGCGACCCTACACGGTAGAAGCCCTCAAAAGAAGCCTAGAGCGGTACTGCCCGGACAATTGAAACAATAGTGACAAATTAATGTAGTGATTGATAATAATTAGAACTGCATGTGTTTTCTTCTCGTATAACTGGAATTAACTTTCGATTTGTTTGATAAAATTAAAAATTAGACTAAGCATAAATTGAAGTTGTAACAACCCATTTAATTACAGTGATGTCCTCTCTACGGATCCTACAGACCGAACTAGACCGCGCGAGACAGACGAATGCAGAGTTACTCAGTCAGGTCCTGCAATTAACTCGCGAGATGCAGCAGGTCAAGGCGACCTGTTTAGACCCTAAACGGACGAAGATACTCTATCAACGACTCACCGCAGCTCAAAAGGGCTGGGCCGAAGAACGCCAGCTCAATCGGAGTCTGCGCACGCAGGTTCGGGGACTCGAAGTCGCCCTAGCGGTATGCCGAGAAGGTGAAGCGGTAACTTACCCGCTCATCTTCGCCCCAACACAATTGCCACAGACAACCACCAAGCCGGTAGAACAACCCATCACTCCAACCAACCATCGTCGACCGGGACGTAAGGAACGTGCCCGACGTCGCGCAACACAACCCCAACACGTCCAGTAGTAACTGTTGTACATGTGCTTGAATCGAATAGAATAGTTTTAATCTTAGTTGAATTATTACTTCAACATAGTCGTATGCCAATATTGTCATAAACATTTTATCACCCCGCCAATTCGTTCCACAGTCAATTAAGAACTAATCCTGAAGAGTTATGAGGGACAGAGCAAAGCGAGCATAGGTCTTCTATCGACAGCTCGTGAACCCGAGGGTTGTCCGAGCAACTATAGTACTAGCCAATGGTACTCAATTTTTGCGGACAATCCACCACTTGAACACATTACCAACGTTGCCTAGCAACGGGTGCCAAGTGGCGGTCAGTATCACTTTGTATGGCGTTACTAGGGTCACCGGGAAGATAAGCAAGATTTGAAACCCTGTAACCCACCACTACTATTACCTTTATTATTATTTTTATTACTATAATTACCATTATATTTATTGTTATTACTACTATGATTATTATTACTATTATCATTATCATAATTATTATCATTATTATTACAAGTACCATGATTATTATTATTATTATTATTATTATTTTTATTATTATTATTATTATTATTATTATTATTATTATTATTATTATTATTATTATTATTATTATTACAATTATTATTATTATTACAATTATTATAATTATTATAATTATTATTATTAACCAATTTTTGTGTAGGTATTCGTCCTTAGTCCTCAGCTTTAAGAAAGATTTTTCTTATATAAAAATTTAGACGTAATCCATCTGTATTTTTCCGGTTTCGATAAAGTATTTTTGTTAATTCGAAAAATTTTAGCAGCGTTCCGCCCTTATTTTACGGTTTTATCTTTATTCTGCAGTTTTCGATAAAGTATTTTCATCGATTTGGAAAATTTGAGCAGCATTCTGCCCTTATTTTACAGTTTCATAATAAACTTATACCAACAGTTGAGCCGCATTTTACTTTTATTTTACTATTTTCGATAAGTATTTTAATTGATTGGGAAAATTTGAGCAGCGTTCCGCCCTTATCCTACAGTTTATAAGAATATTATACTAGCAATCGAACCACATTTCACTTTTGTTTTACTATTTTCTAAAATAATAACAACAAAATTTGACCGAAAAACGACAAGTTATATAAAAGTAAAAATTTATGAATTAAACGAGTTAAAATAAAATATTTTTGGTTAAATAAATCTAATTAAAAATTTAAGAAATAAATTGCAAATTAAAATTATGAAAATAATAAAAACTAAATTTAGATAACACAAATAATTTCAAGGTCAAATTTTGTTTTATCGCAATAAAAATAACACGCAAGGTTAAAGTCAAATTATAGGTATATATACTGATGTGTTTTCACAATTTTTTCAGACAAAATTGACAGACTGAGTGCAGAGAGACAAATTGACAAGACGAGAATAATTGACATATTGTGTGCAGAAAGATAGACAGACGAATTATCAAAACTGTGTCCAGAAACTTGACAGATTTTGCAGATGGTCAGACTGATTTTAGTATGTAGATGTCAATTTGTGGTCTTACTTTCCAGTAGTATTTTTCAATTGCTTGTAGTTATGAAATTTTTTATGATGAAAATAGGGAATGAAGAATTTTGATGAAGAATATACATTTATGCATCGAAGCTTTTATCCAACTTCTATGGTAAAATTTATTTATTTATTTTTCGTCCCACAGCCAAAACATCACAAGGTAGTAAAATCAAACACACTATCGAACTGTGTAAGTGCGTTTCATCCGCCAATAGCTTGTGCCGTCAATAGCTTGGGCACTCATTAAATATAATATGAACATAAATAGATCATAAGGAGAAAGAAAGGGAAAGGGTAGCGGGGAAAATTGCGAGATCGTTGCAACATTAAAAATGAATAGCCATCGGAAAAAGATTAATCCGAACGACCAAAATTAGGAAAAATTAATAATTTAAATAATATTTAAGAACTAAATAAATAATTTTGAGTTGAGACGCAAAATATGGGCGGAAATCTGCGCAAATTTTATGAAATAATTAAAATATTTATCAGAAAACTGTTAAATAAGGGCGGAACGCTGCTCAAATTTTCTTAATTAATTATAATACTTATAGAAAATTGTAAAATAAAGGTGGAGCACGCCTCAATTATTTATATAGTATTCTGATAAAACTGTAAAATAAGGGTGGAACGCTGCTAAAAATTTCCGAAATAACGAAAATACTTTATCGAAAACTGTAAAAATAATGATGGAGTACGGCTAAATTTTTATACAAGTAAAATATTTTTTATAAAGCTGAGGAAGAAGTACGGATTCCTACAAAAACTTAATAATAATAATAATAATAATAATAATAACAATAATAATAATAATAATAATAATAATAATAATAATAATAATAATAATAATAATAATAATAATAATAATAATAATAATAATAATAATAATAATAATAATAATAATAATAATAATAATAATAATAATAATAATAATAATAATAATAATAAATATAATGGTAATGGTAGTAATAAGAATAATAATAATAGTAATAGCAGTGACAATGGATTAGAATAATACATATAATAGTAACAATGATAGGCAAAAGCGGCGACCAAGAAACAAAATTTTAAGGGCTAAAAAGAATATTGCATAAAAATAACATTAAAAAATAGATTTGATAACATAAAAATAATATATCAAAAAAATAAAGAAAAATGCATAAAAAATTATAAAAATATTTTAAAATTAATAAAAATAATAAAAAGCTCTTAAAATGTCGAAAAATCGCCTATTGGTCGCACACATGCATGAAACTACTATATAAACAGTGACCAAATTCATTATTTTTTACTCAAAACAAAATTCTATAACTTAAATTTACAAAAATTTACAGTGATTCAAAAATTTTATTTCGAAGTAAGGAGTTGTATTTTATTTCCTATTGGAATTTATATGTTTAATAAATCTTTGAAACCATTGTAATTTAATATGTTTTGGATGCTCAAATATATATATATATATATATATATATATATATATATATATGTTTTTTGAGAGGTCATGGTGAAATATATTTAGATTATAAGTATTGGAATAGATCTCGACAGGATAGGCTGGTGGTCCGGCTAACGAGTTCACTTTCGTTATTTGTGGCTGCTGGTCGTGCACTCTTGACAACTCAGTTGTTCACGGCGAGGCCTAGTCGTAAGACGTAGGACTTTACCTGCAGGGCACCGTTTTACAATTCGTAACGGCTGATGGAAACGTCGGTCGTTATGTTAGTGTGGATAAAAATTTGTTATTATTCAAAGGAAGACTGGGTTTGAAACAATACATTTCGCTAAAAAGATCCTGCTTCGACATAAAATCATTTGTTTTATGTGAATCGCAATCAGGCTACATATGGAATTTTATATTTTATATTGGCAAAAGTACACAATTCATGGCTATATATAACAAATTTCATATGTCTACCAAAAGTGTGTTATATCTAATTGATCCCTTATTAGATAAAGGCTACTGTGTAACAACGGACAATTTTTATACATCTTCCCAACTTGCCAATGATTTGTTACAACACCAAACATATATGTATGGAACTCATCGAGAAAAGGATCTGCCATCTACTCTTCAAACTATAAAACCTAAGAAAGGAGAAATAAGAGCTTATCAAAAGGGCAAATTCATGGCCCTAAAATGGCAAGATAAAAACAATTTGTGCATTGAGTAAAATACACAACACGTTAAGTATAGTAAAATCAAAGAAAAGTGATGAACGAATAAAACCACAATTGATATGTGACTACAATCATAGAATGGGTAGCGTAGACAGGGCTGATCAAGAACTTTCTTATTACGAAACCAGTCGGAAATGACAAAAGAAGTATTACAAAGAAGTGTTTCGGCATCTCATCGATGAAATAACTGACTTTTATGAATCATTTTTAACAACGGCAATAGATGTAAGAATTTTAGCAAGTATTAATCATAGAAAAGATGAAATCGAAAATATTACAAAAAAATAAAAGACCCTTTTAATAAATCATTCTATTATAATATAATTATTAAAATTTGTGGTTAACAATTAAAAAAATTTGTTGATTTAATTTGTAATTTACCAGATTATATTTCCTATGATGAAATACAGCCCATTGATAAATCAATAAACGATACTATAAAGTTATTAAAAGATTTTAAAATTCCGTTTATAAAATGTTATATATTATATGCCTAAATACATTAATGTATTTTGTTTAAACATTTGTAATTAAATAAATATTAGAAATTCAAAATTCATTATTTTAACTTCTCAACATTGTGGGGTTAGTAGTTTCTAACTTTGACCCCTCTACATACAATGCTTTCCTGCCCGTTGCTAGGCAACGTGGGAACTGTAACCACTGGTTATGAGACCGCCAAATGTGAGCTCTAACTGTAGAACTGCTAAGGCCCGGCCTCATGGTGGGTCCAACGCGCTACTGATAGAAGGTCTACGTGCGATTTTCTGCCTCTGTCCCTTCCGTTTATATTCAATATTTTCAAGAATTAACCATTTTACGAACTCCATTCGCCCCATTTCAATTGAATAGATTTATTGGTTAAGTTAATTATTAAAATTCCAAAATAACGATAAGAATAATTTATTTCTCAACACACCTACACTGTGAGTCGTTGGGTCATCTAAACATTCAATTTTGGTCTGCGATTTGTTGCGCTCGGCGTTTTGCTCATCATGCCTTTCCTGGGTGTCGATGGGAAGGCTTAGCTGCTACCGATTTAGTGGTACTCATCGCCTCTCTGTAGGCTAGTTGGGCTGGCGCAAACACCAGTGGATAGGTCACTGCGTTGCCCTCCTGACAAGCCGACAGTGCCACTTCTAAACTCCTGATTTGGTTCTTTTGGGCTTGCACTAATTGTTTTTCTTCCGCCCATCCAAGCTGTGCGGTGGTCAGTCGCTGATAAACTGCCTTTGCTTTTGTGGGTTCCATCCATGTTGCACGGATCTTCTGGATCTCGCGAGTCATTTGAAGGAGCTAGCGGTGGAGCTCTGCGTTCTCCTTTCGCGATTTTATTTGTTCTTTACTCAGGATATTGAGAGATTCCATATCTACAATTAAATTACTAATCAACAACTTCGCAGAGTTTATCATAAAATCTTTTATTAATTATTGATGGATCTGTATTTTATTATTTATTTGGAGCTAAGCTACTTAAAGGTCTATTGGGACTCTACAAAAATGTACTATCCAGATTGCTATAATTCATCATTATTATGTCCATCATTCGAGAATTAAGATTTTTATATCTATTATTAAATTAAATAACTAAGTGTTTCTAATGATTTTTATTTTCTATTAAAACACGATCTTTTTTCCTATCTTCTTGGCTCGTCTTTATGGTGCGAGCCTGATCTGAATCTTGATCGATCACGAGTATATGAATGATCTTGCAATCGCGAGGAACCTCTGTCGAGGTCTATGCATACTCCTAGGCAGTAGTTGTCTGGGTACTATCACATTCATTGACGTCGTCGATTTTGCATGAGCGGAGTCGTCGAGTTCGTACGACACTCCATAGTTTGGAGCGTAGCCATCTGTATTAAGAATTCTCCTGGCGGCGATCTCCGCGTTACTTCTGGCTAGTCGTCTTCTGACCATGGTCACCTGCCAGTTGGTCTATTGCTGGTGGATTTCTAGAGGAGCGAGGGTAAATTCTGCTCGCTGCCTAGCTTGCGGCCTGGTTCTCGTTTGATGGCTAAATATGGCAAGTCCACTTCATCGTGGTCGTAATGACGACCCTTTCTGGATTCCCGTACTGGGAGATCAAAAATCCAGCGTCCCACATAGCCTGTCGGCATCGTACTGCTGTTCGTGCCGGGAAACGCACCATAATTCTGGATGCGTCGATCCAGGAATTATCTGCAATATCAAAATGATGATGTGATAATTATATTAATTGGTGGATGAACGAGAATCTAATAAGCAGCTTATCTATGTTGTGAGAAAATGTTGCGATAATCACATGCTAATAGTTAGGAGGTAATTACTCAAGATTTTTGGTGATTCCACTATGTAAGAAGAAAATAATGGTTATAATCCCTAATCAATTAGGTCTTTGAGTCTGCATTATTGGGTTGTTTTCTGGCTACTCCTAGTTCATACTGTAAAGGGAAATTCTATCCAAGTCGGGTTTTCGACGTACGTTATATTTATTATTCATAGTCATAAAGGTGCAATATTCGATCCAAACAAAGACGATATAAGGAAATTAATTCAGACTACCATGATAATTTATTTATCGAAAATCAAGATTAGTTCAATAATGAGGTACTATTTTTCTTCCATTTCAGAGTTTTTCGAGGTTTTTCATCCTACAAGATCGAATCCTTATGTCGATTTCATTCCAGCTGTTCATTGTTACTCCAGTTTTGACGTTTGGGTCATGGCTAATTTTACGACTTAGACGCTCCTTGTAATTGGTAAATAAAACTTCATTAAGAAATAATCCATAGGGTTACCTTGATCATCGCTCCTATCCCTCAGGTTGGCACTTCTTGTCCCGCCTCATCTATCGAAATCATTATCGTTCGTTTTGTCACTCTTGGATTTCATCGTCATCTGAATGGTACTCTATTGATTGATCATTAGTTGCTTAAGAAACAAATGAGAGAAAGTTCTGTGCGATCGAGTTTATATCCAACGGCGAAGGCGTGACCCTTTTAATCTCGAGAGATTGATATAATTTCCTTTACTCCGATTTAACTGGCATTTAGATTTATATACAAAATCTGGCAGGGAAAATATTTATTTTTCTGCATGCACTGTTTATGTTATCGCTGTTGTCGATTATCAATGTATCGTGACCTCGATGAATATTATATCCATCAATCGATGATTTCATCACAATTTCATTTGGCTTTATCGACTTGGAAAATTTTCTAATGAATCGTCTTTTAGTAATAAGAATCTCTTTCATTAATTTTATTTAAGGATGAGGATATGTTTGCAAATGGTTTGCCTAATTATTCTCAGTCTTTTAGGTGCTTGGATTGACAATCCGGAAGGCTATGCAATTACTACGTCGGCTTCTATTGATTTAATATCATGGTAATGTCTGATCCATGCATGGAAACATTCGTCGTTCTACTGTGATTGGGAGGATGTTTATTTTCCGCAGGCTAGATGGGAACAATCAGGTCAATTTTGGCCTTTCATTCATTTGTTATTGCCGATTTTATTATAAACATGAATGTTAGCGAACTCTAATGTCCTTGTCATTTACTTCTGGCATGTGTGTTTTATTTATTTTCGGGACGGGGAAGGTTTATCTCCACACCAGACAGTGCGTAGCTTGCGTTGCCGTGATCATTTATCACGCGAAGTGGTCGCTGTTATTTTGCAACTATATTTCTCATGGTTGACAATAAAATTTGATCTTTTGCCAGCATTTTGGATTAGTGATTTTTGGTTTGAGTTGATCTATCATGAAATTATCAGTGTATTTATTCCTTATTCAGTTAAATTCTCCAGTTAATATTTATGATTTGAATATTTCGGTTCATTTCACCCTTATTTATATTCGGTGCATTTTTAATAATTCGAGGGCTGAATTTTAAGTTGATTAACTAAACGATTTCTGGGGTATATATTTGGGGTCTTATCGACCCTAATTATCTATTCGGGCTGATACTAAAAATGATTTACTCGTTTGACTTATTAAGATAGTTGATTATACTTTATGAAAATCCTGGTTTGGGTCATCAGTTTTGATTCACAGCAAAGCAGATAATTATACTTTAATTTAGATTATCGGTTTAAATTGGGACGTTTAGTTTATGGCAAGACAGATAATTATGCTTTAATTCGGTTTAACTTTATTCGTTTAATTAGTTGATTTTTCCCGACATTGCAACGACTTTTTTGCTCTTTTCCCGTACTCACCTCCTTTGTTTGGTCTTAGGGATTAGTTGTGTCGATATTATGATTTTATGAGTGTCCACTGGACTACTCGGTGTGGATGATTTTGTGCCGATAAATAACGTAATTTTAGGTCGAATTTTCGGGAGATGAATGACGAAGAGGCAGCCAAAAGACAACTCCTCCATCTTCCATCTTCCCCTATAAACGACATGAATTGACGTTTGGGTTCTTGCGTTACACACGCCAGAACTTCACGGGCACGAGATATTGGCGGATGGACCTCACTTACACACCTCAATAGGTATATAAAATTTGCTAATTTGCGGTAATGTTTCGGCTATGGGCCGGGAAAATTTCTACATAGTATAACGATTTTATCAATTCATATATTTCATGAAACATTGTTTTGCATCATATTTGACCATCATCATTCATAATAAAATATCTCCCCATACATGCGTTCAAGTAGAGCTTACTTGAAATTGCTTGAAACGCAGTATGTAAAAATTGTCGATAGTTGAGATTGTCCGCGAGAAAATTTGAATCTAGTTCACCAAAATTTGCTTCCAAAAGTTAGCATTTTTTTTCTGTGAAAATGAATTGGTATATATACCTGTTCTGTAACCCTAACCTTGCGTGTTCTTTTTGATGCGTTTAAACAAAATTCGACCTTGATTTTATTTGTTATATCTAATTCTTATTTTATCAATTTCTATATTAAATGAATAATTCTTTTTATTTTACTTTTTAATAGAAAATTTCTTATTGAAAATATTCCATTTTATGCATTCGCTGCTAATTTTTATGAATTATTCATTTTGCGGTCAAATTTTATATTCTCTTGTTATTGTTATGTTAATTTCGTGCTGATCTTGATGCGTTTTGTTATTATTTTAATTTACTTTTATGTTTTTGATTTTATATTTTTATTGCATCTTTCTCATATTTTAAGGTTTGGTGGGTTTCTGGGTGTTGATATTTTGAAACTATATGGTTGTTACCCAGACAACCACATATAAATATCTTTCGCTTACCACTCGGCACCCGTTGCTAAGCAACGTTGGAACTGTGTTCGAGTGGGTAGATCGTCCGCAAAAAGTGAGCGCTATTGCTAATGCTATAATTGACCGAACGATCCATGGGTTCAACGAGCTGCCGATAGAAGGCCTGTGCTCGATTTCGACTTTTAGGTCCCATTATTCTCCTATCTCTTTCAAATGTTAACCTATACTCTCATATCATTCATTGGTATGTACATTCCCATAGTCCTTCTTATCGTCGTCCGTGTTGATGATTATTCTTTGGCCTGTACACCTTTTGTTATGTTAAATATTCACACACTAACTCTTACTCTTCTCCCTATTATAACTACAATTTTCCCTATTATTATTACTAGCATTATCATTGTTGCTATTATATGTATTACTTTTATTAATTGTTACTACTATTACCTTTATTATTATTTTTATACTATATAATTACCATTACAGTTATTATATTACTACTATTAACATCATAATTTTTATCATTACTATTATAGGTACCATGATTATTATTATTATTATTATTATTATCCTCATTATTATTATCATTATTATCATTATTATTATTATTATTATTATTATTATTATTATTATTATTATTATTATTATTATTATTATTATTATTATTATTATTATTATTATTATTATTATTATTATTATTATTATTATTATTATTATTATTATTATTATTATTATTATTATTATTATTATTATTATTATTATTATTATTACAATTATTATAATTATTATCAATATTATTAACAAAATTTTGTTTAGGGATTCGTCCTTATTACTCAGCTTTAAGAAATATTTTTCTTATATAAAAATTTAGCCGTAATTTCGGTAAATTATTTTTGTTGATTCGAAAAATTTTAGCAGCGTTCCGCCCTTATTTTACGCGTTCCACTTTTACTTTACTATTTTCAATAAGTATTTTAATTACTTCGAAAAATTTGAGCAGCGATCCACCCTTATTTTACGGTTTATAAGAATATTATACTAACAATCGAACGACAATTCGCTTTTGTTTTACTATTTTCTATAAGTATTTTAATCATTTCGGAAAATTTGAGCAGCGTTCCGCCCTTATTTTACGCGTTCCATTTTTAAGTTACTATTTTTGTTAAGTATTTGAATAAATTCGGAAAATTTGAGCAGCGTCCTGCCCATATTCTCCGCCTCAACTCAAATTAATTTATTTAATTCTTATTTAAAAACATTATTTTTCATGATTTTGGTCGTTCGGATTAATCTTTTTCCGATGGCTATTCATTTTAACTGTTGCAACGATTTCGCAATTTTCCCCACTACCCGTTCCCTATCTTTGTCCTTAAGATCTATGTATGTTCATATTATTTTTAATGAGTGCCCACTGGACTACTCGGTGTTAGATATTTTGAGCCGATTGTTGTTAAAAATTTATGTCAATTTTACAGGAAACGGATGATGAAGGAGCAGCCAATAAACTACTCATTTACCTTCCAATTTCCCCTATGTACGGATAATACTGACGTTCTAGCTCCTGCATTCCGCACGCGGAGCCTTCACGGGCACGAATCATTGGCGATATTCCACACACTTACATGGTTCCAACAATATGTTTGATTTTAATAACTTGTGATGTGTCTTTGGCTGTGGGCCGGAAAAATTTCGACAATTTGAAAAATTAATTTATGCATTATAATAATTTATTAAAACCAAAATAAATTACCAGATACATTCATCAAATTAAAATTCATAAATATATCTTCGTCATAATCCATAAAACATCGATCAATGAATCCATTATTCACAGTTAAATATATTAATCCGAAGTAAAACTGTTGAAATCAAGTGTCAAAGTACGACGGAAAATCAATGCTGAAAATTAAGATTAAGATTTGTCAAATCATATCAGTATATATACCTATAATTTGGCCTTAACCTTGCGTGTTATTTTTTATTGCGATTAAACAAAATTCGACCTTGAAATTATTTGTGTTATCTAAATTAAATTTTTATTTATTTCTTAATTTAAATTGGTAATTTATTTTTAACATTTTTAATTAAATTTATTCAGCTAAAAATATTTTATTTTTATTCATTTAATTCATTAATTTTTACTTTTATATAAATGGTCATTTACGGTCAAATTTTCTTGTTATTATGTTATTTTCTATGTAAATTTCGTGCGGTTCTTGATGTATTTTGTATTTATTTTATTTTACTTTCATGTTTTTGATTTTATATTTATTTATGTTCTCTCAGATTTTAAAATGTTTAATTGGTGTTGTATATTATATTTAAAGTTATCTTGGTGCTAGGTTTTCGTGTTGTATTACTGATACATTTAAAAAATTTTCAAGGCAATTTGTGTCCTGGCCCAACAGGTTGTTGAATTGATGTTTATGGGTCAGATTTTATTTGTGTGCTATTTCCAATTCATTCAAACAAAACTCAGTGCTGGCCCAATAACATAAACCTTAAAAATAAAACTAGAAAAATACATTGGAGTAGAAAAATTATATTCATATTTACAGTTTGATAATATAGATGAATATAAAAAAGTATTACATGAATATATTGATGAATGTTGTGATTTATCTAATTATGTACTCGATCATATAATTATTCTACTCCATTATAAAATATCATATATTATAAATTATATAATCATAATATTTTCTCGTCTGGATTTGACCAGTTCTTTCCCTATTACTCTGAGCGTATTGATATCTATAATTATAACAGGGTTTAAACAGGTTATAAATTTTGATCTCATTAATAATTTGAAAACAATCGGTTCGTATATCGTTATTTGTTACAGTTAACTTTATTCGACTAGCTATTAATTCATATGGCATTCTGATTTTCCCTTCAACTAACATCAAAACATTTATTAAACCAAAATTTATTAACTAATACCACAAATTTATTACACTAAAATTTATTTTTACTAAAAAATTTAATCTACTTTAATTCATGAAATTATAAAGTCGTCTTCATCTTCTTTGCTGATAATAATACTTGAAATTGGAGCTTTCTAGAGTTGAATGGCTTGAGTATGCATGCTCGTCGTCCCAGTGCGGTACACTGAGGCGATCTACCGCCGAGGTTTGGATGAGTCTCCTAGACACCACTGCGCTGGTTGACGCCTCCATATCGTTTATAGCCGGGTAATTTAACTCGTATGATACTCCGTAATCAGGAGCGTACCTGTCGGTACTAGGGATCCCTCCGGCTGCTATTTCTGCATTGATTTGGTGAAGATGTCGGTGTGCCATAATGATCTGCCATTGAGTTCGGCGCTGAAGTTCTTCTAGTTTGGCCATCGTAAATTCGGCCTTCTGCCGAGCCTGTCGTGCAGGGTTCCACCCTGGCTCGCGCTTAATAGCGACTCAGGGTAGTTCAACTTCGTCATTTCTATTCGCGGAGTAGTCCGGCCAATCGGAACCTTGAGTCGGCGATACCGTGTACCTCATGTCCCATAAGGCTTGTCGGCATTGAACAGCATACTTAGTTGGGAATTGAATTGTGATCCGGGTGTCGTCATCCCTAGATCCGTCCATGAGTGACGTACTGCCCATTGAATATAAGGATAAGTAGTTTCGAGTATTATATATTATCCTACATTTATGTTAATAACTGATCACATAGATTACTATGATTTATTCAGTTCTTTAATCATTAGTACTATTACGGCCTTGAGTTGTTATTATTACGATGTGTTCATGAAAAATTTAAAATTAAAAAATTTAAATTTATGTCAATTTTACAGGAAACGGATGATGAAGGAGCAGCCAATAAACTACTCATTTACCTTCCAATTTCCCCTATGTACGGATAATACTGACGTTCTAGCTCCTGCGTTCCGCACGCCGGAGCCTTCACGGGCACGAACTATTGGCGATTATACACGCACTTACACGGTTCGATAGATTATGTGTGATTTTAATTACTTGCAGTTTGTTTTGGCTGTGGGCCACAAAATAAAAATAAAAAATTAATGTTACCGTCTAAATTCGATAAAAGTTCCGAGGCAAAATCATATATTCTTCATATAAATTCTACATTCATATCATAAAATTCCATAAATTTAATTTGCGTATATTCCATAAATTTAATTCCAATCTAAAATTTTAATCAATAATTATACACTAGCCTAGAATGGTCGTGTTCAGACAAAACACTTACCCGTGTTAATTGCCTGAATGCACGGCTCTCGACTAGTTACGCACATCAACTAATTTTCTAACTAAGTTACCACTAAAATTGAAAATCTTTTCTCCGAAAAATAAGACTGAAAATTTGTCAAAACACATCAGTATTTATACCTACAATTTGGCCTTAACCTCGCGTGTTAATTTTTATTGCGATTAAACAAAATTCGACCTTGAAATTATTTGTGTTATCTAAATTAAATTTTTATTTATTTCTTAATTTAAATTGGTAATTTATTTTTAACTTTTTTAAATAAATTTATTCAGCTAAAAATATTTTATGTTTATTCATTAAATTCATTAATTTTTTCTTTTATATAAATGGTCATTTTACGGTCAAATTTTCTTGTTATTATGTTATTTTTTATGTAAATTTCGTGCGGTTCTTGATGTATTTTGTATTTATTTTTTTTTACTTTTATGTTTTTGATTTTATATTTATTTATATTCTCTCAGATTTTAAAATGTTTAGTTGGTGTTGTATATTGTATTTTAAGTTATCTTGGTGCTGGGTTTTCGTGTTGTATTACTGATACATTTAAACAATTCTCAAGGCTATTTGTGTGCTGTCACAACAATATAATATCTGGATCTTTTCCAGCACTAGTCAGCAACATCATGAAGGTCTAGTAGTAGTATGTTTATAAGGTAGACGAGAAAAATCACCCATATGAGGTAAGAGAGGCTTAAGAATGCTAAGTTTAGCATGTTTCATCACCAGTTGGTAACTAACTTCGTTTCTAAGCAACCAGTGTTTAGCGTCTATTGGTAACTAAACAACCATTAGTTTTACAGTTGTGTTTAAGATAGGCTTTAGGAGTAAATAGATATGAGATAAAAGAGGCTTAATAGAGCCAAGTTTAGCGTGTTTAAATCACCAACAATTGGTATATCAGTTGTTAACTAAGCAACCAATAGTTTTTACAATTGCGTTTAAGAAAGGTTTAATTGGCATTGAACACACTGGTCAACTACAAAGTTAGAAAGGTGTATTAGCTAGGTTTTCCCTTAAACCTGCTACGTGTAATTTTTTTTACAATAAAAATAAATAAACTAAAATTAGCAATAATGAAAAGAAGACAATATTATTGTGAATCTTGTAGTAAAAATATTTCAAAACCTCATAAAACATGAAAAAACTAAAATGCATCAAAAGAATACTTTATATATTGGTAGTGACCTACACACCTTAAGTTCTAAATTACCAGGGCAAGATTCATGGGCAAGATATTCAGGAGAACATCATCTTCCTGGGTTTTAATACCTTCGGTCAGGGACACATTTGACATTATTATTACAAGAAATTGATATTATTATGTATTCAACTTTTAATTAACCAGATGAAAGATCACAAGGTCCATCACACAATCTAATTATAGATAGATTCAATAGAGTACTTAAATATTTAATGTTTAAAAAATTTACAGAACGAAGAAAAAGTATCTGGTTTGATATTTAAGATGAACTAGTTTATTTTTATAATAATAAAATTCATAGAATAATAAAAACAACTCCAACAGAAGCAAATGATAATCCAGATTTAATAAAAGAGATTACAAATAAAAATAATCATGCTAATGATACTTAGGTTGAAACACAAAAATTTAATATTGATGAGTTATAATATTTAAATGGAAAAATAAATTTGAAAAAGGAACAACCCATTCATGGAGTAAGGAAATATTTATTATTAAAAAGATTTATGATGCAGAACCTTTTACTTATAAAATATATGACTTGTATGAAGAAGAAATTTTATGAAGATTCTATCAACGATAGCTACAAAAAACAAGTTTTTAGTTTTGCAATTTCGTTGATAAGGTGCCTCAGTTCTTATGTTTGCCAACATATAATGTTTGATATCATAATATTCTTCAAATTCATTTTCAGAAACATCATCTAAAAAATCACAAAACTTGACAACAAATTTCTGCAATCCTTTCTTAAATTCATTCTAATTTCCACCATATTGTTGGGCCAAGACAAGATTTCGGTTTAATTGAATCGGAAACAACATGCAAACACAGCAACGCAAATTTAAAATCAGACCTATTAACATCAAGTAAACAACCCTAAAATATGAGGAAAATGTAATTAAATATAAAATCAACAACATAAAAGTAAATTAAAATAATAACAGATATGCATCAAGATCCGCACGAAATTAACATAGAAATAACATGATAACATGAAAATTTGACCGAAAAAATGAACAATTCAAAAAATTACCAAGTAACGAATAATAAAAGAAAAAATAGAATATTTTCAGTAAGAAATATTCCATTAAAAAATGAATAATATAGATTGTTCATTTAATGTGGAAAAATAATAAAATTAAAAATTAGATATTACAATTAAAACCAAGGTCAAATTTTGTTTTAATGCATCAAAAAGAACACGCAAGGTTAGGGTCACAGAATAGATATAAATACCGATTCATTTTCATAGAGTTTTAATCAATTAGTGAGAAATCAATTTTTCTTACAGAAAGCTAGGCTGTTTTTTGTCAGAAGAAACCGATAATCACTTTGTGAGCGATCACTTTTTCCTTAGCAAAAACCACTCGACTTCACAAAATACTACTAGCTTCTGAAAAGAGTCTTACGAGAACTGCAATTCAATTTCATTTAACGTTGTGAATTTATATTACCAAGTGAGGGTAATTTCGAATGGAGAATGATGATATGATAAATGATGTACTAATGTTATAATGTCCAATTATATGTATCAGAATCTAAAAAATGTGTTATGAAGTCGAAATTTTTCCGGCCCACAGCCAAGACCTATCACAAGATATTAAAATATACATACAAGTCGAGATGTGTAAGTGCAGGTATATCCGCCAATGCCTCGTGTCCGTGAAGATCCAGTCATGAGTTATAGGGGCAAAGGGAAGATAGGGGATCAGTCTTTTGGCTGACCCTCAGTCATCCATCTCCCAAAAAATCGACCTAAAATATTACTTACTCATCGGCTCAAAATCTATCACACCGAGTAGTCCAGTGGGCACTAATAAAATCTTAACATCAATATGTTCAACCTTAAGATCAAATGTCCAAGGGAGTGAGTGTGGGAAACGAGAGAAGTCTCTGCAACGGTAAAAAATAAATTAATCAGGATATTTAGTAAACTCAATAAAAGAAAACGGAATACGTGATAAAATGGGTAACATATAAACTAATCAAAAGTTTCTAAAATTTAATAAAATAAAACCCGTAACCGAAATTTTTGGTACTAAACAATAAGCATAAATTAATCAAGATATTTTGTAAATTCAATAAAATGGGAACCGTAAATGAATTATTTAGTAATAAGTAACGAACATCAAAATTTAACTAAGATGTCTAGTAAATTTAACGAACCCCGTAAACGGATTATTTAGTAACAGACAAATAAAAATTAAATTAACTAAGATGTCTAGTAAATTTAATAAACCCCGTAAACGAATTGTTTGATAATAGGTAAATAAGAACGTAGGTTGATGTAGATACTTAGTGAATAAGCAGAGAGAAGACTACAGAGAAAATAAAATTACTAAATAAAATTCACCAAACTATCTATAATGAACCAAATAACCTTAAACGGTATTTAGAATAACGATAGAAAAGGTAATAAATAAATGGAAAATAATAGTAATAATCAGAACCATTTCGTAAATAAATTAGAAATAAAAACGTAAAATAATGAATAAGAATATACGGTTTTTACGAAGGGTAGACAAAATATAAGTAGGTACTCACTGGTGACTCTAGAGCCAATACCCCGCAACCTTAATGTTAAACGAGTGATAAGAAAGTTAAATCAATAAAACCATTCGATTTATTAACGACATAATGTTACTACGACCTAAAGACGTACGAGAGCTAAATAGAGAATTTTTCATAAAAATCAACAGGTTCCATAATCGCACTGTTCCTGTAGACCAATCCATGTCTGAAAATCCCGACACTGTAATGATCTAACTAAAGGTGACTGCATTATATCGAAAGTAAAGCATTAATATTGATGATCAAAATTTGACAAGGATCCACGGGAGAAACAATAGAAACAGATGACTTGTCGATCTAATTCAAGAAGTAGGATTCTCAACCATCACATTTCGACCGCCTTGAAAACTTAAATGAGGCGAAATCACTAATGATAGTTAACTAACGCTGACAATATTGAGTGCACGTTGTATAGGCCCCACAATCAAATGGTAAATACTGACATCCTTCAGCCAAAAATCCCCGAAGCTTCATAATATAGTAGGGACGACATTGATCGAAGAATAGAATTGAATCTAAATAACTACCAATCACGAACCGACTGAATAGACAAATCTCTGATCTGAATAAAGTTTCCGATAAATCAGCAAAATTTGAAACTAAATGAATTCTAGAAAAAATCCAGTTATTATAACACACTTTTCTACCGAGGGAGGAATAGACATGCAATCTGGGTGCAAGATGACTCATCAAGTTTCCTTAAATAAATAAAACTTTCCCGAGAATCTCAACGGCGAAAAAGTCAAATGTATTCGGGAGAAAGAAAGTTCATCTAGAAAAAAAATCAATTCACGAGAATTAAATGTCAAATGCAGAGAGTGTGCCTACCACTATATATAAAGAACCAATGGAATAACAATATCCGTAATACATACAAGAACTCTTAATGACCAGCAATCACGGAAGATCAGTATCGAAAATTCCTTCTACGCCTTCGATGATAGATTTAGACCACAGAACATCAACACGCCCGCCGAAGCTGAGTGGCTCGAGGTCACAAGCAGTCGATAACTCAAAGATAACTGGTAAGAAAATTTCTTAATTCCCATGACCATTTTACTAACATTACATGCATCAAATAATAATGGAAGATTCGAGGCCACTCAGAACACCTTAGATTCGAAAAACTTGATATCGACTGACAACGTGACGAAACAGAATAATTAGGCCTACTAAAGAACATGCTTTTGACATATGCTTGTTAAATGAAATAAATATCTAGAATGATTTGGATGTCGATATGATTTATGAGTTTCGTTTTCTTTTTGGTATAAGCTAAGTCAAAGACCTCAAGATAACCCGATTGTCATGCTATGTGAGTAGACTGCGGACCTCACTAAGTTATAACCACAGAAGTTTTAAATGATGTTTCAAACATGACTTTATCGGGTATTTACTAAACGCCAAATGCATGAAAACACTTCAACTTATCTAATTCGATATTAGTTTAATACGGGTGGTCTGGAAAAGCAAAGATTTTAAGGGCATGCGTGTGATGAGGGATAATAATGATATCCCATTCATAGTTTTCAAGTAATAAGAGCATCATTGAGGTACCTATAAACGGATGAGAACAGTCATGAACACATCGTAATAATAACGACTCAAGGCCGTAATAGTACTAATGATTAAAGAACTGAATAAATCATAGTAATCTATGTGATCAGTTATTAACATAAATGTAGGATAATATATAATACTCGAAACTACTTATCCTTATATTCAATGGGCAGTACGTCACTCATGGACGGATCTAGGGATGACGACACCCGGATCACAATTCAATTCCCAACTAAGTATGCTGTTCAATGCCGACAAGCCTTATGGGACATGAGGTACACGGTATCGCCGACTCAAGGTTCCGATTGGCCGGACTACTCCGCGAATAGAAATGACGAAGTTGAACTACCCTGAGTCGCTATTAAGCGCGAGCCAGGGTGGAACCCTGCACGACAGGCTCGGCAGAAGGCCGAATTTACGATGGCCAAACTAGAAGAACTTCAGCGCCGAACTCAATGGCAGATCATTATGGCACACCGACATCTTCACCAAATCAATGCAGAAATAGCAGCCGGAGGGATCCCTAGTACCGACAGGTACGCTCCTGATTACGGAGTATCATACGAGTTAAATTACCCGGCTATAAACGATATGGAGGCGTCAACCAGCGCAGTGGTGTCTAGGAGACTCATCCAAACCTCGGCGGTAGATCGCCTCAGTGTACCGCACTGGGACGACGAGCATGCATACTCAAGCCATTCAACTCTAGAAAGCTCCAATTTCAAGTATTATTATCAGCAAAGAAGATGAAGACGACTTTATAATTTCATGAATTAAAGTAGATTAAATTTTTTAGTAAAAATAAATTTTAGTGTAATAAATTTGTGGTATTAGTTAATAAATTTTGGTTTAATAAATGTTTTGATGTTAGTTGAAGGGAAAATCAGAATGCCATATGAATTAATAGCTAGTCGAATAAAGTTAACTGTAACAAATAACGATATACGAACCGATTGTTTTCAAATTATTAATGAGATCAAAATTTATAACCTGTTTAAACCCTGTTATAATTATAGATATCAATACGCTCAGAGTAATAGGGAAAGAACTGGTCAAATCCAGACGAGAAAATATTATGATTATATAATTTATAATATATGATATTTTATAATGGAGTAGAATAATTATATGATCGAGTACATAATTAGATAAATCACAACATTCATCAATATATTCATGTAATACTTTTTTATATTCATCTATATTATCAAACTGTAAATATGAATATAATTTTTCTACTCCAATGTATTTTTCTAGTTTTATTTTTAAGGTTTATGTTATTGGGCCAGCACTGAGTTTTGTTTGAATGAATTGGAAATAGCACACAAATAAAATCTGACCCATAAACATCAATTCAACAACCTGTTGGGCCAGGACACAAATTGCCTTGAAAATTTTTTAAATGTATCAGTAATACAACACGAAAACCTAGCACCAAGATAACTTTAAATATAATATACAACACCAATTAAACATTTTAAAATCTGAGAGAACATAAATAAATATAAAATCAAAAACATGAAAGTAAAATAAAATAAATACAAAATACATCAAGAACCGCACGAAATTTACATAGAAAATAACATAATAACAAGAAAATTTGACCGTAAATGACCATTTATATAAAAGTAAAAATTAATGAATTAAATGAATAAAAATAAAATATTTTTAGCTGAATAAATTTAATTAAAAATGTTAAAAATAAATTACCAATTTAAATTAAGAAATAAATAAAAATTTAATTTAGATAACACAAATAATTTCAAGGTCGAATTTTGTTTAATCGCAATAAAAAATAACACGCAAGGTTAAGGCCAAATTATAGGTATATATACTGATATGATTTGACAAATCTTAATCTTAATTTTCAGCATTGATTTTCCGTCGTACTTTGACACTTGATTTCAACAGTTTTACTTCGGATTAATATATTTAACTGTGAATAATGGATTCATTGATCGATGTTTTATGGATTATGACGAAGATATATTTATGAATTTTAATTTGATGAATGTATCTGGTAATTTATTTTGGTTTTAATAAATTATTATAATGCATAAATTAATTTTTCAAATTGTCGAAATTTTTCCGGCCCACAGCCAAAGACACATCACAAGTTATTAAAATCAAACATATTGTTGGAACCATGTAAGTGTGTGGAATATCGCCAATGATTCGTGCCCGTGAAGGCTCCGCGTGCGGAATGCAGGAGCTAGAACGTCAGTATTATCCGTACATAGGGGAAATTGGAAGGTAAATGAGTAGTTTATTGGCTGCTCCTTCATCATCCGTTTCCTGTAAAATTGACATAAATTTTTAACAACAATCGGCTCAAAATATCTAACACCGAGTAGTCCAGTGGGCACTCATTAAAAATAATATGAACATACATAGATCTTAAGGACAAAGATAGGGAACGGGTAGTGGGGAAAATTGCGAAATCGTTGCAACAGTTAAAATGAATAGCCATCGGAAAAAGATTAATCCGAACGACCAAAATCATGAAAAATAATGTTTTTAAATAAGAATTAAATAAATTAATTTGAGTTGAGGCGGAGAATATGGGCAGAACGCTGCGCAAATTTTTGGAAATAGTTAAAACATTTATCATAAAAACTGAAAAATAAGGGTGGAACGCTGCTCAAATTTTCCGAAATGATTAAAATACTTATAGAAAATAGTCAAACGAAAGCGAATTGTCGTTCGATTGTTAGTGTAATATACTTATAAACCGTAAAATAAGGGCGGAATGCTTATCAAATTTTCCGAATCAATCAAAATACTTATAGAAAATAGTAAAGTAAAAGTGGAATGTTGTTCAATTGTTAGTATTATATTCTCTTGGAATCAAAAAATAAGGGCGGATCGCTGCTCAAATTTTCCGAAGTAATTAAAATACTTATTGAAAATAGTAAAGTAAAAGTGGAACGCGTAAAATAAGGGCGGATCGCTGCTCAAATTTTCCGAATCGATGAAAATACTTTATCGAAAACTACAGAATAAGGATAAAACCGTAAAATAAGGGCGGAACGCTGCAAAAACTTTTCGAATTAACATAAATACTTTATCGAAAACCGCAAAAATACAGATGGATTACAACTAAATTTTTATACAAGAAAAATATTTTATAAAGCGGAGGAATAATGAAGGATCCCTAGTAAAAACTTGATAATAATAATAATAATAAAAATAATAATAATAATAATAATAATAATAATAATAATAATAATAATAATAATAATAATAATAATAATAATAATAATAATAATAATAATAATAATAATAATAATAATGATAATAATAATGATAATAATAATGAGGATAATAATAATAATTATAATAGCAGTGCTAATAATCATAGTAATAATAACAATAAATATAATGGTAGTTATAGTAATAAAAATAATAATAAAGGTAATAGTAGTAACAATTAATAAAGGTAATACATATAATAGTAACAATGATGATGCTAATGATAATGATAGGAAGCATAGTAGTTATAATAGGGATAAGAGTAAGAGAGATACTGTGTGAATATTTAACATAACAAAGGGTGTACAGGCCAAAGAATAATCATCAACACGGACGACGATAAGAAGGACTATGGGAATGGACATACCAATGAATGATATGAGAGTATAGGTTAACATTTGAAAGAGATAGGAGAATAATGGGACCTAAGAATCGAAAGCGAGCACTGGTCTTCTATCGACAGCTCGTTGGACCCAGAGATTGTTCGGTCAATTATAGCATTAGCAATAACGCTCACTTTTTGCGGACGATCTACCCACTCGAACACAGTTCCAACGTTGCTTAGCAACGGGTGCCGAGTGGTAAGCGAAAGATATTTATATGTGGTTGTCTGGGTAACAACCATATAGTCTCAAATATCAAAACCCAGAAACCCACGCATATAATGAAAGAAGGAAATGTAAAGTCACTAGTGGAAAAAATGATTTCAAGTAAATTTCTGTTGGGCCAGAACACAAACGGCCTTGAAAATGTTTAAATGAATCGGTAACACACATGCAAATATAACACGAAGATTTAAACTCAAACCTATTAAAACACCAATTAACCCTACCAAAAATGCAAGAAAGAGAACAATTAAATATAAAATTATAAACACAAAAATAAATTAAAAAATAATAACAAAGTGCAACAAGATCCGTACGAAATAAATAAAAACATAACACGAAAACCCAACAATTTGACAATTTATCAAAAAATGCGAAATTTCATGAAAATGAAATAAAAATCAAATAATCACAAGGTCAAATTTTGTTTTACTAAATCAAAATGAACACGCAAGGTTAGGGTCGTACAATAGGTATATATACCGATTCATTTTTACACAATTTTTAATCAGTTTTTCATAAACTTGAAAGTAGTTTTGAATAATAGTTTTAATCGTTTTTAACCAGAAGCATTATTATCAGTGAAAATCTCTAATTTGATGTGAGTGAGAGTATTGTTCGAAACTCTCTCCACGTCGCATCCTCGCAATCTCGATTGAGCTCTGCTTGGGTGTCGGCGTGGGGAGAGCGGTGTGTTCTTATTATGATGAATGTAATTATTGGGTAACTTATATTTCAATAAATCATTTAAATAGAATCAAAATTTTATATTATTTTGTCGAAATTTTTCCGGCCACCAGCCGAAACACACTACAAGCTAGTAAAATCCAACACACAACTAGTAATCGTGTAAATACGCGTGTATTATCGCCAATGATTCGTGCCCGTGAAGGCTCCGGCGTGAGAACGCAGCAGCTGGAACATCAATATCATTTCGTATAGGGGAAAAGAGTGAAGGGGAAATAGTTTTTTGACTGTTTCGTCGTCTCCCAATTCCCATAAACTCGACCTAAACTATATTCACATACGGCTCAAAATTATCACACGAGTAGTTCAGTGAGCACTCACTAATTATAATATGAACACAAGGCGCCTAAGGTCAATTCAAAGTGAAGGTCACGGGGAACTAATAAAATGAAATTGTTGTTATGAACTTCTAGTATAATGTCTAAAATCAATATAATCGCTTAAAGTAAAGAATAGAATAATGTAGTTTTTATAAACTTCTAGTATAATGTCTAAAATCAATATAATCGCTTAAAGTAAAGAATAAAATAATGTAGTTGTTGTAAACTTCGGATAAAAAGTTTTAAAGTCAATAAAATTTCTTAAATCAAATATGGTAATCGTTGTAATTTCTAATATAATGATTAAAATTGAATGAATTTGCAAAGGAAAAGGGTAAAATGAAATTAATAGCTACGAACTCTCGATATAACATTTACAAAATTAATAAAAATTAAATAGCTTAAAATCAACAAAATTATTTAAGAGAAAAATTAGTTGATTTAAATACTATGAACGCCTAAAATAATGATAAAAACCCATAAAAATTTCGTAATAGTAATGAATAAATAACGTGAACATCATAGTTGTGGTGGGTTACAGGGTTTCGTTATTTGTTTAAATCGTCTTATTGTTACCCCAGTAACACCATATAAATGTTTTCTAGCTACCACTCGGCACCCGTTGCTAGGCAACGTTGGAAATGTGTTCGAGTGGGTGGATTGTCCGCAAAAAGTGATCACTATTACTAATACTGTAATTGCTCGGACAACCCTCGGGTTCAACGAGCTGTCGATGGAAGACCGGTGCTCGCTTTACTCTGTCCTCTGTGTGAGAAAGTTCAAAATCAGATTCATGTTGACCGGTAGAAATAGAACGATGTTTCGATGACACGGTGTGAGTACTCACGATGATAATCTCATATAAATCATATCTTGTGAACTGTTACTTGGGATTTGTCTAACAATAATTACAATTTTATTTATTCAAACAAGAAAAACGATTGAAAGTATATGTAGTGTCGGTAAGTTAGTTCGATTGGCCTGGCAGACATGCGGCTCTGCGTCGGGCACGCTCCTTGCGTCCCGGCCGGCGATTACTTGACGGGACTGTTGATGGATTTGCTGCCAGCGCGACATTGTTGATAGGATTCCGGTACGCCAACTGCGAAGGGGCGAAGATAAGCGGGTAGGTTACCGTCTCCCCCTCACGACTGGCTGCTAGGGTGACTTCCAATCCCCTGATTCTCGTCCGGAGACTCTGGTTGAGCTGACGCTCCTCCGCCCAACCTTTTTGAGCGGCTGTGAGGCGTTGGTGGATGGATTTGAGTTTGGTAGGATCCACCCAGGTAGATTTTACCTGATGCACCTCTTTAGTAAGTTGAATTATTTGTTCGTAGAGGGATTTGTTGGATTTCTGAGCGCGGAGTAATTCATTTTGTAGCAATTGGGTGGGGTCCATGTCTAATAATGATAAAATGGTTAACAGATGGTTTACTGATAGGTTACAATCGTGTGACATTCGGTTTACTTAAAACAAAATTGAGGCGAAATCATTTAAAAATCTTAATCAAGTGAAAATATAAAATAACGAAAATAAAACATTCGCAAATTTAATTTGTATTATTTAAATCAAAAACAAACAAAATTGTTTAGAGTAACTCGTTGTGCGAAATTTGGCTTGAAATCCCTCAAGGGAATCTTTTGGCCACCCATTCTTCGGGTGTGTATCCCGAGATCGACATAACCGGTCTCTTCGTGTCGCGTGCTCGAGTCGTAGCGGTTGGCGAGTCCTGAACGATTGGCTGGAGATGCCAATAGTTATCGGCAATCCGACCCGCCAGCAAATCTTCCTCAACATTTGCCAGATACTGGCGAGCTCGGATCACCTGTAAATTGACCTCGCGTTGATGGGTCTCTAGATTGCTGAGCAGTCGTTGAGCCTGTTGGTGGATCTCCTTGGTCGGGCTCCATTGATTGATAGTTCCTTGTCCCAGATTGTCCCTATCGAGGAACTTCGACAGGGGAAACTCTGGGCATCTCTCCTGGCGGTACTGAGCCCAGGCCCATCTCCATCGGTCTGCGAGAGAGATTTCCGTCTGTTCCATTGGGTTGGTTGCTGGAATAGATATCATTTAATATTACCACTCTTAGTGATAAGAAAATAATTATGATGAGTCTCTTGCCGTTGGCTAAATTAATTTCTACCATTATTATGTATAGGGATTTTGTGGATTTCTCAGTCCCTTATAAGGAAAACGATTGATTTATTTCAAGTGTTGGTTCGATTTATTGTCATTATGCATATCGTATCGTTATTGCACGTTTACGTACTAGTTCGGTTATTTTAGAATATTTCGTGCGCATTATTGTAAAAAACCCTGCGTCCGTCGGAATCTTTGGGGCGAAATTCTCCCTGGAACCGGCAAGAGTTGGTATTTGGGAAAAAATGGGTTTTCCTTTTATGTAGATTTACTGAGAATAAGTCCTTATATCACCCGTTTCGAATATTGAACAAAATCAAATCTCCAAGATTTATTGATTGGTAATGGCTATTTGAGCGATGTTACACTTGTTCTATAATTACTTCTTCGGTGTGATGTTCCTGAAACTTGTGAAAGGAGAATGAAATAATAAATAGGAGGGGTAATAGCATAATCGACATTATCATGGTGATACATATGAATATTTTAAGGGAAAATTGTGATGCTCTGCGATTTGATGGCCTAACTGCATTTACTCGGGTATTTGAAGGGTATTTGAAGGATATTTGTGAAAGTAGAAAAATAGTGACGATGGGAACGGAGCTACCGTAGGTATGAGTTATCTGTAATAGTTGATTAGACATTCATGATTACAATTAAAATTAGATATGAATAGAAAATTTATTTATTACTTTAAACTAAATATGGACAAGAAAACTATTTAACCCATTCCAAAGTGAGTATAATTAATGAGAAAACTGTTTACAATTATAAGTTGAATATGAGGAAAAATTATTTATTATGGAATATGAATAGTCCAAATTAGGTATAATTATAATCTAATATGAGAAAATTATTTACAATTTATGGTTGAGAAACATGAAAATCATTTATAATTCAATATAATAGTCTTACATTCCGTTTTATCCTGTGTCGTCGTAGCTCCTTTTGCAGATGCTCCATGCGCCGCCGTTGTTTCATTAGTCAATGATTGGATATCCATATGTAAAAATAAAAAATTCCAAAGTCGCTTGATCTTGATAATTTATATAAATATAGCAGTGGGTGTCTGTATACACGGGTTATTGATTAATTCTGATGAATCTCGGAAAATTGTTTATGCAATGGTAATTGACTTGACTGTTGATGTTAAATTCTATTTCCGTTGATCGTTGGATTTTTATATTTAATTTATTCGGTTTAATGGGTCAATCCGAACGCGCGAAATTTTGGTGATCGGTTTTCCGGAGTTTTATCGAAACTTCGGAGTTTTATTCGACTACACGGTTTAGTAAGCTCTTTTATATGATGACTTCTTATTCTAACAGATTTTCTTTAGTTAATGTTGGATGTCTCTGCCAAACATGCCGGGAATGGCTTTAGAAAATAAGTCTTATTTTATGTTATCATGATCAAATGGAATTATTTTACCTGGTGAATTGTTCTAACTATATCAGTGCTACATATTCCGTAAGTGGGGTTAGTGATTTAATTAATTTATTTTCGCACAATTTTATTGAGATTATAGGGAGTTCGTGGGTTCTGTTATTACGAGCATCTTATGCGGATTTGAGAGGGGTTGTTTTGGTTTATGATACAAAAGTTTAATGGAATAAATTGATCTGCTCGATGGGTTTTTATTTCTTTATTCTATTTAACTGAACTAAGAGTATTTATTTTGTTTCCGCGATTAAGTTTTAGTCAAATTCAATTATTAATGATGTCGTTCTATGGGGGGTACTTGGAAAATTACGTTTGTTCACTATATTGAGGGATGTACTCCGACTTGGAGTTAGTTAAATTCTCTACTTTACTGAAACTTTAGGGTGAGTTGGTTTCAATTATTATAATTATGTATTTACCGAGTTTATTAACAACTATGCAATAGTAATATCAATTTATGGTTTCTTCTTTCAAATTCATTACAAATGTAAATTTACGGTGAAAATAATCATTGATTGCATAGCGACGATCCCGAAAAACACATCGAATCTTAGAGCCCGATTAAATTCTTTATTTTACTAGGAGTTTGAAGCGATCATTTGGAAAACGATTACAAATTTATAATTAATGGTTAATTTGAATTTATTAATTTATTTTATTTCATATCAACGATTTCATATTAATTTATTCCCCATACCCTTTCCTTTAATAGGCCTTAACGCATTTTATGTTTATATTATATTTAATGAGTGCCCACTGGACTACTCGGTGTGATGATTTTGAGCCATGTGTAGAATAATTTAGGTCGAATTTACAGAAACCGAGAAACGAGGAAGTAGCCGAAAGACCCCTTCCTTATTTCTCCTTTCTTCTATACGGAATAATATTGACGTTCCAACCCCTGCGTTCCGCACGCCGGGTCTTCACGGGCACAGATCATCGGCGATATTCCACGCACTTACACGAATCTGAATTGTATGTTGATTTTGCTGTCTTGCGATGTGTTTTGGCTGTGGGCCGGAAAAATTTCGACAATTAAATTAATTTCATGAAAACAAATTTTAACATCATAAATATTTATTAATTTATATTAAAAGCAAAGTACAAAATTACTTGACCAATTCAATCCAATCAAAAAATTTCATAAAAATACCTCTCCCCCCACGCCGACATCCAAGCAGAGCTCTACCGAGGTTGCGAGGATGGGACGTGGAGAGAGAGTTTCCAAATAAAACTACTGCTCACCTAAAAAATTCACAATAGATTTGTAAACAAAATTCAAAAATAATTTTTGATTCAAAAAATGGTTAAATTTTATGTGAAAATGTATCGGTATTTATACCTATTTTCTGTCCCTAACCTCGCGTGTTAATTTTGATGTAGTAAAACAAAATTCGACCTTGTTATTTTCTAGAGTATTCTAATCTTTATTTTTATTATTTTTTTAATTTATTTTGATAATTTTTTATTTAGAATTTTTATTGAATTATTTCTAATTCAAATTCTTTGATTTAAATTTCATTTTCATGAAATTTTATTGATTTATCAAATTTCGGTCGAATTTGTTGGGTTTTCATGTTATGTTTGTGTTTGTATCGTGCGGATCTTGTTGCATTTTGTTATTATTTTAATTTATTTTAATTTATTTTTATGTTTATTATTTTATATTTAATTCTCTTTTTTCTCATATTTGATAGGGTTTAATTGATGTTTTAATAGGTTTATTTTAAATTTGCATGTTATGTTTGCATGTGTGTTACCGATCCATTTAAACATTTTCCAAGGCCGTTTGTGTTTTGGCCCAACAGTTGGCCAATGTAGTACCTAAAGTCAATAAAACCTAAGGAAAGTAATGAATATATAAGATTAAGGTTTCCACTAAATCAATTGAGCTAAAATTTAATTCCTTGAATAAAAATAGGAAAGTCAACAAGGGATGAAGGACTTACATTTATTGTGTTTAATAAATAAAAATTCCAGATAAATGATATAATTGCAAAGATCCCGTTGTAGAAATAAATAAACTCGAACCGCATACGTGTCAACCACAAATTCCTCACAATCTAAATCCAATAACAAGTAATATCCCAAAACTTTATTAACTAAATAAAACAAATTGATTCCCAAATTAAAATCCTGCCGAAAATAATTTCCATTGTCCATAGTAGACCAAGAAATGGTGTCAGAAAAGGGGTAAACTGAATCCAACTACAATCTCGGTGAAAGGAATTCCTATGTTTTCATAATATACCGGGAAATGATGCCTAAAAGGAAATCCAAATCAATAATTTAACATAGCACCATCATTTCAATACCTGTGATGAAAGTGATTAACTGTTCACGAGTATCATTTAGCCCAAAGATAGCAGGACAAATTAGGAAGATGAATGCCATAAACCGAATGATTTCTCTATTTTTATAATAGATTTGGCATTTATGTCTTGACCGATCGATATTGAAGTCTAGCTCGCACACATTGACTGCAAACCGGCATGCAATAAGTACACGAATTAAGAATATTTTACACCGCATGGTTTAGACAGCCGACGTGATCTTTATTCACTGCCAATTTTCTATCCAAATAACATCCCAACCATATAAGTGTCGCTGCTGACTCGACACCGATCATTAATTTACGAGAGACTAAAAATGCACTATCAATCAAGTAACCAAAATTCTCCAGTGAGAGTCCCAGAAGACGTTGCGGCTCAAGGATCCAGTACTAATATTTCAAGTAAATAAATTTTATCTATTAATCATTTTTTAACTTTATAAGTCGTAGATAGCAGCCCTAGAGTAATTATTTCCAGCATCAATCTCACGAAAATAGACATAAAATTAATGATGCATATAAATTTGAAAAAATAAAAAGTGCTTTAATCGAATGCCTCATTGATTTTTTCCGTTTAAATAATTCATCCGAAACTTGACCATCAACCCCAACTATCATCAATATGAATCAAAGGTACTAGACGTCGACCCATCACTTCAAACATAACCGTCGATCGGACTCTGACCCGTTCGATGAGGGAACGACCCGACTATTGATACATTGCCAACGGAGATGATAAAATTGTTAAATGCGACCGAATACGTTTTCCTTCGAAATGAAACTTACGATTCCTCTTGTCGGAATGGTCATGTCAAGAGAACCCATGTTAGATTGTGTAATACTAACCTAAATAACTAATGTAAAGTAAGATACTTCTTTGAAATTCTTTCTTAACGATGCAATAAAGAAATAAGATTTATTAAATAATTTGATCAGTGGTTTACTACCTTAGTAATAAAATAAATGTATGAATAAAGAACCATCAAATGATTATGTAAATAATTTATTTAACCCACCTTTTAGTGATGAATTAAGTCTAAAAGTAGATTTTGTTAGTTCCAGTTCCTTAACAGAAAAATGAATATACAATCAAAGATTTGTTAAATGACTATACTAATGACTTATTTAATCAACTCTTTAGTAACAAATCAAATTTATAAATGGACCTTCGTTGGTTTTATTGATATTCATTTGACAATTTGTTCAGCAAATTCTCTAGTAATAAACTGAGTATATGAGGAAAAAGATTACGAAATAATTTTATCAACGATTTTTTGGTCAAGCTCTTTAATTGTAGTCAGAATACACGAATAGAAAATTATTAAGTAGTTTATTAATGATTTATTTAACAAGATTCTTTACCAATAACTAAATGTAGGAGTAGAAGATTATTAATGGTATTGTTAATGACTAAACGAACCAATCCTTTGGTAGTAGATTAAATCTAAGTGGAATTTTCCTTCATGTTCTGTTAATATTTGACATCACGGATTCTTTGGTAATGAACAACATACCGATGTAGAGAATTGCTGGATGAGTTGTTTGATGATTATCCCCTTACCATAAATTAAACAAAATCGACAGAGAAAATTAAGGCGCATTTGCGGATGATATGTTTCTCTTGACAATGACGGATTCCTCGAATAGCAAAGTAGAATGAGCGAATATGACTGATTAATTAGTTGGATAACAAATAATAAGTTCTGGGCAGTGGCCTAGTTGAACAATCTGTAGAAACGGGAATAGTTTATCAAGATATTGCGTAAAATCAAGAACCCCTTTAGTGGCAGTTGGCACGAACACCAAGTGTAAGGTACGATGTTCCTCAACAAATATCGTTCGGACCCCCTCTCATCGACTGGATCGAGTAGATCGACGCCTAGTAATAAGATGCTCACATTGACCCCGCAGTAGAGAACAAATTACCTTTAAGCCGAATCGACCCTGTTATAAATAAAGGCGAGACCCGCAACGTGATATTCGAGAGAGCACATTCCCCGCATACGTTTTGACGGTGCATAACAGGCTAACGATAGGATAATAACACGGAAATCACCCAGGAAACGTATACCTCCACTTATTAGTCCGTGACCGGACGACTGCAAGGAAATTAAATAGCCTAGAAAAATTCAAAAAATCATTTTTACTCGATTTTTGTTTAGACAAGTCATGGGTGGACGAATCTAGAGTCACCATCTGATTTCCCGCGCATGCTGCCAACCGTTGTCGATAGGCCATGTGGGATGCGGGATATACCGTATCCCAGGTAAGAGAGTCCAGATCCGGCACTCTACAGCAAACGGAGGATGTCGAGCTCCCGTTCGTAGCGATAAAACGGTAGCCGGGCCGCAATCCAGCCAGGGAAATTCGTGGCCAGGCTGATTTCCTCCTCGCTCGTCTTGAGGAACATCAGCGCCAGACCAACATCCAAGTAGCCAGGGCCAGGCTATACCTTGCCAATGTGAATGAAGATATTGCAGCCGACAGGATTGCTTGTACGGACGGTTACGCGCCGCCGTACAACACCTCATTCAACCTAGATGACGAGAGGTTAAACGTCAGTGTGGAGCCCATGGATGTAGTCATCCCGCGAAGGGTTCTCCCTCGAAACATGCGAAGGAACGAGGAAACCGCTGAGAGACATCAGGAGCACCCCTACGTCCGTACAGGTGCGAGATCAAATTCCCTTCAACATCATAGAAGAACTGACAGTAGCAATTATCGACGTTAACGCATGATAAACCCATTTTAGTTTAATAAAATAAATGTTCTAGTTAATTTTCTATACTTGTTTAACCCATAGTATTAATAAAACTACGCTTGACGAACCCTATTATTAACGATTATAACCCATTAATTGCACTGAATTAAACTAATGTAACATGGTAAATTTACTTTACAGACATGGAGCCAGCGAGAATATTACAACGTGAATTGGAGTACGCACGAAAAGCTAACGAAAACCTCCGTGCTCAGCTCCTGCAGCTGTCCAACGAAATTCAACGAATTAGAGCCACGTGGGTAGAGCCGGCAAAGGTGAAAGCGCTCTATCAAAAGCTAACAGCCGCGCAAAAAGGCTGGACGGGAGAAAAACAACTAAATCAGAGCTTGAGGACGCAAATAAAGGGGTTAGATGTGGCAGTGTCAGCCTGTCAGGGAGGCGCAGCGGTGAAATACCCTCTTGTCTTCGCCCCTGCTCAGCTAGCGTATCGTGACTCGACGACGACTACGAAGATCGCCCCAAAGCCCAGCGCTCATCGGCCAGGACGAAAAGAGCGAGCTAAGCGTCGAGCCGCTCGAACATCCGCTAATGTATAATGGACACCCCTAAATTCATGTTTACTATCGTTTATAAAAATACATGTTTTGTTTGACTATTATTTCGATGATCATCTGAATGTTAGTACACGTGAGGCAGGATAAAATGGGACCAGTGAGTAATTGGTATGAGAGGTCAACACGAAAGTGATAAAAGGAATTATGGGAATAGCCGTAAGATGAGGGATATAACATCTGAGAGAGATAGGAAAATAAAGGGACCTGAAAATCGAAATCGAGCACAGGCCTTCTATCGGCAGCTCGTTGGACCCATGGATCGTTCGGTCAATTATAGCACTAGCAGTAACGCTCACTTTTTGCGGACGATCTAACCGCTCGAACACAGTTCCAACGTTTCTTAGCAACGGGTGGCGAGTGGTAAGCGAAATATATTTATATGTGGTTGTCTGGGTAACAACCATATAGTTTCAAATATCAATACCCAGAAACCCACCATTTCGATAAATAAAGGTTTGAAAATTAATTGGAAAAAGAAGTGAGATTTGAAAGAAATTCGAGAATAAGAAAAAATTTATTTAGATATGAATAAAGTCGAAGTTATAATTCTTTGATGAAAAAAATGAAAAATAAAACCGGAATGTCTGAGAAATTTTACAAGTTAGTCTATCTAGTATATCTGCTGGGCACATGTCTTATTTTTGAATAATATTTGATTTATTACATGTTGTTTATTTTTAAATGAATCTAATAATTTATTTACTTAAAAAATGATAATTATAAACAGAAAAAAATCCAATAAAAATTTTTGGAAATATTAATTTTTTTAAATATATAGAAGTAATAAATTTTCAAAGTCGGATGCCAATTTCCTGAGATTTTAATATCAACAATCTTACCAAAGTTGAAATCTTCATCGGTACACATTGATCAATAATACTAGTAAAACTTATGGAAAAATTTTAAAATAATTACGAACAAAACAGTAGCTCAAAATAGGCGAACAAAATAGGAGCAATACGTAAGATGCACACATAGTATACTTTAAGTCTATTTAAGGTGCCAGTCATAAGTTTTTCAAAAAAGAAAATTTGGTCGTTTTCGAACTGATTCCAACTCGTTCAAGAACCTTAAAGATTCTGATCAAATACAGAAAACATTTATTTCTAATGAGTCGATTATGAAATGCATGGTGAATAGTATATGATATAAAAATAATGTAACATAATTTCCGCCATTTATTTTTTTTGTTTTGAGATGCCGTCGTTTTATCAATTATAACCGTGACATGGAATGGGATGTGCGGCAAGTCCTGATATCGTCACTAGAACCTTGGAATCATCAAATGATAATTAATTACAAGGTGGGATTTTACAGACCATAGCTTGTAAATATATTTCAAAGGGAAAAACATAAGTATCTGTTAATAAATGTCGCTAAAAGTTAATTTTATATATAATTTTATATATTCCACAAAATTAAACAAATTAATTTAACGTTAATTTTCATTAACCTAAATGAAATAAACATAATGTGGTTTTAGTGCATTCAGATACAAATAAATATGATAGGTTTCGTCGGGATATGGCTAGATCGCTCGACAAAGAATTAGTGCGTCATTACAAACAATTAGAATAAGCATGAATTCAACCAAAAGTAGTCAAGAAGCTGAATAACAGATTGAATAACTTAAGCACCAACTCAACGAAGAGATTTACACTTTAAAATTAAAGATCAAGCGGTCTCATACAAACACTGAAAGCCCTAGGCCACATCTAGCAAGATTTGTCAGTTCAGCCAACTTATACAGAAGCTGAATAGTTCCCCACCGAAGATGACTATATTGTCGAAATATCCACCAATTCAGCATTAACATAAAGCGCGTAAAACAATAACCTAGCAGTGAATATCAAAAGAAGACCTTCTACTCTAATGCCGAGGAAAGCTCGAGCGTGCTTATGTTGGGGTTATAAGAAAACATGAATAAAAATAATAAAATTATCCAATTATCAAAATCAATTAAAATTAATTAAAATTTTGAAAATAATAAAAATCAATATTTTTCGGAGAAAATAAGTGTTAACCGGTTGCAAATTTGATTGTGAAAACGAATAAAATACTATTAGATTGAGATAAGGTATATTGAAGGGTCGGGAGCCCAAAAACGAATTAATTAATTAATTAAATTTTTTACCGATGAACCCATTAATCAAGGGCCGCCGAGCTGAACGTCAGCTTAATAAAGCATGCAATAAATTGTTCGAAATGGAAAATTGTTTCCCTAGCAGTAATTCAGATTAATGGTAATCCAAAAACTATAAAAGGAACTGACAACAAAATAAGCTGCCAGTTGGTCGAAGAGAGAATCTAACGAGTTGAAGGAACGAGTGAAGAGAAGTGAATCGATAAAGTTAATCAGATTGCAGTGACTTACATCGTGATACCCTTAGGGTGTGTACGAGATATAAACTATTGTGTATCATGGTGAATATTTGTCAATAAAGATTTCTTTGTTGGGATTATGTCTTATTGATTATTGAGCACGAGGAGTCGGATCGAGAGACCTATTCATCGAGGAATATTTAATATCCCAACATTTACATCAGCAGCATAAAATCTTTTTGGGTCAACTAAAAAAAACCGAGGACAATTTTAAATTAAATTTGGAAACAATTATAGCCAATTCAAATTCTGAAAATGTTATTGTTAAAATAGAAATTTCTGGACGTAATTTCCTTTGCATTTCAAAAGGCAAATTATCGTTAAATGAATCAGCAGTTATTAAACAGGAGAGCTGAGATAGACTTGGACATGAAACCTTCTATGATAGACCACCAGCTAGTACACATTACCAAGGTTATTTTTATTTGGGTGTCTAGTGGTAGCATCTTGTTATGTGAGTACTTGATAAAGATTCTGAAAAAGATACTTGTGTTAGGCTATAAGCCATCATTTAAACAAAATAAAATGACTATGTAAAGTCATGTTGAAAAATTGTAAAAATGGCTGTTATAACATAAGCACGCGCCGCAAACAGAAATCAAAAATAAAATAAAACATTAAATAAAACAAAATAAAAAATAACATAAATAATTAAAACAAATAATTAATAAATTTTGCACACAATGCATATAGGAAAAATAAAGTAAAACACAAAACCGCCTATAACCTTGCAAAATAAGGTTTAGAAAATACACAGGCGGAAGAGGCGACCAGAATAAAAATAAAAATCAGCAAAAAATAAAAATGTAATTTTAATAAAATTAATATTGAAAAGTTTGGAAAAATAAATTGAAAAAGAGGAAAATATCAAAATAAATAAAAGCCATTAACTAAACCCGAAAAAATGGCCAAAAAAGATTTAAAATTCGCTGATTGGTCGCACACAGGCACGAAAACAATATAAATATAACAGCCATTTTCATAAATTTTAACCTTTAAAAAACTTCTGAAATTTTTGAATTGGGAATTGTATGAACTTTGTGATCAATCGTAAGCTTTGTTGATTTTATATAAATATATTTGTATGTAAACATGTTATGATTTTTTAATTGAATTTTTATCATGGATGGCCGCGATACTTGTTAGTATCTGCGACAGGTCCCCCTAAATTAAATTATTTATAAAGATGTTAATTTGTGGAAAGTGGTAGGGCAGTATTCAATTTCCACAGTTAGTTTTGTGGAATGTTGATGTGCTCCTTTGTCGCTAACCACCCTTCGGTGTCTGCCTAGTCCGATCAGGTCTCGTTACACTGATCGTGGGGTAGGACTCCATCGTAATTCACTGTGGCGGCCATTGCGAGTTGGTCGGAGCGGTAAGAAATTAATCTGCGGGAAGATCGCCTCAGTTAGGGGGATAACATTTGTTCAAATGTTTAAGTAGGAATGTTATATATTTTTAAATCCTGTCGAAATTAATTACATTGATGGGTTCGACTAGGGTTAAGTATAGAAATCAACAAACAAACCAATGAAATTTTTTTTTTTTATTATTAAATCAAATAAATTATATTCCATAAGGAATTAATGAACAATATGAGTTTAAAAATTAATTGTAAGTCGAATAATGACCGGTGCATCGGTATATTTCATTTTTGTCCATAAATTTTGACCATCGTTAGATTTACTACAAATGTCGACATTTAATAATACCACGATAACAAACCCTTATTAAGAGATTAATGGAGAATGAGATTATGTAAAAATTTTTACAAATTATTATCTTTATTATATTTATTTTTATGATTATATAAATTCACGATAAGAAATCGTTTCCAGTTTAGTTTCTTCTTCCGAAAACTTCGAAACTCTCGTTCTCGTCCACAGCCAAGAAAATCGTTAAATGAATCCAAGTTATCGTATCCCAAAATTACCGCAATCTAAAGTAATACAGCTACTCAGCCCAACGTCCAGAATGACGATCACCTTCTATGTCAACAAAGATATGACAAACTATTCGCGGAGCACGAACGCACGCTCGGTACGTGGTTCACTCCCGAAGTAGAAAAGGCACTACACCAACAAATACGCCGGCTGACTAGATGCCGAGAAGATTTAATTGCAGAAAATCGGGCTCAAAGGATCGTCATTAACGATCAGAGCGCCGTTCTTATCGCGTCCTTCACCGAAACCGAAGTGGCTAAGCGGTTAGCTGGCCGTGGCCTGGCGGTGAAACTCAATCTAATTCCCGCGAATCATCTTCCTGAGAGAAATCAAGTTGGCCCAGCTCAAACGCCCAGGACCAGCAAGAAGCACCACCCGAAGAAGCCGCAGCACTGGTCGTCGAACAACACCCAGAGTTCACAAAAAAGGACGAAGATCTACAGAAATCAGTGAAATCTGTAACATCCATCCAGCAAATCCGTGCCGACGAATCGGACGATATGCAAATATGCATGGACATCTCGCCCGTCACAAATCCCATATCTATGATCGCTGAAAGATCGCCGACTGCAGCAAGTTATTGGATCGACGATTTCGGGGATGGGTTGTGTCATTCCGTAACTCAGGTCGGAACCACTCAAATCAAACCTCTCCGAAAGCGGAAATTCCCCGTTGATATCGACGAATAAAGCCTGGAGACAATAGAAACTGAATTATTAATATATGTGTTAATTATATCCTATTTTACTTCTTTTTTGTAAATTTTGTATATTGAAATAAAAGTAGAATTTTAGTAATTATTTTTGAATTTTGTGATTTTTGAATTTTCTACCTAAATAACTCATGAATTGATGTTTGAAGTTTTGTATAAGTATAGTATGACATTGATAAAGCCTTATGCATGCATGAAGTATGATTAGGAAGTTTTATTTAGCTCAGAAAGCCAAAATGGAGTAATTATAATTGTTGTAAAAATCGATTTTAACCTTTTGTAATGAATATTTTTAATAGTAAAAGAATAATAGTAAATAAAAGATGAAATATGGATCTTAGGATGACTTTATTTTTCCTTAAATTAAAAATAAAAAATTTATTAGATCTAGAAACAGCTGATTTAACAGCGAATTTAATAATTTAAGTAAAATTTCAAATCACCACCAATTAGTTAAGATAAAATTTTACAAATTTAAAACAGGGTTCTAGGATAATAGTATTATTTTATATTTTAAGTAAATCAGGAAATTAAACCAGAAAAATTAGACAATTAAAGAATTTGAATTTTAAAAAGCTCATTAGTAAATGTTTTCCTTCGAAAATTTCTAAATTACAATATTTAAATTTTATTGATTAAATGTCTAAAATTAATGTTATCTAAATTAAATTAGTGAAGGGTAAATAGGTAGCTAAGTTTCAATTAATCATTTTTCGAATTTCAATTTGCATTAATATTTAACTATGACCTAAAGAGACCATGGGAAAACTTTATCCGGGCGTATATATAAGATCGATATACTAAAGAATGGGAAATGCGAGTATGGATGTCGAGAGAGTCAGAGGAGTTAAGTAGACGTAAGTCCTTCTATCGGCAGTCAGGAACCCGAAAGCGAGATTATCACAGGGAGTAGTCTTAGTAATGGGGCTCACCTGCCTGTGGACTCTCGGCTAATTTATACAGTACCAACATGAGCTTGCTCATGAGTATATAGTGGTAAGGTCAAAATTGTGGGGCGTCTGGGTGAGATAGAAGTTACCCTAGAAAAGTCAATAGTATTTAAGGTAAATAGGTTGGAATAGACAAGCGCCGTTTTAAACAAAATGATTTCTACCCAGTACACCAGCACTAGCTTGAGTTGTATTTGGTTGCATATCAGTAATCAGCATAATCATGGATACAGTGATCGTAAGAAAGCAAGATCATTTGGTGTTTTAAGATATAGTTTGAAACTTAAGCTACAACAGTGAAATAAATTATCAACCATAAGCACATGCACAAGGAATTTATGAGAAATCATTTACCTTTTAAAATATTGTTCAATTTTATTTATTTTTTAATTTAAACATAAATTTACGTGCAAAACTTACTAATAAAAAATAAAATAATTATCATATATTTGTAATTTTAAAAAATAATTTTATTTAATAAAATGACATTAATTTAAATTTAAAAACAAAGCATTCAATTGAAGTATTGTTTAAATCTATCGAATTAATTAAACTTCATTTAAATATTTTAAAATATGAAATGTGAGTTCGTTTTAATTATAATTAAATAATGTATATAAGCTATATTTTTTCTATATTGATGATAAATTATTTACTTGAAACGAATTTTTTATTTTATTTAATTATTTTCTAGGTTTGCTTCTTCTATTGCTTGTGTATACAGGAATTTCATTTTGTAAAGATTCTAAATTCAACTATGAATTTAAAATAACACAAAGCGATAAATTTCCACATAATATTGATCAAGATTTTGTAATAAATATTCATCATCCAGATTTGGAATATCATCACTTCTATGCAACTTATATCTTGAAAGTGGATAATAAATTATTTAATGAAATACAGACGCATTATATATATCCAGGGTACCTTCCAAAGTTAGATCGCAGACTAAAAGAAACCTATTTCCATATTATGCATTTTAATACGTATCGATTCAATACACAAATTATTGTAAGGTTTTACAGAGAAGCCAATAATGCAAAATTCACAATTGATTATTCACCAAAGGGTGCCAAAAATTTACACATTCAACCTCTAACTGATTCTATAAGGATTTATCAAGAAAATATTTATCTCTTTCGCCCACCAATACTAAAATTGGTTATTCAAACAGAAGATGGCCACAAATGGGGATTAAGTATTAATATTCGATCAATTATTACTTGCACATCTCAAGATGGCCTTCCACCAAAATTAATCAAAATATCAACAGTCAAACCCCTAAATATTGTCAAAAAAGACATTGACAATGAAGACAAAGTTGAAATAATATTTTCCCCTCAGTTGACTGATCACCTCAATAGTGTCACTTGTGCATCTGGACTCTCGTCAGTAACCAAGCAAATTAAAGTTTTTCGTTAGTTTTTATTATATAATTTATTTAATTATTTACGCTTATACCTAAATTTTCTTTTTAGCAAATATTTTAAATAAAATTTCAAATCAATAAATTTCTAGTTTCTTGATATTCAAACAGAAATTTTAAATCATTTTTAGTTAAATTTTTTTAGAACTAATTAATAATTATTAATATAAAATATTATTAATGCGATTTTTATTAACTGTAATATAATTAATTAATTAATTTATTTTTAATTTAATTTAATTTAATTTATTAAGATTAATTGATGATTAAAAATAGATTAAAATATAAAATTAATAAAGATCAGCAGACTTCCGCTAATACGGACTCCGGACAGACTGACCAAAAAATGATGTAGGGAAATGTATATTTACAAAATTACGGAGAAAGCTATGAAGCAGTATTGATGAATTTTATACTCAGCAAACCATATTTTTACTCCACAAATTTTAAAAACACAGAGAATGATATAGAGCAGGGATTCCCAAAGTGGTCTATATCGACTACTAGGGGCGGATTTCGAACTGCAGGGGGTCCGTGACGGTAAAAACAAAAATTATGGGTGCATGAGAATGAATCCAATTTAAGTATCCCGTGACCGAAATTCTGGCTTTCCATATATGGAATAATTCACATATATCAGATAGTACCTATGCACTTACGTACTTTATAATAATAGACATAAAATACCTATGAAATACCTATAAAATAAAACATATAATGTTACAAGAAGAGTAATTTAAATAAAAATGAAGAACTTAAGGTGAAGCTAAAAAAATACTACAAATTCCGGCTTCAAAAAGATATACACAAAACGTTTCCTACATTATTATATATAGTGAGAAACCTCTTGATAGGTTTTCTATCTTCATATCCCATGGAAAATGGTTTCAGTTTGGTTGTAAATCTCATTACAAAAGAAGAAACAGGTTGCAAATTACTTTCTGAAGAGATTTAATGTTTAATTTAACTAAATTGAAACCAAATTTTGACGCTTTGCAATCAACGCATCATATTCATCCATCTCATTAAAAGAATTGATTTTTCAGTACATCTATTTTATGATAATGGTTATCGATTTCCAGTTTATGTCGTTTTAATTGATATAACTATAAAAATACACACAATTTCTGTTTACAGTTTCATTCTATAGAAAAGACTATAAAAGTGAAAGTTTCCTTGTCAAGAGGTTTACTGGGCAAAAAGGTTTGGGAACCTTTGATCTATATCACGGCGCAAATGTTGTCTTTTTTAAACGTTATTTTAAACGTTGCATTATCCCAATCGGTAGAAAGAGGCTAAAATCAATCAATAATGATGTTAATAATATTCTAAATTCATGAAATTCTAAATATTTAATAATTTATTCAATTCCTTAATTCTCAATGAAATTATAATATTAGAAATAATTCTATAGAAATCATTATTAGAAACTAAAGTATTATAAATAGCATATTATTTATGCTTTAAAACCGAATGATTCTTAATTTTAGAAAATTTCATGTATAAATAACGTCTAAAATGTGACTTTAAAATATACACTTTGATAATTTCGGTATAAAATGTAATAATTCTATGTTAAACAAAATAAAGAAACTAGTAATGCTTCCCAATGACGTGATTCTCGAGGTTTTGACAGTAGACAATTTACTATGTTTTCCTTATTGGATTCTTTTTTCATTTTACCTTAATAGAGTCAACTTAAACACTTAAATTACTAAGGGAACATTTAGAAAATATTTCACATTCATTGGAAGGACCAAATCCGAAAAGTCTGTAAAAAATAGTAATTGCTGAACTAAATGTATCGAATAGTTTGTACATAGTTTCAGTTTTTGTAAAATATTTGAAAGTACAAAATAATATTTCAAAACTATTTCATTAGATTTGAAATTCTTCATAGAGTGATGTAATCCGAGCCAATATTGCTCAAGGGGTTTTCATTGACATATTGATTTCGCGTAAATATTGCTCGTTGTGCACATCGATTTGTCATTGATCGGTAAACACTAGTCTCGTTCTTATGCTCGGTTCTTGTGCCAATAACAAATTTGTTATGAAATTGTTGTTAATTACAATTCGTGCCGAAACATGATCTCTTCATTTCATGATTTACTAACAAATTTTATTGATTTCATTTGATTTTTTGTTAATATTATTTTTATTAAATTATTATTATTATTATTATTATTATTATTATTATTATTATTATTATTATTATTATTATTATTAGTATTATTAGTATTAGTATTATTATTATTATTTACCTTTATTATTATTGTTATTATTATTATTGTTATTATTATTATTATTATTATTATTATTATTATTATTATTGTTATTATTATTATTATTGTTATTATTATTGTTACTATTATTATTATTATTATTATTATTATTATTATTATTATTATTGTTATTATTATTGTTATTATTATTATTATTATTATTATTATTATTATTATTATTATTATTATTATTATTATTATTATTATTATTATTATTATTATTATTTACCTTTATTATTATTATTGTTATTATTATTATTATTATTTACCATTATTAATTAATTAATTATTAATAATTGTTAATTAATATTATTTTATTATTAGAAAATAATTATAATTGTAAATAAAATGTAAATCTTATTAAATTCTCAAACTAATAATCATGAAAAGTAACATTGTTCTTATTCACATTATTACAAATATCACAATCGTCCCGATCTATTTGAAAACATTTCGAATATATTATTGTCAAAAGTTCGTCGAACAAATCCGAATTCTAAAATTCGCATGTGATCGTAATTGAATCGTTTTCATATCTAATTCATTTGACATTTTTAATAGTTTTTATGGTGAAATTTCTTGTAATTTCATTATGATGAAAAGAAAAAAACTGCTTTTCCTTGCTCTAAAATTAATATAGATAATTGTAAAAATTAGATTTCGTCTTTTTTATCTTATTCTGTTACAATTTAATAGATTTGAATTTAAAAATAAAAAGTTCTTTATTTCTTCATCAGATCGATCGGAATCCGTAGAAATCATTCCAAGTGGCTTATCACATGTTCTACAAAATTCCAGTTTGCAATGTAAAGGATATGGCGAGGGATATCCAGCATCAACTGTCAAATGGAGTGTAGCAAATCTCAATAAAACATCAGAGAAATATTTCACAATTTCATCAAGTAAAATGATTTCAGTTCTCACTGTAAATTCTATTGCTCCAAATAACACACAATGGCAACTTAAATGTTCAGCCATGAACATTATCCCACCTCTTCATCACAGTGGGCCATTCAAATTGATTAATATAACTATCGGTATGTGTACATGTTACATTAAAATTAATTTAAATAATTACTTAATTTATAGTAAATTTAATATATTTAAATTATTATCCAATGAAATTTATAATAAATAAAATTAATCAAAATAATTACTCAATTTGAAGTGAATTTAGTTTATTTAAATTAGTCTCCAATGAAATTTAAAATAAATAAAATTAAAGTCAATTTGATTTATAATTAATTATTATCCAATAAAATTTATAATAAATAAAATTAATTTAAATAATTACTCAATTTAAAGTAAATTTATTTATTTAAATTTTTATCCAATAAAGTTAAAAATTAATTGAAATAATTACTTAATTTAAAGTCAATTTAGTTTAATAAATTATTATCCAATAAAATTTTAAATAAATAAAATTAATCAAAATAATTACTCAATTTAAAGCGAATTTAATTTATTTAAATAATTATCCAATGAAATTTTAAATAAATAAAATTAATTTAAATGATTACTTAATTTAAAGTCAATTTAGTTTATTTAAATTATTTTCCAATAAAATTTAATTTATTCAACTTATTATCCAATGAAATATAAAACAAATAAAAGCAAATTTAATTTATTTAACTTATTATCTAATGAAATATAAAATAAATAAAATGAATTTAAATAAATACTCAATTAAAAGCGAATTTAATTTATTTAAATTATTATCCAATGAAATTTAAAATAAATAAAATTAATTTAAATAAATACTCAATTAAAAGCGAATTTAATTTATTTAAATTATTATACAATGAAATTTTAAATAAATAAAATTAATTTAAATGATTACTTAATTTAAAGTCAATTTAGTTTATTTAAATTATTTTCCAATAAAATTTAATTTATTCAACTTATTATCCAATGAAATATAAAACAAATAAAAGCAAATTTAATTTATTTAACTTATTATCTAATGAAATATAAAATAAATAAAATGAATTTAAATAAATACTCAATTAAAAGCGAATTTAATTTATTTAAATTATTATCCAATGAAATTTAAAATAAATAAAATTAATTTAAATAAATACTCAATTAAAAGCGAATTTAATTTATTTAAATTATTATACAATGAAATTTTAAATAAATAAAATTAATTTAAATGATTACTTAATTTAAAGTCAATTTAGTTTATTTAAATTATTTTCCAATAAAATTTAATTTATTCAACTTATTATCCAATGAAATATAAAATAAATAAAATGAATTTAAATAAATACTCAATTAAAAGCGAATTTAATTTATTTAAATTATTATCCAATGAAATTTAAAATAAATAAAAATAATCAAAATAATTACTCAATTTAAAAAAAAATTTATTTTAGTTATTATTAAATGAAAATTTTGAAATAAATAAAAATAATTACTAAATCCAAATTGAATTTTTCAAATTTTTTCATATAAAGTTTGAAATAATTTAAATAAATTAAAATCCTCAAAATTTAAAACTAATTAAAAATTATTTTAATTATTATACATCAAAATTTTAAATAATAAAAATTAATTAAAATCCTATAAAATTTTAACTAATTAAAATCTATTAATCATAATTACTTTTTAACTGACTTCATGATTTAGTATTAAAAGGCTATTTAAACCTATTTTAAATTGTATTACATGAAAAATTGTCAATGAACAATAGAATCTTTTGAGCGCGCATGCCTTCATAATATTCTGCTTCTCCATCGTTTTTCTGGTGATTTACTAAATTATTCAATAAAAACTGAAGTTCAGTGACATCTTTATCCATATAACGTATTTTGTATTTCTACATAAAAGCATCTTTAGCATTAACAGTGCGTTTCAATGGCGAATAGCCAATAACAGAAGCCCCAGTGAACCTAGCTCGCTTTATTAACAATAACTGAACTGCAACTCAACTTTAAAAAGTCACATATTGTTAAAAATTATAAACCAACGCAAAATATTGTACTGAACGTAAATAAATGTTTAGATATCTCAAATCACATTTAGATTTTCTACCAAATATAGTACAGAATAAATTCTAACTATCAGTTTTCTTATAAACTAGCCCAGAAATGTTTCTGTATTGAAATTACTATTGTTTACTTTATAAACTAATGTGATATAAAGATTTGCACATAAAATATGTTGTTATTGATGATTATTTATCGATTTAATTTAATTTCAACACCTGGCGCGTTTAGTGTGCTGCTTGGCTAGTCTGTACGTTGGCTGGCCGATCTTAGTAATTTCTACTTTTTCAACTAAATAGGATCATTTGTTTGTTAAGGTTCAAGTTTAAATTTGTTTTATTTACTTCATTTAACTTGTTATTATCAATTATATGCCACAACGTATTTTGACTATTGAAGTTTTTGAAATTATAAAACAATCATCCATTGGTATCTTTCCAACTTGGAAATTTCAAGATTGCCATGATTTCGTATTAAGAGCGGAATAATCCTCAAAAATATTTTTATATTTAATATACATGATGCCAGCAAATAGTTACATTATTTTCAAACGAAATAAAAAAAGATTAGGCATTCCAGTTGAGCGTTTCTGATTTTTGAAGTAAATCATACATTTAAAGTGATTATTATTTGATTATACAATTATGTTGTTAATGGTTAGTATGTGGAAGAATATGTCAGGACCCAGCCGAGTCTCCAGTAAAAAAAGTTTTGGGACGGTCTGGGGTAAATTTTGTGTTATTAATTTAAAATTACTAACTGCTGTCGATCACAATAAAAAATAAAAATCTTTTTAATAAAATAATGATTATCAATTAAATTCAACAAATCTATCAGAACCAAAAACTAAGTATTACCACTTTGGAAAATTTCTCCCACGAACCAAATAACAGGGGATTTAGTAAACGAGTTTCAGTTCTTTCTATTCTAGATTATCTTACTATTTCTTTGTTAATATTTTCTAATTGTTTTTTATAATTCTTTTATTTCTCACAACTTTTCCTTGATTTTTCAATTTTATCTCTCTCTAGTATAATTTTAATTTCTTATTGATTTTTGTATACATTCAATTTTTCTTTTATTATAGTAAGTCACTAGCTTACTATACCAAATTGAAAACTTTATTTAAAATTAAATAAATAAAATGCAAGCACAGGGGGGGTGAATTGAACACCAGCCAAACGCACAATTGATAAGAAAAATCAATAAATTGAACCATTACTGTGATGATAAAAATTGGTTAAAGCAAAAGTTAAATTTTGACTTGATCAATAATCTTCTTTATTTTCATTGCTTTCCCGACTATATAGGGATGGTTGTTTTCAGATGTTGCTTGTTATCAAGTTGATTTATTAAGTGTTGATTCTTCATTAAGTTTTGTAGTTAAAATATCTTAAAGTGGTGGTCCTCAGACTGGAGCCACGTATTAATGATCAATAGCCGGTAGAAGAGTCAAATTTTAATTTTGATTTAAAATGATTAAATTATTTGAATGTTACTTATTTTAACATTGAAGCAACATCATTTGTAGCAACATCATTACACATCATTTCTAAAACATAATAAATAAACTGTAGTGCCTTTGAAATTTGTGACATCCTTATAATACTAGTCTTCTACCAGTCTCGGTTTACCTTAAGTGCGCGTACAAAACGACGAATATAGAAAACTGCACTCTTTCATAAAAGTAAATATTATTAGCTAGTCCATTTATTCTTTCACAACCAATATATGCCTTTTTTGGCAGCTAATTTTTTATCCATGGGATTTTCTGTCTCGCCTTTATTAGTGGATACACATTTTCTTCATACTTTTTTGTATAATTGATATCTTACTGTCGAAGCTAAACAGTTAATTTTGTCATCACTTCAGACCAGACATTCTTTTTTCAAGAATTTATTTTTGATAACTGCTATTTTCTTTGGTTAACAAGTCATAGGTTTAAATTGTACAATCTTATCATTAAAATACCATGTTTTCATTTCTTTAAGGACCAAATTTATATTCTACGTTCTTTATTAATGCATAGTTTTAACAAAAACAAATAGAGAAAGAAAACGGAAAATTGACAAATTAGATCTAAGATTTGACTGTTAAATATCCTCATATAGGAAAGATCTTTTGAAACCCCTGTTATAAATGGTCCTAGTGTTTTAAATTGTTTTCCGTATGCTTTAACATTTATTTACAATTTTTATTATTTTTAAACATTGGTATATTGATGATGCACAAGTCAATATCAATACAACTATTCAATATCCACTGATGCGTATCCAGAGCTGCAGAGGGTGAGGGGGGGGGGTTATTAAGGGTGCTCTGCAATCAGATTATATTTATTGATTTGTTCGTGGTTGATTTCTTTATTTTTCACCTATTTCAATTACATATATTTGCGAATTTATTGAAATTATGAAAAATTATTTCCATCTCATTTATCAGATATAAATAATTTGGAATACAGAATTATTTATTACATAATCGAATCGTAATAACTACAATTGCAACAATTACATTTGATTCATTTGCAATTGTATGGAATTTTAATATACAATCCCAATAGTTTTCCTTAGAAATATTATTTGAAAAATAATTATTCATGCATTTTATATGAATCACATTTTTTTTTATTATTGATATTAAATGATTAATTGCAAATTTTTTATATAATATTTTTTTCCTGAATTTGGACTTCGTTATTTTTTAAAATGCAATCCAATCTTGTATAGATGTGTTGACCAAGTGGTTAAACATCAACAACAAAAATTCAATATATCTATTTTGTAAATAGTTTTAAAGAATTTTTTAGGATATTTTTTAAATTCAAAATTATCCACTTTTCTTTTTTTATAGTTAAGAAACATTAATACACCTGACGTAATGTGAATTTTCCTTTATTATTCCTTAGATTAACAATGGTTTTGGTAGAAGAAATTTATAGAAAGACAGGGAAACCTAGAATAGTAGAAACGTTTGTAGTATGATCGTCATGGACAGATGGGATAAGAGGAGTTTAGATGATTAAAAATATGTGAGCTATGGTAGATAAACACCGAATGACAGAAATCAAAATTCACTCAAGAATCCAAAAATTATCTCAAAAGGACGACAAATTTCTAATTTGGAGTTTACTAAAGCATGTCAGTTACTTAAGTCGTCCGCACGAGGTACAATTGCGAAACAGAAAGATCACAAAAAAACAATATTACACAAGCAGTGGTAAATCAACTGAGCTTGTTAGAATAGAATTATTAAAAATTATTGTGATTCTATCGAAATACCTAATTTTAATTCGTTTGAAGATATCACAGTATTCGCTGTTCAACTTCGTGTACACATTTTCCAAATTGCATCAACGAAACAAATCAGAAAATAGAAGAAACGTGTTTATTAAGAGACATGTAAACATATTATTTGCTTGGCTATATGCAATAAGTTAGTTTCAATACCAAATGACACTAAAACCGTACCAATTGGACAGAATCGAAGTCACATTCAGACAACAACTACAGTAGAGATTGAGTCAAGTCAGCAAATAAAATGACAAAGAGACAGACCACCCAAAATTAATGAAATTTTTTCTTAATGAGTCTATTTTCTTATTTTTTATGTATTTTTATTTTTTGTTTTGAATAAATATTAAAACTTAATTTTAAAAACCTAAAAGTATATTAAATGAAGTCAAAATTCATTTTATTTAAAGACATTATTTATTATTTATAGAGACCAATAAATTATTAAATTAATTATAGTGGTCATTTTTCATAAGAAATCGTTTAATTAAAAATAGAAACCGTTGAATTATTATTATTATTATTATTATTATTATTATTATTATTATTATTATTATTATTATTATTATTATTATTATTATTATTATTATTATTATTATTATTATTATTATTACTATTATTATTATTATTACTACTACTACTACTACTATTATTATTATTATTATTATTATTATTATTATTATTATTATTATTATTATTATTATTATTATTATTATTATTATTATTATTATTAATTTCATTTTCTTCACTAATGTCTGATTCTAATCAAAGAATATACGATACATTAAGTGATATACAGTGCAATTCCCAATAGTATACTAGTTTCGAGCTAATGGCTCTCATCAGTACTCTGCGGAAGGCGCTCAGATTTCTCTTCGCGCCAAGTAAGTGTAAAACAGTGTCAAGTTAACACTGTTATACACTCAGGCTGATGCACTGGACATCAAATACGTTTTCAAAGTTTGACTTTAAGTGAAGAAAAAAGACGAATCTTTATCTTGAAACCTCTTTTCACTTGAAACTTGAAACTATGGTAGATACAATATTACCTCTGTGAACTACTTATTTTCATTATTATTTATTATTATAGTTATTATCATTATTATAAACTTTTCGATAGCGGAATCATTTATATAAATAAAATTTAAATAAATAACAAATAATATTGGTAATTCGAATTTGAAAAAAATTGGGAAATTCGTTTAAATAAATATATTTTCAGAGAAGAGTAGAAAGTAAAAGTTGAGAGATCATGACCGAATTTAGGTCGAAATATTTCATTTTATGAATACATATTACGGAAATTGTCTAACATTGTTATTTATTTAAATTTATTTATATAAATGATTCCTCTATCGACAAAAAATGATTTTAAAGTTTATCAAAACAAACCTCTACCAGGTAAAATGTTGAAAATCCAAAATTTAATAATAAACTTTTATTATATTTATCTACATTTTTTCAAAAATGCAAATTCGATTTTAAAATATTAAAAAACATTTTTCATATCTGATTAAATAATTTTAGACTTTTAAAAAATTAAAAATTTTATTCTAATCTACTAAATTTATAATATTTGTTTATTATTATTAAAATCTCGAATAAATAAGTCAAATTAAAGAAATATATTTCGAGGAAATTATCCTCATCAGTCTGCCATCATAATCTTTTATGGAAAAATAATGATGCAATAATTACGCTTTAATGATTTAATTAAATGATCTCAATAAATTTGTTTCCTTATTGAACGTTTATTTTACGGGATTGTGATTGATTTACCAATATTAATCTTTTTATTTTAACATTTTGATGAAAACAATTTCTAATCTGAAATTTTGCAAATTATAGGCGAAAATATTGAAGCGTCTAAATTGGCAGCCGCAAGGATTTGGACAGTTTCAATAGTGATAATAGTTTTGATTGTATTATTTCTTTTTGGTATTCTGTGTATCGGTTCAAAAGTGAAATGTAAATCAAGAAAACGATCGGGTACACCATTCGAATCTGTACATAAATCAGAACACTTACATCTCAAAGTGAACGAGTTAGCAGAAAAAGAGGAACCATATTTCACAGATAAATCCGACGATGTGGTTTAGCCTTATCCTTCAAAATTCAGATTATTTCTATTAATATTTTGCCAAAAATGCCTTTGTACCGGATGGCCAATTTGTCATATTTTAAGGTTGTGTGCTGCCTGTGCAATTCTCTCGTCAATTTCCGATGCTCAACCTTTCTCCAATAACTGCCAAATCATCCATTGCAATGGGCTCATTTGTACACACATATATATATATATATTGATGAGTTGCACGAAATTATGTTTTATCAATGTATATTCTTCAATGTCTTGCTTTATTGTACCGATAATCATCAGGGACGATCACCTGGTTCCATTTATTATTAATTTTTCTCTCTTTTTTTTCTATTAATTTATTGTTTTCAAATGTTTTTATTATATAATAAATTGAGCACGGTTAAAATGGGTTTTTTTTAAAAAAAATTTAAATACGAGAAAAATTTGAAGAAGCAAAAAATTTTTAATAAAGAACATTTAGTTTATTGATTTAAAATTTTTATTTATTAATTTTATCGAATTTTCCAAGCCCGGTTTATCGATCATGTATAAATTGTTTGAATGTATGTTAATGTAGGGCCCAGTCACAAGTTTCGACAAGAAATCGCATGGTTTTGATTATCTGTATTGATTTCTTCGGAACTGTTGGGAGTATTTCTTCCAGATGACATTTCGTGTTTAAAAATCATTTAAAGCCGTGGTTTTCAACCTTTATTTTCAATTGACCACAAACTTTAATGTTGGTGTCACACCGGCACAAGACAAATCAAAAACAACATAAATTATAATTATAATACCCACTAATGATTATTACTGATTTAGAGCAACAGTTCACAAATCCGTTGGCGCCCATTAGCTTATGTTGAATTTAGCAATTTTCAGGTACCGTTTCTCCGTTTACATAAAGTATCCCCTGGTGGTCTTCTGTGTGTGTTTGATTTCTGAAGATATCCATATAGATGTGACTCGCTTATCTGAATCTAGACACTAAACCAGCTCATCGACAACAAAAGGATGGCGTTCTATTCCTTTTCAAATCTTCGAATAGTACATTTTTATCATTAAAATGTTTTTTTGCTTAATTGCGCTGTTGCTAAGAATTTCGTTTATATCATCAGATATTAAAGAATTCAAAAATATTTAGTTCCAAATAATTATTTTTTTGATTTATAATTATAAAATATTTACAAAATTTTCAAGTTCTTTTTAAATTTTTTATTTTCGACATTTTTCCTGACTGAGCCTGGTTTGGATAAACTTTATTTAAATCAGTCCATAACAGGCAAAATATTGAAAATCAAAAGTATAACAAAAAAAATTTAAATCTTGCATAAATTTATTAAAATAATCAAAGAATGAAGGCAAAGTTTTAATAATAGAAAAATGCTAACGATATATTCTATATAGCATTTCATTATATATTTCAACCGTTTATCAGTCTTCGCCAGGCTAGAAATCACATTAACAAAATCTAAATGAAAATAAGAAAATATTTAAATAAAATTTATCAATAATTTTCGCCATCAAAACGTATCAAAAAATATAAAATTTTTATTTAAAAATAAATAAACATGTAATTTAAGCTTTAAAATTTGTAACAATTATCAATCGTTCTAAATTAAATTTTAAAAATTTAAATTTAAAATTTAAAATTATTTTTACATAACATCAAATATGTTGGGGTTGTCGGTGACTCTAAGGGTGCTTTTTAACAACAATAATGAACTCCGAACGACATAAACTTTATTGATTAACACACTTTATCACCACTTTAAAATCACACAAAGAATTATCTATTACAATTTCAACTTGGTGCTTACAACTCAGGAAGAATAGCACTTTTCGAATCAATTGGATTTCAAAATCACTTGACTACTATGACGGGTTTCTGAGATCGATAAGTTTGATTTAGTTGCTTTGTTTTGACTCGAATTTATTCAATAATTTTGATTTCGCATCGCTTGATTTCTGTTTCGAATTTCTTTCTTTCTTGATTCCAACTTCTCTATAATGTTTTCAACCTCGGTTTTCTCCAAATTTCTCTTTTTTTTGTAATTTTCTCTATTCCAATTATTCGTCGAATTCTGTCCAATTTCTCTCTAATCTCTTTTTTCTCTCCACTTGGCTTCTGCTTTTTACTTCTGATCTGTATTAGCTTGTGCCTAGCTTTTATACTTTTCCATCTAATGGCACATATTGATAATAAATTTATTTTCTAACCTATTTCCCAATGCCTTTTCCTTTTTCTATCTCGAATAGACTTTCGAGATAACAAGATAATTTTAACTTTGTTTTTGTTTTCTTCTTTTGAACTTGTACTTGTTAATTATGAATGACCTTCTTTTATTTAATTGTTTGTTTTTATTGATTTTCTTCTATTCTCTTCTCATTTTTCGATATCTCTTTTCCGCTCCTATTTTACTGAGTTCCAGAACAATACCTCATTCATTTATCATCATGTTTTCGTGTTATATTACTGATTCACCTAAAAAAATTTTATGTTTTGGTCCAACATTATTATTATTTTTATTAATCCTTCTTTTAGCTTTGCACTTCATTTACAATCTAAAATAATCACACAAGAGGTCAAAGGTCAGTTATTAAATAATATGTCAAATTCCAGGATGTCAAAAACCAAATCTTAAATAATTAATTTAAAGCACGTACATAATCATATAAAAATAATGGAATATTTCTCCATCCCACAGGGGATTAATTACGGATTTTGGTTAGTACTTAATAATTATTTGTACCGATTAATACCTGACACAATCAACGATTGATAATTGGATCACAAACTTCAATTAATGAAAACAACTGAAAAATGTATATTCAAAAAGTAATCAAAGGATTTAAGTGACAATGAAATGGGTTCAAAAAATTTAAGAATCGGAATTATTAGAAGCTATATATCTCTTAAGTCTTCTGTCATCAAAAATAATTTATTGATCCAAAAGAACTATTAATAAAACATTTTCGAGACTTTATTCTGATATCGACAATTTTTACAGACATTTAAAATTTCAGTATAAAATGTTGATAACCAGTTGGTCATCATACATAATTTGAAACTGTATTTTGTATTTTAAATTTCGTCTATATAAATGTGAAATTACTTTTTAATTTGAAAAAAAACAATTTCTTTATAAATATATGAATATATAATTTACTTTTTTATTTTTACAATAATTTTGATTTGTATGCTGTTTTTATTTAATTTCTCTCTTCAAAGAAATGACAGGAGAGAAATGCTAAGATGCAAGAAAGTAAAAAAAATTAAAAACTTATTTTAATTAAAAAAACAGTAACATGTAACATTTTCCATTAAAATGATTAAAAAGGATCAAATTTAAAAGTTGATATTATAAAATGATGTCAATGAGGCCATTCAATCTGAAATCATTTCAAAACAATGGGTAAAAACTTTACTTTATTTTAAAGTTTTTCGATTTATTTTATCACAAATATCAAGGTCCACGAGTGTCAGTTATCGTACAGTCGACTTATACTAAGACGTATAAAATTTATATATTTCAGTGTTTGTGAATTGTGATAACAAAATAAGAGTTCAATTTAGCTCAAACAGATTAAATTACAACTTACAGAACAACTAAACAAATAAAATAGCGTTACCCTGCAAATATTTGCAGATGGCTTAACTTTTAGAAGCTAACGGTTACACACAGAACCAGTTCAGATAAAACGCTTATTCGTTCGTAAAAATCTTGTGCATTTGAAGATCTTGAAATAATTTGAATTTTAAATGAAGCTATTTACTGTACATCTGTAACAAGAGGCACATGGCTTCTAAAAATCTACTTTGTTGTCTAGAGGTGTACTAAATAATATTTTTTGCAGATCAGAAATAAACATTATTATAGTGCTGACCTATTATGCATTATAATAAAAATGTATGTTTTATATTTGTTACCTAAAGTAGTAATTGTTGAGCCCAGCAGTCTCCGATAAAAAAAACTGTGTTGAGACAGCTATGGTACCTGTTATGTATGTACATTGTACAACTTTTAAAATTAAAATAATGTATTAAACACAACGAAATTAACCACAAAATTAACCTTATTATATCAATTAAATTATTAAATACCAAATTACAAATTGTTAAGCATAAAATTCATATTTTCCTTTGATCTTCTTTTTCTTTCTACTTTTTCTGGTATTGGTATTTTGATAATTTGTATTATTTTCAAATTATCAATTTTTTTTTAAGTAAGTTTAGTAGTTGAACTTATAGTACTTTTAGTTTTTCATTTTTTTATTTGTTTGATTTTTATCTGATTTTATTTTAAAATTTCATGTTTAGTGCCTAGTAAGTGCGTATCTAGTTTTTGTTGAGGAATAAAAAACATGTTTAATTTTTTGTTGTAAAAGTGATATCGAATTAAATTTTGTAAATTAGTGATATTAATTCTTTTTTTACCTTGTTTTAATATTATAAGTGTGAAAGGTTTTAAAAATATATTATTAGAAATTTGGATAAATTTTTATTGAAATTCAAATAAAATTGTTAAAATGATATGTTTTCATTTATGAAAATAATCAATTAATAATGATCAAAGCTGATGTTCATATGGGTGTCAACAACAATTCTTTCCAAATGGATCAACATGTCTTTGATAAAAATAAAACAGTGAATTATATGTTGGAATTGGATAAAATATGTGGAGAAGTACAATTAACTGTTAGCTATCGTTGCAATAGAAATTCCTAAAGATGTTTGTGTTATGTCTTCATATCCACCTTCTCAAAGAGGAGTTCTAAAATTCGGAAGATATATGAGAACTAATTATATATTCTGTCTTGAAACATTTACCATCCAAATTCGAAGAGTATTCAGAGAACCCAAACTTTGATAGTCAGTGACCCAATCGCAGATCATCGAACTGTCTTTGAAAGCAGCTTTGTTAATATTCCAGTTATTGCATTCTGCAATACAGATAACCATGTAAACAATTAATCGATTTGATGTGGTATTTATTGGCTTGGAAACTTGTAGAGTGAAAGGCTCGTTTAGTAGATCAATTGATTTGGAAGTAAAAGTCGATCTTTACATAGTTAGAAATGTTGAACAAGAAATCCAAGCAGATGTTGGGTTGGCAAATTGGGCTCTTTGGTGCTTAACAAAATGTTTTTTCGACTCAATGGTCACTTCTGGTTTGGCCACGTAGGTACCAGATTAAATAAAATTCAGTAGATGTTCAGTACATAGTTATAGGTATTCAAATGTTGATAACCAGTTGGTTAACTTTATATGCATATTTGATTGCAGATGATTTATTATTGTTATTATTATTAAAGGAAAACGCCAATCAAACACTCATCGTACGATATATTTTGACAAAGTAACTGTCATCTTCAGACACAAAAACATACTAAAATATTATAGGTTTGTATAATTTAAACAAATTATTTTAATTAAATATTCTAATCAAATTAAATATTAGTTTCCAGCTATCTCCAAACTGCCAACGGGCTGTCGGCTCACAAAAGGCGTCAAAATTATACCAGAAATTTCAAGAAGTATGCACAATTATAGTAAATCATAAATTAAAATGTTTTTATGCGCAATAAAAAAAATTGCTTTGTTTATAAGACCTGGTTATTTGTTAGTTAAAAGAAGAAGAATAAGTTTGATTATTTGCAAAAATTGGGAAATTTTCGCGATGGCTGAAAAAATTAAGTTCGTTGATATCCATAATAAAATATAAAATATTTCACTTTTGCAACTAGATGGTTCTGTCACCTCTAAACCACATACCCCCACATGTAAAAATTTTTAAAAATAAATTAAAAGTTTTAAAATCTTTCAAGGTCATATTTAAACAAAGACAATGAGTCATTCAAGGTCTTTGGAGAGTCATGACATTTTTTAGAACAACGACAAATCTTTTTAGAACAAAGTCACATTTTTTCTCAAGATCATGCCACTTTAAAATATATTTAACACATCTGGATCACTTCAAGGTCATATTATCTTTTTAAGGTCATTATTTTTTATAATTATTATATTTATTATGTTATATTTATAATTATTATTATTGTTGGACAAGGACTGGATTTTGTTTAAATGAATTGGAAATAGCACGCAAATACAACAATGCAGATTTAAAATCATACCCATAAACATCAAATAAACAGCCTTAAAATGTGAGAAAAACACAATTAAATATAAAATCAAAAAACATAAAAATAATTCAAAATAATAACAAATTTGCACCAAGATCAGCAAGAAACCAACATAAAAATAACAAGATAACATAAAGATTTGACTGGAAAATGGACAATTCATAAAAGTTAGCAACTAACGAATAAAATGAAATATTTTCAATGCGAAATATCCTATTAAAAAAGTAAATAAAATGAGTTGTTCATTTAATATACACATTTGATAAAATAATAATTAGATATTACAAATAAATTCAAGGTCAAATTTTGTTTAAATGCATCAAAAAGAACACGCAAGGTTAGGGTCACAAAACAGGTATATATACCAATTCATTTTCACAGAATTTTAATGCATTCACTTTGTGAGCAAAGTTATTTCTTCGCAAGAACTATTCAAGCAACTTCCGACGGTAAATTTTTACATAATACGACCTCAAGCCCTCTTAAGTAAGCACTACTTGAGCATATGTATGGAAAAATAATTGTTATGTATGCAAATGAATATCGGAAGCAAAACGCTATGTATTAATTATGATTCGAAATATACGTTAAATTGAAGAGCATATTGTTTAGTCGAAATTTTTCCGGCCCACAGCCGAAACACACTACAAGTTAGTAAAATCCACATAACAACCCAAGATGTGTAAGTGCAGGTTCATCCGCCAATATCTTGTGCCCGTGAAGATTCTGCCGTGCGTAACGCTAGAATCCAAATGTCAATTATTAAAATTTATAGGGGTAGTTTGAAGATAGAGAAGCCGTCTTTTGGCTGTCCCTTTGTCATTGATCTCCCAAAAATTCGACATAAATTGATATTAACTCATCGGCTAAAAATCATTCTCTTCGAGTAGTCCAGTGGGCACTCATAAAATCCTAATATCAACATATCTAACCCTATGATCAAATAAAGGAGGTGAGTGTGGGAAAAGAGCGGAAAATCGTTGCAACGCAAAAGTCTATTATCTAAATAGAATAAACTAAAAGGTCAATTTGAATTAAAAAGCTTAAATAAAGTATAAACATCAAATAGCGTCAGAGTTAATGTAAATGAAGTAACTAAAATACTTAAGTAACAGCCTAAATGGATAACCAAAAATTTAAGTAAATCGTTTGAATAAAAATCTCAATAAATGACGGAAAGATTAAGTATCTAAATAAATTATTTAACTGACAGCCCAGAGGAATAACAATAAAGTTCAGCGAATAGATGATTTAGATAAAAGTCTAATAAATAACGATAAGGTTAAATGAATAACATTGTTGGATCAAAGTCCCAAGAAATAACGACAAAAATTTATAGGTGATTATATCCGAAAATTAAAAATCAGTGATAAACAAATACTAGGATTTGTTCCGCAGAAAATGGTAGAGTACTCTATAAAGACTTCAAATAACTTTACGAAGCATTAAAATAATTAGAACAAACCTCAACGAGTTCGAAACTGCATAGTGTAGAAACGTAAGATAACATCGAAAATGTCTACGAGTTATATAGAAGACTAAACAATAATATTCATGCCAGAAAATTCCACCAATAGCATAAATCGCATAACGAGATCGAGAAATAAATTATCATAATCTACAAATCCAATGAGACATAATCACAATAAAAATACTCCAAACGGGAATAAAAATAATAATATGGCATATGGAAATATATAAGTCCATGTAAGATTACTGATAATTTCATTCGGGTAAGAAGCTCCATGATGGCTGATGCAGGTGTCATGACCAGTTTTTTTTTGTCTTCGGCCACCGAGACCTAATGCAAAGAATAGGGGTGATCATTCACCAGATTGATGTCCTGCAGGAAATTCAACGGGACAAAATAGATAATTATCTTACGAGATACGCCAAAGAATAGAAAATCATCATCGACACTTCGCTGCGTTGTTCGAAGTAAAAGTGTAATCATGAGTAGATTTAGTAAAACAAGTAGGTTGAATCGAGCGACGTGATAATTACCACAATCTATTTATTTTGTTAACAAAAACACTATCATGATCCCAGGTAAACCAAATCGATTGAATTGACATACTCCTAATATAAAATTTCAGTTTTACCTTGCACGGGGGTCGAAATACAAACCGCACCAATTAAACCCGTCTTATTTTGATTTTATATTAACACTAATGCGTTACTTTAAATTTTCATGAAAATTATTATTATTACCATTATTATTATTATCCTCAGTGTTGATATTATTATTATTGTCAATGGTATTGCTATTATGATTGTTGTCATTTCCTAAGCACCCTTAACAGTATTACACCAAGCGAAGTTGAGATAAATCACCTATAATATAAAAAGAAAATCAATAAATTTATAGCATATAAACACACCAACTCACCTTGAGGTTGCTTGTAAAATCGTCAATAAGACAAACCCTACACTATAGGGACACAAAAAGTGAGAGAGAAATAAAATAATGCACATTAACACAACCCATAATAAAACATGCATGCAAACTTTTAACATGTAGCCATTTGAAGTTGAAAAAACCCCTATAATAAATAATTTTATAAACAATTTTGAGATAATTTTAGAAAGAAAAATGGCGGAAAAATTTTTTAATTTAAATTTTGAGGTTTTTGCTATGAAATTTCGAGTAAATGAGGATGTATCTTCATAAGATTTACCAATAAAACTAAAATTAATTTAATATTTCAGATATTTCTGTCGAAAAAAAGCAAAACCTAAAATCCGAAAAAAGCATAAATTTTTAAATTATATTAATAAGTTTTAAAAAATAATCATAAACCAAATTATTTTGTGTACATAATCGATGATTTTTTTCAAAATATGTATAAAAAATATAATTATTTAATACAAATAATAATTTTTATAAGTTCAAAAATAATTTAACTCACATTTTTTGAATAATATCCGAAAAAAATACATATTTTTGGAGATTAGTTATTGTTACTAATTTTCCTAAATATTATTTATAATAATATATATGGAATAGTGTATCAAAGTTATATTTAAGAGCTTGAATTATTATCATATTTCCTTATGAAATCACAATTCAACTCTTAAAATTTAACTTTAAGTTATATAACTATATAAAAAATAACTTACTTAGCAGCCATTTAAAAAATGGCTGAAATGCATTTATTTTTTCACAAAAAATAAATTCCGCCAAGTTGATTTATGTATCAACTTGAATTATAGTGGAATTTATCTCAATGGGGCTTAGTGTAATACCACGAATATTACAGTCAAGCCCTAGATAGTCTTATAAACCCAATTTATCTTTATTTGGATCCCTTTATCGTTAATATCATTATTGTCATTAATATTATTAATACTATTATTATCATTGTTACAATCATTAGTGTCATTAATTTAATATTATTATTATTACTATTATTAAAAGATAACGCCAATAAAAAACTTTTCGTACGATATATTTCGATAGCATAGCTATCATCTTCAGGTACTCAAAACCAACTAAAAATATTATGAATTAACATTTAATTTAAACAAATTATTTTTTATTAATTTAATTTTGTAATAAATAAATATTTATAAAATATATTCAATTCACTTTTAATTAATTTAAAATTTTTAAAATTTTCACTTATATTCTAATTTTTAAAAAATTAATGTAATTTAAAATTTTCAATTATTTTAATAATATTAAAAAAGCAAACATGATTTAACATACGTAAACTATTTAAAAACATTCAAAACATTCGTAGTCACAGCACTATTTATTACGCGATTAACAAAGACAAATATTGGAACATTACATTTATTGTGATAAACACTTTAATATTGTATTTTATCGGTTAATTTAAATAAGAATTATATTTGTGTTAATTTTGATCTTGATGATAAAAATAATTTAAAACAGTTAAATATTGAAAGGTTAAAATAGTTAAATAGTTGAGTTAAATATTGAAAATGATACAATAGATAAATATTTGAGACGGGGACGATAGAGTTAGAGCACGAAGTCATCTACGACAGCTCGTGAACTCATTTGAGTATTAGGGCATTGGCAGTCTTTGAAAAGAGGCTCACCTTTTGCTAATATTCAGCCCACTAGTTTAAACATAAGTCATTCTGGACGCTAATTGTTGAATCTTTATAAGCTTGTATCTTTGTCAGCTTTTATTTGTTTAATTAATCTTTGATATATTTCTCGATAACTTTTGATTCTCTACATGATACATTTTAGAAATTGCAAATATGTTAACGGGCTCGTCAAACACAAGTCATTCTGGACCATAATTTTTTTATCTTTATAGGCTTGTATCTTTGTCAGTTTTTATTTGTTTTAATAATCTTTGATATATTTCTCGATAACTTTTGATTCTCTACATGATAACATTTTAAAAATTTCAAATATCATAACGGGCTTGTCAAACACAAGTTGACGGGTGACTAGCGGTTAAATTTCTTATGCAGGCGCTGGGTGGGGAGTAGTTACCCTAAGACAGGTTTGAAATTTTAATTACCCATAGTGCCCAGAATGACCATGAGAGATTTTTCAATATTCAATAAATTAAATAATGAGAGAAAAGGAAATTTTAGTTATTATTTTCTTCAAATACATGCAGAGACATAGTTTATCTACGAATCATTTAAATAAATGAGAGATCAAACCAGCTCGAATGACTGAAAACCGACTCGGAATGCATATGTATATTGATAGGTCAATGTGGTGATTTGAGGCCACTCATGCATTTTTACTTTTGGCCAGTATTGTTTTCATATTTTGCCTCACAACTCTACTAATATGCTAACAAAGGAATGCCAACTGTATTGCAACATGTCTCTACAATACGGGTATTGTGTAAAGGGAAATAATGGCTAGGCCGATTTCAAATAGTTAAGATCCGGCATCACAATTAAAATAAGAATTTCATCAACAAAAATTCATCTTTTAATTTGCCATTTGATTTCGTGGATATAAATTCCCTAGGGATCTAGTTTAAATAATGTTAAATGAAACCTCGATTGACGAAAATACATTGATTTAAATCAAGCCTACAAATTATGACGTAAGAAAAATTGCACGCATCACGACGCTTTCACAATCAAACGAACGAAATGTCCCCTCACCTTCCGTTCAAATCTATATTAATTTTTTTATTTCATAACCCATTAATAAACTAATGCAATACAATTATCCACTATTACAGACGGCTCATGAATCGACGTGTCCAGAATCACGGTCAGATTCCCTGCACAAACAGCAGCACGATACAGGCAGGCGGTGGGACGTCGGCTATTCAATATTCCCAGTAAGAGAGTCTAGGGAGGATCGCAGATCCAGAAACGACAAGGTGGAGCTTCCTACTTGGCCATAAAACGCGAGCCTGGGCGAAACTCATCTCAAGAAGCTCGTCAGAGAGCCGCATTTACTCTGGCCAGATTAGAGATTCACCAAAGACAAACCAACTGGCAGGTAGCCATGGCCGGGCGACGACTGGACAGAGTAAACGCGGACATCGCCGCGAGACGAATACCAAGTACAGATGGGTACACCGCCGGATACGAAGTATCCTATGAGCTCGACGACCCGGCTCTAGGAAAAATGGATGCTCCTATGGACGTCGTAGTACCAAGACATCTACTACCAGCAGATATACTGAATCACAACCGAAGGTCGCCTCAACGACAGGAGCATTCATATGCTCGCAATCGACCTGTATAACCGTCGAGTTCTTGCAACTTAAATCGTCAGCAGAGATGATAGCCGCAGAATAAATCACAATGTAGTTGAAATAAATTTTAGAATCGTTACGTTTTGTAATTTGATAGTATACACCAATATTTAATTCTAATTAATTAACATGTCGACGCCTAGCCGTAGTAATCATATTAATTAATAGAGACCCTATAGAATGTTGAAAAGAATAAGCTCATGTGTAACCGATGAAATGAAATTCTGTCAATAACTATTTTTATAAAATTATTGCTGATTTTACTTAAACCTTGTTAACCAGTAGTTTATGTATAGATATGCAATCACTCAGAACTTTGAGTAATGAGTTAGTGAAGACCCAGAGAGAAAACGCAGAACTCCACAACCAACTAATCCAGATGAGTTGCGAAATGCAGAAAATCCACGCGACATTGATCGAACCTTCCAGAGCAAAAATATCAGAGATTGACCACCGCTCAACGGGGATGGGCGGAGGAGAAGCAGCTGGTCCAGAACCAACGGACTCAGATCAGGAGCTTAGAGGTAGCACTGTCGGCTTACCAGGAGGGCAACGCTGTGACCTACCCGCTAGTGTTCGCTCCAGCCCAGATAGCCTACCTGGATGCAAGTAGCACCACTAAGCTGATAGCTGCTGTTGGGCCAGAACGTAAACGGCCTTGAAAAATGTTTAAATGGATCAGAAACACACACGCAAAAATAACATGCAATTTAAATAAACCTGGAAACACCAATTAAACCATATAAAATCTGAGAAATAAAAGAATTAAATATAAAATAATAAACATAAAAATAAATTAAAATAATAACAAAATGCACCAAGATCCGCACGATACCTACACAAATACAACAAGAAAACACAACAAATTCGACGAAATTGAAAAAATCAATTAAAGTTCATTAAAATGAAATTTAAATCGAAAATTTTGAATTAGTAATAATTCAATAAAAATTCGAAATAAAAAATTATAAAAATAAATCAAAAAATAATAAAATTAAAGAATAGAATTTACTAGAAAATAACAAGGTCGAATTTTGTTTTACTGCATCAAATTTCACACGCGAGAAAAATAGGTATAAATACTGATCCATTTTCACATTTAACTTAACCATTTTTCAAACCATTTGAAATCGTTTGTAAACTATTTTCAAATCTTATTTTCAAATCGTTGTGAAACTATTTTAAAACCTTATTTTCAAGCTATTTGAACTAATTCAACTGATTTTAGGTGAGAAATATTTATGTTGGAACCCTCTTTCCACGTCACGTCCATTGCATTTCGGTAGAGCTCTGCTTGGCGTCGACGTGGGGAGAGAGGCATTTATGCTTTCTGTTATGATATTTTATGCTATTGTATGAAAATTTTTGGAATGGTTATGAAGGGTAATTCTGTTATTTTGTCCTAACTAATAAATATTATTAATATACATAAGTTGTTTGATATATATTTTTCATAAACTAAATTAAAATGTCGAAATTTTTCCGGCCCACAGCCGACACATAACGCAAGTAAATAAAATCTACATAGTACAGAGGCATGTAAGTGCGTGGAAAATCGCCAATGATATGTACCCGTGAAGACTCAGCGTGCGCAACGCAGCGGTCGTAACGTCAATATTATCCCTATAGCTGAAGCGAGAAATAAGGAAGAAGTCTCTGGCTGCTTCCTCGTTTCTCAATTCTGTAAAATCGACCTAAAATTATGTTACATACGGCTTAAAATTATCACACCGAGTAGTCCAGTGGGCACTCAATAAATATAATATGAACACAATATGCGTCTAAGGCCTATTAAAGGGAAAGGGTACTTGGGTTAAATTAACTGAAATCGTTGTTATAACTATTTTGGATTAACATTTTGAAATAAATAAAATTTATTGGGAATCATTGAATTCGATTAAATTGAGATTATTGATAAAAATTAAAATAAACATTGATTGTAAAAGTAAAGTGTTTTATGACTTAAAATTAAAGTAAATATTGGGTAAAGATAATTTAAATGCTCGTAAATTATTGATTAAAATTAGGGTAATGGCAAATGATTTCATCAAATTAAATTATTATAATTCATTTCAATAAAAGTAATCTGATCTTTGAGTAAGAACGAGTAATGTATTGATCTAATCAATCCCCGGTAGAAATGAAAGCAATTAAGAATCGAATTCATTGATTTCAAATAAAGAAATGTATCAATTAAAAGTAAAATGATTCTCGAATGAAAGTATGGAACCCCTTAATTAAATTGTTGATTAAACGACACGTAATTCACTGTTAATTCAGTTTAATAAAATTGAAGAAGTGATTGAGTAAAATCAAGTGTTTAGATTAAATTATTGATTAAAAATAAAATGAATAAAAATAAATATATCGTTGCTTCAATTAAATCTATTCATTGGTAACAATTAAAATGAGTTTCGGGTAAACAGAAATATCACATTGATTAAACTAAGTCAAATAATTATCGAGTAAGACCCATGTAAACTAGTTTTGGTAAAGTAAAGTATTGAATAAGAAATAAAAAAAAAGTTCCTTAACGAGCTATGATTAGTGGATTAAAGTAATTCATAGATTAAGATTAGAGATGAATTGAATAACCGTAAAAATGTAAATTAAAGTAAGACTGAATTCACGGATTTAAAACCATTAGCATTAAAATAACTTTGTGGGCTAAAGTAATAGTTGATCCAAATAGCCTTAGGGAAGACTATTAGAAATTAGAATAACAGATATCGATATTTATTACTGATAATACAATCTCTTAATTAGAACTAGAATAATTTATAAATTTATAAAATAGGTTTCTTCAATCATCATAAATTCAGGAGTTACAGCAAATTGATTAGAGGTAAAGTGAATGAATATTTACGTAAATTAAATTAATGCAATTTAAGATAAGAGAAAATTTGTATTAATATCACATTATCGAACAAATGAAGTTCCACATAGCGAAGTTATTCCAACAGAAGGGTATCGCATCGACTTGGAAATCTCGGTAAGCGTAGGGACGTTCCTAAAATTTGTTAGTAAAGTACATTCAAACTAGTCAACGAAATAACTTACCGGAAATTGAGATAATCGAGTGTAGGCGAACATTGGACCAGTAATTCTGAAAATATGACACGAATAATACAATCACCGGATGTAAACAATGTAAATCACCTTTCGTCAACCGCTTAAGTGGTAACGGTAAAATCCGCCGGAAATCATTCGCCCACCAGGATACACCTACACGCGACCAAGTTATCTCGGATCAACATCCGGCCTAAATCTTAAAGTTCGAACAACTGTAATTGAAGTTAGTAAACAAACTTTAAATCAATGTACAAATTCCCTTAAGTCAATGTACGAGTATCCGCCTACATGAAAAATTTAAATGTTAAGATGCATATATCGAATAAGTTAAACATCAGGTTACCTCACCCATATGATTAATTATATATTTTCCCTATAAGGGAGTGCACCTGAAAGAACCAGACCCTCAAAGTAACCCAACCTGCTTATTAATGTCCCATCGCGTAACGGAAGGCAATGGTCACGCGTATGACACCCTTACTAGTAACATAGACACAATTTGCTTGCTAATAACTTAGAATGATAAATCAAGCGAACCTAATAACAGTAATGTTTAGACATGTCGCCCAAACGAACTACCCGTCGAGAGACCGCCAGACAGGAACAGACAGGAGTCCCGCCGACCACGAGGACACTCGACCAGTTGCAACGATCATGTCTCTCGGAACGGCAATATCCAGCTGCGGAGACCTACCTGCACGCACAGGACCTCCTCACCTAATGGGAAAGAGTGCAGGAGCAGGTAGATTTACAGGTGGTTAAGGCAAGGATGTATCTTGCGAACGTGGTGGAAGACATCCTTGCCGGGCAAATTGCCGTCGCCTATCCACCTCACCCAGTTCGAGACACCAGAAGGCCCTATACCGTTGAGGCTCTCAAGCGAAGCCTGAAGAGATATTGTCCGGACGAGTAAACCAACACTGATAGACTTTATGTAGTAATTGATTTAAAATATTAGAAATTTACGTGTTATTTCTTTTCCTTATAGCTAGAGTTGTTCGTGTTTTGTTTAACGAAATAAACAATTATATAAATTGATCAATGATAAACTAACATCATCTATTTTGATTGTAGTAATGTCTTCCTTACAAATCTTGAAATCTGAACTGGACCATGCGAGACAGACAAACGCGGAATTACACACTCAGATTATTCAACTAACCCGCGAAATACAACAGATCAAAGCAACCTGGAAGGAACCAGAAAAGGTAAAAATACTGTACCACCGCCTGACCGCAGCACAGAAGGCTGGACAGAGGAGCGGCAGCTCAACCAGAGCCTGCGCACGCAAATTCGGGGACTCGAAGTCGCCCTAGCAGTCTGCCGGGAGGGGGAAGCGGTAACATATCCGCTCGTCTTCGCCCCAACCCAGATGTCGCAGAAGAACACCCAACCAGTGAAACAATCCATCCCTCCAGCAAACAATCGTCAACCGGGACGTAAGGAACATGCCCGACGTCGAGCAATCCAGCTTCAAAATCAGTAACCTGTAAACGTTGCGCGCGTTGCTAAATAAATAGAGGAATCGTGTTTTTAATTTAATTTGTTACGTTGATATACTTGTATGCCAGACATTCGCATCATGTTACTCAACCTTAATTTCATCTCTCCGCAGGCAGATAAGGACCTAATCTTGAACGATCATGAGGGACAGAGCAAAGCGAGCATAGGTCTTCTATCGACAGCTCGTGAACCCGAGGGTTGTCCGAGCAACTATAGTACTAGCACATGGTACTCAATTTTTGCGGGCAATCCACCACTTGAACACATTACCAACGTTGCCTAGCAACGGGTGCCAAGTGGCGATTAGTATCATTTTGTATGGCGTTACGAGGGCAACCACCGATTAGTTCAAACAAACAATGAAACCCTGTAACCCACCACTGCTAAATGACCTCAGCGACGACTACGGAAGGCGGAGAGGGCAAAACGCCGCTCGCAAAAAGCAACGGAGCATAATTAACAATAAAAAATACATCAGTAGTTTGGATCAGGAATATGTAGCTTGTATTATAAAAATAAAATAGTTTCTTGTTTATCTTGTAAATTTAAAAACCTACTTTGTAAAATTGATAAGTTGAAATCGAAGAAGTAATCGAATAGAATTCTTATGAATATTAATTTCACACAGAAGGGACCCAGATAGTAAATCACGCGTAGACCTTCTATCGGTAGCGCGTTGAACCAACTATGAGGCCGGGCCTTAGTAGTTCTACAGTAGACCTCACCTTTGGCGGTCTCATAACCAATGGTTACAGTTCCAACATTGCCTAGCAACGGGTAAACATTGACAGGCAAGGAAAACTTGTATGTAAAGGGATCAAGGTTATAAACCACTAACCCCACATAATTATTATTATCATCATAAGGATATTTTTTGTGTTTACCTCTGATTTCTTCATAAGTGACATAATATTTTCTACAAAATTTTCTATAAAATTTTTCAAGTGATTAAATATTAAAGTTATTAAAATAAAATATATAATCACTTAAAAAAGGTTGTGCCGTAAATTCATGAATACATTAAATAAATCTGATTCATAGTCAAATTTTATAGAAAATATTATGTCATCATTATTATTATTACATAATTAAAAAAAATCTTCAACAAAAAGGCTTATAAATTAGATACAATTCTACTAACAAAATATTGACTGTTAAGAATTTTGTCAGTTTGTTCCTTTAGCCCCCATGTAATTTAGTAACTTGCAGAATGGATTCAAAATTTGAGTCTTTTCTACAAGTAACAACAATATTTAAAAATTAAAAAGAAAAAAATGAAATTAAGGAACGATAAATTTATAAAGACTTGAAAAAAATTAATTATTAAAAAATTAAAATTAAAGACTTAAAATTGTTGTTTAAGTCTTTCACTGTTAAATTGGTGGTTTGAAAAATAAAATGTATAATTGAAAATTTGGTTATTAAAATTTAAATTCAAAAAGTTGTTAAAATGATAATTTCTTTTAATGAAAATGACCAATCAATGATGATTAAAGCTAATGTTCATATCGGTGCCAACAATAAAAACTTCCAAATGAATCTATATGTCTTTGATGGAAATAAAGCCGGGAACCATAATTTAAAATTGGATGAAATATGTGAAATATTTCAATTAGCTGCTAGTTATATAACGCAGTATTCAATTTCATTTATTTTTTGATTCGCATTCAGGATTGCGTACATTTAAAAAATGATTATAATGGAAATAACATCTAGTTTTATACTAATTTTAATCAATGAGAAGTTTAACACACACACATTTTTTGCTATAAATAATAAATATTACCGTAATTATCCGAATATAAGACGCTTTTTTTTCATCACTTTTGGGGATGATAATCGTGGTGCGTCTTATACATGGGTATAACAGGAAATATTTTTTCCTACTCAGAAAATTTTCTGAAAAACCAGTATGGGAAAGGGAAATAAAGTATAAATTAATACAAAATGTTTATTTTTAGTTACAGAATGTTTTTTTCATTACAGAGACCATTATTTTCATCTTCACTTTCCATCAAATTCTCAATCTCAATGGACTCGTCCACTTCTCCAAACATTAATTCATTTTCCATATCATCTTCCTCATTCCCTACATCAGATATATCGTCCTGCCAAATAATATCGTCTTCTGATACATCCATTTTTATTTTTTCTCCATAGCCTTACATTAGCTTCACTGAGTCCATATTCTCTAGATGCTTTTCTATTTCTGATACGTTCGGCTGCTTCAATTACCTTCAATTTGAAACCTGTCGTATAACTGCAGCGTTTTGAAGACATTATAGGGAAATAAAAATTTAAATTTGAATTTAGGTAACTGAAATTTTAATTTTAAACAAAAAATAAATTTAATAATAAATTTAATGTAAGGTAATAATTATACATGCGTCTTATATTTGGGTTACTTATATTTTCTTGAATTCAGTCAATTTTTAATGATGCGTCTTATATTCGGATAATTACGGTAATTTAGAGAGGATTTAAAATGATGAAAGAAATTTTAATAATCAGTTTATTGATTGTTAGTTATTGTAAAGTAACTAACGGTAGTAAATCAGTTGTTGTATACATGGAAAGTCAAAATAAAAATTGATGTGTACGTCCAGATACTGCTGTGCCTTGGATATTTTATATATGATAGAAAGACCTAAACATTTGAAAATTCCAGTAAAAAATTATCTGAAAACATGGCAGATTTAGAAAGCAGTTTCGGCCTGTCATATGAGACTTTAAAAGTATCTTGAAAAGAACTATGTTACGATATGCAATATCTAAATACAACCTTTAATTAAAAACGCAAGGATTCTTGGATTTGGAATCAATTGCGTTCGCTGCGATTGCCATCTCGGATCAGAAGAAATGATATTGGTGTAATCGAAAGTAAAGTTGGTCGTCGTATGCTGTTCTCTATAGGCACAAAGCTTTTAGGACATCATCAGTTGAAAGAACTGCAAATGCGATGATCCTAACCCTAACTGACTTTTACTGTCTTTTCCAATTAGAAATAATGTTACATGATTATTAAAGTTATTTATTTTCATACTCTTGATGATATCTTATCACTGATAAGCAGCAGTATTTGTTTGCAGATTATTACAGAAAATAATGCAAATAAGTTAATTGTAATTTTCAACTATTACGTGTTTGGTATTTCGATGGGTCTGTGGCAAGATACCAAATTCTGTCGCTTATCGTGATCACCAAAAGACTGCATTATGCCAATTTTGGTGGGAATATTTTTATATTTTTCCAGGAATAATAATATAAATCAAAGTTTGAGTATTTTTTCTGTTAAACTCTTTCTAAATTGAAAATTAAAAATTGCTTCGATGAACTGAAAATAAATTAGATAAAAATCTTATCATGCCTTAAAATAAATTAGTCGAGATTCCTCGGAAAATTTATTTGAGGTGATTTTTTTTGTAAAATTTGTAATTAATTTCAGTTTTCGGCATATTGTAGCTACATTAATCGTGATTTAATTTCTTCCATTTCACAATTCTAAATCATTTAGAGACAATCAATCGTGTTAAATATTAAACAAAATATTGCTCGATAATCAAATAAAGAATTGGAGAATGTTTTTGAGGTTATGTAAATGAATGCGAGTCAATCCATTCAATCGACAATGCTCAAGAACTCAAGTGCAGAGATGGCGGGTAGTTTTTCTAATGTATGTGGCATTAAACCTCTTCTTTGTTAACTTGCTCGACTGCTAAAATAAGTATGACCCAATCATATGATCCACTGTATTCTTGCAGCCAACCATTTGCGATCCAGGTTTGAATTTCGGTGTCGAACTTAGGACGCACTTCGTCTTTCACATGATACATTTCACATTGGTTTCGAAGCGTTGGTGGCACTCCAGACCATTCCCATTTCACTGTCCATTTCGATACATCAAATGTAGCTTCAAAATCCTCGTCAGAAATTTAATTAGAGCAAGACACTGGAGCGCCCAATGCTATAGAATTTCCCAAAAATACTGCATTTCCATCGATAGACTCCTCCCATTCACGCAATTGTATCCATGCCGAGAACTAGATCGAATCCCAACCGTAGTTCGTCCATCACGAGGCACGACAAAATAACTACCTTATCCTGAATCATGAACTCGATCGGAGATAATGCGCGACACTTTCTGCGATCCACTGTAACTATCCACTTGTCCGAAATACACATACCAGAGTGCCATTTCTTTGCAAAAATATATCGATAGCTTCCTGAATCAATCAATGCTTTACCTAACCTTCCTTTCATTTTTACGGCGATAATTTTGACTTTTGGTGCCATATGGTTCTGATGGAAACTACCGGCGCTCACAGTTTCCCATCGAAGTTTTCCAATTTCTGATAGATCCTTTGGAAATGGCCTTCCATACATAGGAGAAACATTTGAATTTGCTTCTGGTTTTGTTTGGCTGTGACAGCGCTCATACCCTCTGCTTTTCAGGTATGAGATTCTATTGGTGCCTCGTCTTCCAACATAATTCGAGCTTTTTCAATTAAGGGCTCAAGATCATTGAATCCGACCATCTGTTGAGACTTTCAAACGCCAGTTATAAGGCCAACAACAAAGGCTATTGTGATACCTTCTTTTCCGATTAATGCCAGTTCTCCAAGACGATTTAGAGAGCTGAAATAGAAGTCGACTGATTCCACCGTTTGCCATTTTCGTGATCTAAAAGCTTCATAAGCCGCATATGGACTTAGACCGAAAGGTTTCACCAAAGCAGATTTGGACAACGAATAATTGTCCCTTGAAGCTCCTGATTGGTGTCTCCATATATCTAGAGCTGCGCATTGAAGTCGTAGAGGAAGTATCTGGTGAATAAAATCGAAAACCCCTAGTAATTGGCTCTTCAATTCGAATTCTTCGGCCCATTGGAGGACATCCCCGTCTCCAGAGTATTTT